>MU223568.1:960310-1036261 GCA_018584345.1 Thuja plicata | reverse complement strand
TAAGAGAAGCCGAAAAAGCTTCTGAAACCCTCGCTGCTTCAACCAAGAACGAACAGCCAGCTGCAGAGTGGCTCTGATACCATGTTGAGATTGAAGAATGTCAATCTACCCAAGAAACACCTGCATGAAAAACAACTGCTACGAGAATGAAGAAGACAGAAGAGAGAAGGATCCGAAGCTATGGCGGCCGATAGGCCAGAGAATGAAAAACCATGTTGACAGAAATGATTTCTATATTCAACAATGAATGATTTACAAACTCCTTATGAAATACAAAGAAGACAATCCTTATAAAGGATGTCGAAACCCTAAACGGGCAGCTGCTAGGAAATAGAAACTTTCCTAAAACTAACTGAAACTGCCTAAGTGAAACTTAAGCACTAAAGAGTAATTGCTAAATTACTCTAACAACCACTACCACCTAGAGGAGAAGGAGGCATATGCAATTAGAGTGCACTATCTTAATCTTGATAGGAGGGAGGATAGCTCCAGATACATGTAGTTGTAGTATAGCCTCAGTTGGGTGATAGGGATAGAGCCTTGGTAGACATGACTACTGAGAGAGGCAAATCTCTAAGGGATGTTTCTCTTCAGTAGAGCAAAGCTACATATTATCAAGAAACATATCTTGCAGACATTCTAGATCTGACTGTGAGGGTTCCTCCATATTCAACACTGGTAGCACAATCAAAGGGGTCAACTCTAGCACCTACTAGAGAAAATGTTCCACCTCCTGGTCCACATCCACCTAGTGTAGAGGGTGGTAGTGAGTATTGATATGTGCCATGTTCTAAGTTTTTATGTACAATTGTCACATGATATATATTGACACGATGATGTCACACTGATGATGTATTTGATATATTTGATGACATACACCTTGATTATTTTTTGATCTCATTGTACCCCTTATACTGACACATTGTGTGTGTGTGTGTGATATGCAATTACTTCATTCTATATGCTCTTGATGTGATGTTTTTAAATTCTTCATGGATGCATGATTTCTATTTCATTTATGCAATTCAATGGATCTATGATGATTATATATTATGAATGTAGTTACTTTTATGAGACGAGGATGCAAATGATTATGCAATGATGTTGTATCATTTGTTATTTTCTGATGTAGATACAATTTAAATGTTTATTTAATGATTATGCAAATGTATGCGATTGTACAATGGATTCAAAATGTTATGTTATGGTTAATGCAATGCTACTAACATGTGATGTAGATATCTTTTTTTATGTCAGTACTATGGAATAATCGAGCATGTTTAGATTGTTAGAATAATTGAGAGGGGGGGTGAATCACTTGATTCCCAATTATCCTACAATCCCAAATCCTTCCAAATGTATATAACAACAATTTCAAACATAGAAATCAACTCGGTGAAGTGTAAGTTGTAATCTCAAACTTTAGTCATATACTGTTTACCGAGTAGCAATAATCATATGCATTGACAAATAGATTTTTAACGTGGAAACCTTGCTAAGGGAAAAACCACCTGGGACCGACAACCCAAAATATTTTTCTCTTCTAAAGTGAGCTTGGTTAAAAGCGAACCTTGTTAAAGGTTACAATGCACACTATTAAATGTGACCTAGTTAGAGGATTTAAAACTAACAGTTCTCTCTTGACCAATCATTTACTATGGGATCAACAAGAAAACACTCAATATTCATTAGAATTTCATAATAAAGACTTTCACGTCCAACTCAGTTAAGATATTTATGTGTAACAATGGTTAAACTGATACAGTAATGATCTAATTCAAATACAACTATGTTTGCAGATTTTTAGATCTATGCTAAGTACATAATACCTCTGATCAATTTGTTCACTTCTTTTCATCTAATTCTTCATACTCTATTATGCTCGGTTAATGCTCTTTCCTCTATCGCTCGGTAATGTCTACAGAAAATGCTCAATTCTTTCTATAACCTGTTTGATCAGTCATGCATAAATTTTGCATGTTTGTGCATCATGTGTGATTCAAAATGAATCTCTTATCTCTTATATAGACATCATAACTCATTTAATTTCCATCCTTTATATTTTTCTACTTAATCTCCATCATTGGTTTTTCCACTCAAACCTTCCTCGATAGTTGTGGTAAAAATACATTTCAATCTTTGTCATCTGATCTTCCTTGAATTTTCATAGCCGTTTGATCATTATAACAAAACTTATCATTTATCTCAAAATCATCAATTTCCAACTCATCATTTTAGTCAGCCTCAGTTTTATTTAACTGCTCGGTCAATACCATGTTGTGTTGGTGATCCCTAGCTTGGTTATCACTATGCTCAGTATACAATGTATTTACTCAGTGTTCAATGTATCTCAATGTATACATAACTCTTGATTTACCGACCACATGAACTTTGTTTGTTCCAGATCTTCAATCCATAATAAATGTTTGTTACCATAATTATACTCAAATAATTTGACAAGAATGACAATACATTAACTGATTAATGTCTATCAGCATATTTGTAACTCGGTTGAATATCAACAAAATGAATTCAAACATATAATCAATTGTAGTTCATCAATATATCCCTTTGGCATTGATGGAAACACAATATGAAATATGTAAAAAAATGCCACAGAATACCAAACTATCATTCTACAACTGCAAAATGCTTCAGCATTAAAAACTCACCATGCAGACTCTCCCTGCAATTTTGACTCTTCTGTTCTTTAATCTCTCTATAGATAGATGTGCCATTTCCCCCTTTCACATTCTCTCCCTTTGATGGATATATATTTCATTTCTCTCCCTTTCTTTGTAGAATCTTCTTTCCCTTTAATGGATATATATTTCATTGAATCTTTTCTCCCTTTGATGACAATGCCAAAAATAAATATGCAGCTCTTCAGTAGCCAAAAATATCTCTGGTTTTCGGTGTAGTAGAATAAGTACCTTGCAGTGTACTGATATGTCTTTGTCAGTCCAGTCCAACTTTGCATCAACATGATTGATATTCGCATTACATGTAGGTTGATGCAACCTCCTAGTCATCTTAGTGACCGATAGACAAGGGACAAACCCCTAGTCTACCCCTCAAGTACTCAAATGTAACCTTTGGTAAGGGTTTAGTGAATATGTCTACAAGTTATTCTTTTGATTGTACATATTCTAGTATAACTTGTTTCTCTTGTACTTGTTACCTCAACTAGTGACATTTGATAGATATATGCTTGGTTTTTGCATGCATCACAAGATTCTTTGAAATATTTATTGCACTAGTATTATCACAATAAATTATTTCTAGGTCACTAATCTCTTCATTCATACCTTTAAAAATTTGTTTTATCCATTCTATGTTCGAATAGTTTGCAATAGCAACAACATATTCTTCTTCTGCAATTGACTAAGATATGCATCCTTGCTTTTACTTAACCAAGTAACCAATTTTTATCCTATAAAGAATGCTCCACCAGTAGTGCTCTTTCTATCATCAATGTGCCCAACTCAATCAACATCTATATAAACGTTCAGTTCAAACTTGCCTTCCCTCTTGTACCATAATCCATAATCTTCAGTGTTCTTCAGATATCTAAAAATTCTCTTCACAACAATTATATGTGATTCTCTGGGATTAGCAGAAAATCTTTCTACAATTCCAACTGCGTGTGCAATGTTTGGTCTTGTATGAACAACATACATCAACTTTCCAGTCATAGATCTATACAAAGTCTGATTTACCTCATGTGTCTTACCTTCTTTTGTTAGTTTGTATCCTATCACCATAGGTGTTCCAACTGGTTTTGATCCTTCCATTCTGAATGTCTTCAGTACTTCCTTTATGTATTTGGATTGAGTAATGTAGATGCCTTTAGCTTGTAAAATTTGAAAGCCAAATTTTTTTTTGATCTCTCCAAACATTGACATTTCAAATTATTTCCTCATTTCATCAACAAATGATGTGCATAGGTTATCATTTCCTCCAAATATAATATCATCAACAAAAATTTCAGAAATAAGGGTTTTATCATCATTTCCTCCCTTCAAATACAAATTGTTGTTATCACTTTTTTCTAATAAATCCAATACTTATAAGATAAGAGTGTATTCTTTCATACCATGCTCTTGGTGCTTATTTCAAAAAATATAATTCTTTTTGTAACTTACATACCATGTTTGTCTGATTGGGATCAACAAATCCTTCAGGTTGTTCAATATATACCTCTTCTTCCAGTATTCCATTCAAAAATGTAGATTTAACATCCATCTGATATACTTTGAATCCTTTATATGCAACATATGTAAGTAATATTCTAACTCCTTCAAGTCTATAAATAGGTGAAAAAGTTTCTCCATAGTCAATACCTTCTTCTTGTGCATACCCTTTGCATACTAATCTTTCTTTATTTACGGTTACATCTCCATTCTCATTCAATTTGTTTCTAAATATCCATTTGGTGCCAATGACATTCTTATCATTTGGTCTTGGTACCAATGTCTATGTTTTGTTTTTCTGTATCTGCTCAATTTCTTCATTTATTGCATTAATCCATTGTTCATTGTAAAGTGCATCTCTAACATTCTTAGGCTCAAATTCATAAATCAATCATGTGTTGTCTTTCAACTTACTTTGTGTCATCATGCCAGCTCTTTTATCTCCAATAATATGATTTTGTGGACGATGTCTTCTTACATATTTTGCAAGTATAGGTTTAATTATTTGTTCTTCATTGTGTTCTCCAATAGGCTCATTGTGTTCTTGTTCATGATCTTCAGTTGCAAAATTTTCTTGATTCTCCGTTGGTGCTTACTATTTCTCAATAACATTACCCTGTTGCACGAGAATGTTAGGTGTCTATATGGGAAAAGTGTTAGGTTCTTCCATGTAGACAAAGCTATTGTAATCTTCTGGTTCTTTCATACTTTCCTCATCAGTCTTCTCAGCAAATTCATCAAATCTCACATTTGCACTTTCAATGATATTGTTAGAAGTCTTGTTCAAACATTTCTAAGCTTTACTCTTAGTAGAATATCCAATAAATATTACTTCATCACTTTTTGAGTCAATTTTACCATTTTGATAATCTTTTAGAATATAACAACGACTACCAAATATTCTAAAATAACTCACATTAGGTGTATAACCATACCATAGCTCATAAGGTGTCTTGTTTGTATCTTTCTTTTGTTGTACTCGATTTAGTGTTTATACAATAGTACTAATAAATTCTCTCCAATATGTTTGTGCAACATTCTTTTCAATCATCAGTGTTCTAGCACAATCCACAATTTATCTATTTCTCCTTTCAGCAATCCCATTCTTCTGTGGTGTTCTCGGTACAGAAACCTGTCTTTTGATTCCATACTCATTTCAAAAGTTAGTGAACTCATCAGAAATAAATTCACCTCCTCTATCAGATCTCAAACACTTCATTTCTCTACCAGTTTCTTTTTCCACTTTAGCTTTGTACCATTTAAACATCTTAAATGCTTCAGATTTTTCTTTTAGGAACATGACAGTCATCATTCTAGAGTAGTCATCAACAAATAAAATAAAGTATTTGTCCCCATAATAACTCTGTGTTCTCATTTTTCCACATAAGTCTGTATGAACTAACTCCAAAATATCATTAGATGAAAAATTCTTGCTCTTAAAACTAGATTTTGACATTTTTCCCATTTGATAATTCTTGCACATTACATGGCCAGGTTTAGATAAGCTTGGTAAGCCTCTAACTTTTCTTTTCTTACTAACCTTAACCATAATGTCAAAATTTATATGACAAAACCTTTTATGCCACAACCATACATCTTCATTCTTAGCCATTAAGCAAGTAGTTTTAGTAGTGTCAAGATAGAATAGATTACCTTTTAATTGTTCACTAGTGCCGATTAATTTTCTTGTTCCATCATATATTCTAGCTTTTCTATTCTCAAATGGAACTTGGTGACTTGTGTTTTTCAAGTGTGAAACACTCAACATATTATAATTAAGTCTTTTCACCCAATATGCATTCTCACATTTGATTTTATTGTTCAACATTATAGTACCTTTTTCTTTCACTTGACAAGGTGTATCATTTCCAATTCTAACAGATCCACCATCATAATGCTCAAGAAATTCAAATTTTCCTTTATCTCCAGTCATGTGATGTGTGCAACCACTATTAATAACCCAAATGTCATGTTTACTAACTTTAGAGATAAGTTTTGTTTCAACATACCTTTCATCTTCTGATGAATCTTCTTTCAAAGCTACAAATACTGTCTCAATATCTTCATCAAGGTCAGAACTAGTATCATTATCTTTATCTTCAGCAATGTGACAAGTCTTCTTGCCTTTGTCTTTGTAATCTCGGTTATTCCTTCTGTCATACTATCGGTTTCTTCTGTAATCTCGGTCATCTTTTCTGTCATTAGATCTTTCATTTCTTTTTGTTAGGGCATCGGGCAACAAAGTGTCCAATTTATTTACAATTAAATCATATCAACAGTAGTTTACCTTTATATCTTCCTTTACCTTTGTGCAATCTTCTAACCATTAATGCTTCAAGGTCATCAAGTTATTTATCATCACTGTCATTGTCACTGTTATTTATAATCATGTTTTTTCTACCAAATTTACTAATTTTCAAAGAATACATAAATGCATATTCCATAGTGGGTACAACATTGTTGTCAAAGTTATTCAGCTCAAAAGAAATCAGTCTACCAACAAGACTATCAACAATAATATTGTTTGTAGGTGCTACTCTCATTTCATGTATTGCATAGACTCTTGTAGAATAAATAGGCAATAAATTTCTAATAATCTTACTCACAATAGTGTCTTCGTCAATAGTTCCACCTTCTCCTCGAATAGAATTCACAACCTCCTTGAGTTGGTTTCTATACTATGTTATGTTCTCTCCTTATTTCATTCTCATGTCATCAAATTTTCCTCGGAGACTTTCAGCTTTAGCTCTCAGCACATTTGTATCTCCTCCATAAACTAGTGTAAGCTTGTTCCACATCTGTTTGGCTATTATACATGTCTTGATATCCTCAATTTCAGAATCAGTAAATGAAGAAGCAATTTATACCATTATAATGTTGTGTTCATGTTTCTCTTTCATCTGATTAACAGTCAAGGGTCCAGTAGGTAGGATGAATTCAATATCCAGGTATATTGAAATGTAATCTCCAATCCCTGATAGGTATAGTCTCATTCTACTTTTCCATTTTGAGAATTTCTTCTTGTTCAACTTCGGTGCGTCTCTCTTATACATCTTGTGATATTTAGCTTAAGTCCTTCAAAACTTTCCTTCTAAGCACTGTATGCTCTGATACAATTGTTAGAATAATTGAGAAGGGGGTGAATCAGTTGGTCCCCAATTATCCTACCATCAAAAATCCTTCCAGATGTATATAACAATAATTTCAAACATATAAATCAACTCGGTGAAATGTAATCTATAATGTCAAACTTTAGTCATATACTGTTTACCGAGTAGCAGTAAATTAATATTGTGATTACTGATCAAATTAGATAAAGTAATGTGTAAATAAAAATAAAAATCCACAACAATCATACACATTGACACATGTATTTTTAACATGGAAACCCTGCAAAGGGGAAAACCACTTGGGACTGTTAACCCAACATATTTCACTCTTCTAAAGTGATCTTGGTTAAGAGCCAACCCTGTTAAAGGTTACACTGCACGCTGCTAAATGTGATATGGTTAGAGGATTTAAAACTAACAGTTCTCTCTTGACCAATCATTCACTATGGGGTCAACAATAAAAAACTCAACATTCATTAGAATGTCATAATAAAGACTTTCACATCCTACTTGGTTAAGAGATTTATCTGTAACAATGGTTAAAATTATACAGTAATGATCTGATTCAAATACAATTCTGTTTGCAAATTTTTAGATCTATGCTAAGTACATAATACCTTTGCTCAATTTGTTCACTTTAGTTCATCTGATTCTTCATACTCTGTTCTAATCAGTTAATGCTCTTTCCTCTGTCGCTCGGTAATGTCTGTTGGAAAGTGATCAATTTTGTGTAAAGTGATTCACTTTTTGGTTGTCATTTATGGAAACACATCTGGTTTACAAATCGATTCCTATAAAGTTAAGTTTTGCTAGCTCAGAAATTGACTAAGTACAGAAGCAGAGATATAGAAGTATTTTAGGTATCAAAGATCAAGATCGATGAGTTATGACATGCAAGTTTAGAGGAAGATAGTATGGGGTATGTGTGACCTCCACCTAAGATCGATTTTTTTTTGGTAATGTCTACAACAAGAGAGAGAATTGAAGACATACAGACATCACCAGAACAGTGATATAGAGCAGTTGGATAGTAGCGATGATTAAGGGAGTATGTCATGGAATCCTAGCAATCAGAGTTGGATTATGGTTGATAATAATATATAATTTGACTATGTAAGGGTACTGACTATGCATTTGATATTTACTTTATTAAATTTATTTTGTATTGAAAGCCGACTATGTAATATTTGTATTTAGAGCCGACTTGGTGTAAGAGAAAGATATATATGCAAGATATTTTTGTGGAAGTAGAATATATGGATTGATGATATGTTATGAGATAGATGAGAATAACAGAGAAGAGGATGAAAAAGATCATTGATGAGATACAACCAGAAACTATCTAAGCATTAGAGATGCTTGTTATTGTTCTTTACTGAGAACATTTTGTAACAAAATTTTATTGTAGATTTGTATGCTCAGTTGGCCCCTAACAGGGTGTTGTATTCCTTTAATAGGGTTGTCATTCCTTTAACAAGGAAATGTACTATGTAATATTCATCTCCTAATAGGGATAGGTCTCCTAACAAGGACACTATACTTTAGTGCATGCTTGTGGGTATCATCCCCACTGGGGTTTTCCCTTGGCCAGGGTTTCCTCAACAACAAATAATGGTGTTATGAGTATTGTTTTATTTTCTTATGTTATTTTCACTTCTGCAAGCTTATGGTTAATGTTTAATTGGTTTAAGAATTTAATTAAGTTGAGTAATATTTATTCACCCCTCTCTCAGTATTATCCAATCCTAACAATTGGTATCAGAGATTTTGGCCCTTGGAGAGAAAGTCTAATAACTTAAGGGAGATCATAATGGATTTTGATAGTTTGCAAGAAAAATTTGATGCTGCACTTGAAGACCTTGACAAAGAAAAATAAGAGAATGGAGAATTAAGATTCAACATTCGAAGAGATGAGAAATTTATAGAGAAACTCAAGGAAAAACTTGAACTTTCCAGAAGTCAAAGACAAGATCTTATGGTTATGATAAAAGAGGACTCAGATGAAGATAATTCAGATCAGATAAAGAAACTTAAAGAAGAAAATGAAACCTTGAAACTTGAGAATGAGGCTATGACTAAAGACATTCAGATACAAAAGGATGCTAAGAAGAAAGTTGAAGAATCTCTAAACAGTGCATTAGATCAAATGAAGAATGAGGCTGACAACTACAATAACAAGTATCTAGAACTAGAGAAATACAATCATATCATAAAAGGTGAACTTGTTGAAACAAAGAAACACATTGAGAAACTTCATACCAATAGTGATTTGATCGATGAAAAAAGAGACAGACAGAAACCTAAAGGTGATATGACTGGTATTGGCTTCAATGAAGTGAATTCTCAAAGAATCAGGAAGAGAAATATGATGAGAAGATTGATGCTAAAAAACCTCTTATTGAAGAACCTAGAGAGAAGATCAGACCCTTCAAAGGTAGATGCTTTGGTTGTAAAAAATTTGGACACATGAAGAGAGACTGCAGAGGTAATGCCCCTTTTAAAACTTTTTCTAGTTATTATTTTAATTGCAATGGATATGGGCACAAGAAAGCATAATGCAGGAAACCTAATCAACATGGGTATAAACAAGACAATGGAAGAGAACCTATATGTTATAAATGCCATAATCTTGGACACATTGTGAAGTATTGTAAGCTGCAAGTAAATAAGGAAAGAAGACCTCCTTTATGTTACAAATGCAATAATCCAGGACATATAGCAAAGTTTTTCATGTATAAGGGAGTAAACCACAGAAGAGTACCACCTCCTATGAATTCAATAAAAAGTGGAAGTGAGATTGGCAAGAGTGTTTTAGATTTGAAGAATGATTTTGAAATTTGTTTTAAGAAAGCAGAAGATAACAATAGTGGTAAAATTTGGAAGATCAAAGAAACCAATGAGGCACTAGTTCAAGGAGAGAAAGTAGATGCTATTGGATCTTTGCCTGATGGGAGCAAATCAAAATCAACCTAATTGGCTGATCATGGCCTTAGTGGGAGCATTGGATACAGACATCAGAATATATCCAACCCCAAATTTTGTGGAGTGAGCTTGAGTGAGCTTAGGTATGAACATGGCCAACATAATGTAGTATACATCTAAGAGTGCAACATCAACCAATGCATATATTGTGATTGCAGGATTTACAGCCGAATGGACAATATTTAGTAAAATAAACCCTTCTAACTTAAACTTGTATAAAGCACCATATGATGATCTATTTCCTTACCATTTGACAAAAGAAACCTAAGGAGATCAGAGAGAGAAGGAAATCAATCTATTCTACAATTACCGTGCATGATTGATTGAAGCAAAAACTTGGAATTTAGCGGAGTAGAGGTATTTACATCATCTAGCTATGGATGCACCTATTATTTATGATGTCGTAGATCAACCTAGGTATAAATTCAAGAAAGATTCATTCAAGTCCTATGAAGAAGATCCTGAAGGAGAATTTTCTTAGACCCCTCATGGTGTATTACACATAGAATATATTAGGGATTACATTCATTATAAGTATGATATACTTGGGACTGATGAAATTTCCACTGAGATGGAGTATATGACTGAGAAAGGAATTATGATAGATGAATACAAACACACTGATTAGTTGAACATAATGTAAATTTTGGATTTGTGTGAATTAAATGAAATAGAATGGATCAAGATATTGTTGAGCGTAGTACATGATCAATTCATTTAGATAGGTGAACAACCTGTGAAGATCTGTAGTGATTTAATTCATGAGATTACTGGACTAAAAAAACTGGAATCATTCCTGTTGTAGAAAAACATGTGAAGAAATAAGTTGAAACCCTAACTCACTCAAAATGGGACAGGCAAGCAATGATAGTAAATGACATCTTTCAGAAAGATGTGAGATTAATCTCTATGATACTTGGCTACAAATTCTACTACAGTAGTAGACCTTATTCGGTATCAACATGAGTTATTATGATGGCATGGAGAATGGTGAAAAAAATGTGAAATATAACCTATGCAAAGTATTGGCACAACAATTTCTGGAGAATGGTAAAATGATAAAGAAATATAGATCCAAAACCTTCAAATTTGGCTCACTATTGATGCATATGTTTATACACATTAAACAAAAATTTCCTGGCGTGCACCCTAGTGGTTGGAGAAAAGGGATACCTACTAATATTTAGATTTCACAAAGCTACAGAAGACATAACATAACATGGGTTGATGGGGAGTTGTTTGGTATGATTAAGATTCTTCAGAGGCGAATGAAAACTAGATACAGATTACATGAAGACATTGTTGAAAAATACAAGGATACAATCTGTTTCATGGTTGAAACTAATTGTGTATGCTTTAAGGCAGTCACTCATAGGAAGAAATGGTGTTATCTGATGGGATATGAAGTAAGTTTAGAGGTATTGACCATGAAAGTTGAACATGTTCTTGCATCTGAGATTGATACATCAGAAGAAAGATGGGGTACATATGAGGAGAAATTAGCTAAGGTAAGAGAGGAACTGACCAGAGGTTTGAGGAAAAGGAAAATTGATAACATTATACATGAATGTGGTGTTAAGGAAGGATTGACAGAAGAAGAGTTGAAAGAAGTGAAAAATAAAATGACAGAATGATCTTCTAGTTTGGCAAGTTCTAGTACTACAACCGTTCCCACTCCTAGAGTACTAATGGTAGATAGTCCACCTCCTCCATCACAACAAACATAACAAACTGAAAAAATTACTCCTAGAGTAAACACCAGAGCTAGCAAGCAAACATCATCTATGGAACCAAGCACTGTGAGAGAAGAGTAATCAAGCATGGAAGCCTGACTTGAAAATGATAGAGAAGAGAGATATAGAAAAAGGGAAGCTAGTTTCAATTGACAAATACTATGACAGGTATGACGAGACTGACAAATAGAAAATTGAAGATGTTGTAGCTAATCACCTACTTGTTTTCAGAAAGACTCTATTGGAAATTGAGAGTAGCATACCTAAATAACTATATGGGAGATTAGAGACAAGGAAACAATTACCTCAAATTGAAGATGAAACAATCAGAAATCAGGAAATTGACAACATGTTTCCTGTGATATATTTACAAGAAAGAGAGAGAATATTCAAGGAATTGAAACCTTTGTTAAGGACTAAAGTAAGATTGCTAAAAATCATGGCAAGAAAATATGATGAAGTCACTAAGGAAACTTAGAAGGCACTGGAGAAAATATTTATGAACACTACTCTTGGGAAGCCTCCACCTCCTAAAACCACTTTTCCTACACCATTAGGAATGAGAGAAAGTTCAAAGACAGCTGAGGCAAATGCTGAGAAGAGAAAAGCTGATTCACAACCATATTTCTATGTTTATGGTGTGTCTGTGACACTTGATACATCACATGATCAAAAGGACCCATTTGCATGGAATCTGGAAAACACTATTATAGATGAAGCACAACAAAAAGAGGAAGAAGAATAGAAAGATGAAGAAGAGCAGAAAGAGGAAGAGTAGAAGGAAGAATAGAAAGAGGATGAACAGAAAGAGGTAAACACATATTCCATATCATTGTTGGAAAGAAAAGATAAAACAATAGAAGTTAATGTTGACTACATGGATGAAGATGAGTTAGTAAAATTATCTTTTACTGCACTAACTAAAGTCAAAGAAAGATCAGAACAGAAAGGTGATAAAAAGGCTAAATTAATTGCCAGGGCAATTGATACTGTGAACAAATTTCTTCCTGTACCTATTGTTTTCTAGCATAGAGGTGACATTGAAAATCTAAAGATAACACTTGATGAATTTTATGGATATTATGAGAATTTGATAAAGATTGTAGAAGAGAAGGTAGAAAAGAACTATTTAGAGAAGAAACTATCTCAAGTTTTCAAGTCTATTGTATGGGACTTAGGAATTCTAAAAACTTGTTTGACAAATGCAAAGAGTTGCATTGCATATGGAAGGAAATTGTTTAATTACTATATGAATCCTATTAGGCATGTTCAGAACATTGAAGACATTATTTCCAAGGAGAGGGAAAATCTGAACAATATGATGGACAGTTGTGAAACCTCTTCACAATTTGTAACGAAGTTAGACAAGGAAGTAACAAGAATTTTGGAAAACCTTAGTGTATTGGATAATGAGAAAGGGAGAGTATTAACAAGATTCAATTTGCTGAAGAGTATAATCACTCGTAAGCTATCCATACTTGAGGCACATCTATCATACTTGAAGAAAGTTATAGAGTCATTGACTAATTATATGCCTACAGAGTTGAAATAAGTAGAGACCACATCATTTGCATTGAATGGACTAATTCATGGTAGTCAAATATTGTTTAAAACATGGAGTACAGAAGTGAACATCTTGGAAGATTCCTTTCAAGATATTCTAAAACTGGTGAGAAAACACTAATCCTATTATTTTTTATGCACCTTTGTCATTGTTTTCAAAGGGGGAGAAGAGAAGAGATAAGAAGGAAGTAATAAGGAAGAAGAGAAAATAGAGGAGATAGTTTTGTTTTGTTGGAACACTTAGTCATTCATTTTTTGTTAAGTGTTGCCATCAATGCCAAAGGGAGAGATTGTTGGAAAGTGATCAATTTTGTGTAAAGTGATTCACTTTTTGGTTTTAATTTATGGAAACACATCTTTTTTACAGATCGATTCCTGTAAAGTTAAGTTTTGCTAACTCAGAAATTGACTAAGTACAGAAGCAGAGATACATAAGTATTTTGGGTATCAAAGATTGAGATCGATGAGTTATGACATGCAAGATTAGAGGAAGATAGTATGGGGTATGTGTGACCTCTACCTAAGATCGATTTTGTTTTGGTAATGTCTACAACAATTTAGAGAGAATTGAAGACAGACAGACTACAACAAAATAGTGATACAGAGTAGTTGGACAGTAGCGATGATTAAGGGAGTATGTCGTGGACTCTTGGCAATCAGAGTTGGATCATGGTTGATGATAACATATAATTTGATTATGTAAGAGCATCGAATATGCATTTGATATTTAATTTATTAAATGTATTTTGTATTGAAAGCCGACTATGTAATATTTGTATTGAGAGCCGACTCGGTGAAAGAGAAAGATATATATATATATATATATATATATGTAAGATATTTTTGTGGAAGTAGAATATATGGATTGATGATATGTTATGAGATAGATGTGAATAACATAGCAGAGGATGATAGAGATCATTGATGAGAAACAAATAGGAACTATGTAAGCATTAGAGATGCTTGTTATTGTTCTTTACTAAGAACATTTTGTAACAAAATTTTATTGTAGAGTTGTATGCTCTGTTGGCCCCTAACAGGGTGTTATATGCCTTTAACAAGGTTGCAATTACTTTAATAAGGAAATGTACTATGTAATATTTAGCTCCTAATAGGGCTAGGTCTCCTAACATGGACACTATACTTTAGTGCATGCTTGTGGGTATCATCCCCACCGGGGTTTTCCCTTGGCCAGGGTTTCCTCAACAACAAATAATGGTGTTATGAGTACTGTGTTATTTTCTTGTGTTCTTTTCATTTCTGCAAGCTTATGGTTAATGTTTAATTGGTTGAAGAATTTAATTAAGTTGAGTAATATTGATTCACCCCCCCTCTAGTATTATCCAATCCTAACAATGTCTGCAGAAAATGCTCGAGTTTGTCTGTAACAAGTTTGATTAGTCATGGATAAACTTTGCATGTGTGCACATTAGGTGTGATTCAAAATGAGTCTCTTGTCTCTTATATAGACATCACAACTCATGTAATTTCAATCCTTTAGATTTTTTCACTTAATCTCCATCGTTGGTTTTGCCACTCAAACCTTCCTCGCCAGTCTTGTTCAAAACACATTTCAATATTCATAGTCCGATCTTCCTTTAATTTTCATAGTTGTTTGATCATCATAGCAAACCTTATCATTTACCTCAGAATTATCAATTTCCATCTCATCATTTTAGTTGGCCTCCATTTTATTTAACTTCTCATTCAATACCATGTTGTGTTGGTGATCCCTAGTTCAGTTATCATTGTGCTTGGTATACACTATATTTACTCGGTGTTCACTATCTCTCAGTGTATACATAACTCTTCATTTACCGACCACATAAACTTTTTTTGTTCTAGACATTTAATCTATAATAGATGTTTGTTACCATAATGATACTCAAATAATTTGACATCAATGACAATACATTAACTGATTAATGTCTATCATCATATCTGTAACTCAGTTGACTATCAACAAAATGACTTCAAACATACAATCAGTTGTAGTTCATTATAGATTCACGAGATGATGCCAGTAGATTATATTGATATTATGATGATGATTGTTGTTTTGATTTTCCCTTGTGAAGATAGTCTTTCTTATCTCATTTCAACTAAGAAAAATGAATGCAACACTAAATGAATGCAACCTATTATGCATACTTCATGACGAACTTGTCTTTTCTTTCGATATTTAGTTAGGCTTTTCATCATTGAGCCTTTTGTAATGTGGAAGTAGATATGACCACCACAGGTACATAGTTAACCATGATGATATGAATATGGTCTTCCTCACATTCTTAATCAAGTACAACCACCACTAGTACTCAGGTGATCATGGTTATATGAATAGTAATTTCACCAGATTTAATATTGTATTTGTTATACAAGCATCAAGGTATGAGAAATCATGATGACCATCGTATCAATTATGTGAAACAGAAAATGAATAATATTCCCAACCTCCATATAGGGTATAAATATTCAGATTCAAGGTACATGCGGCGTATCACAATGAATTGTGAAGGATCTTATCATAGACACCCAAATTATTTGACCTTTGACTTCATTGGAAAGATATCCCACAAGTAGAAGATAAAGAAAAATATCATATTCCTTCCTTGGTCTTCTAGTACTTTGACATCCCAGAATTCCTCAAGAAATATGACAGTCTGAAATCAATGATATTTCAACAAACAAGGAATGAAATATCCCTTCCACCTTGTATAGATATTTGATGATGTCTCAGAATCCAAGAATTACATGTTGCAATATGATACTTATTGGATATAAAAAGGTTTTCCTCATAGACATCTTTTAATACTTGTCGCTGCAGACATTGTTGGGATACATCCCACAAGAAGCAAACAATAAAAATATCATGCCTCCATCCTTAATTCTCTAGTTTCTTGTTGATGAAAACAATGATAACTACCAGTTAAGTCTATATTTATCTCTCCAAGCTAGATATTTTGTCATTTCTGAACTCCAGTTAACTTCGGTATTTTAACTCTTTGATAGCTTGGGTCAACACTCCAGCTCTCTTCGGGCTTCTCTGTCAGGTTACACTATAATTTTGGCCATTGTGTATGCTTGTGATTCTTCTCGTCGGTAATTCTCGTTGGTGTTCTTTCTCAGGAATCATAGTGACTTGACTTTCGGTGATCTCTATTTGTCAGGTTCCACTAGCCATCGATGTTTTAAGTCACATAGTGAATGCTTGTATTTTATGCATTACTGAAAGCATAATATTTATCTCTCTGATTCTCTGAAGTCTTTGACACTTTTATTATAACCAATTAGATTATATCAAGTTGAAATCAATGACAATACAATCCATTAACTTATTTAATGTCTTGCATTATCTTTTTGCATTTCAGTGATCAACTTAACATTAAACATTCAATCAGTTACATGTCATCAATCTCTCCCTTTGGCATTGATGGAAACATACTACAGTATCATACTATAATATTACTAATACAATATGAAATATAACATTTTCATCAATCTTTCCTATTGTAACTATTAAAAATGTCTAGCTTTCGGTAAGCTCAAATATCTTAGATTTGTTTCTTGCAGAGTGGTTTCTTCAATCTTTAATCACTTCATTGGATAGATGTTGCATATAATCTCTCTATTCTGATATGTTCTATTCCTTGACTGTTCCTCTTCTTGATAATCTCTTTTTCCTTTGACAGTAATCTCTCTCTTTGTATGAACTCTCTCCCTTTGTTACTTCTCTCCCTTAGATGGATATTTCATATGTAATCAATTTCTCTCCCTTTGAATATTGATTAACTCTTCCTTGTGATTCTCTGGAACTTTACTTTATGGATAATGATATAATATTTTTTGATCAATGAGATAATCTCTCCTTTATGATAATGAGTCTCCTCCCTTATGATAATGGGATAATCTCTCCCTTAAACAACAATTCCAAAAAAATTTCTTCTATATCATCTTTCATCCCTTTATATAATATATTCCTTAAATTTTTTCTATCCATCAGCAATAGAATGTTTCTTGTGTTCAGTGCATACTTGTACCTTACTGTGTATAGATTTATCTTTTGCTATTCATCTTTGTTTTTGCATCAACATGAATGATCTTTTGATTATGTATAGGCTGATGGATCCTCCTAGTCAGCTTACTGACCGATAGACAAGGGTTGGACCCCTAGTCTCTGTCTCAAGTATTCAAATGTATCCTTCGGTAATGGCTTGGTGAATATATCAACTAATTGTTCCTTTGACTGAACATATTCCAATATCACCTCCGTTGCTTGCACTTATTCTCTCAGATAGTGATACTTGATAGCAATATGCTTAGTCTTAGCATGCATGACTGGATTCTTACAAATGTTAATTGCACTGGTATTATCACAATAGATAATTACTATTTCAAGAATATTCATATCCATACCTTCCAGCAACTGTTTGATCCATGCAATATTAGAGCAATTTGCAATAGCAACCATATTCTCTGCTTCTACAGTAGACTAAGAGATGCATCATTTATTCTTACTGATCCATGTGACAAGTCTGTCACCCATCAAGAATGCTCCTCTAGTTGTGCTCTTTTGGTCATCAATGTTTCCAGCCCAATCAACATCTGTATAGACTTGTAGCTCAAATTTTCCTTCTCTTTTATACCATAAGCCATAGTCCTCAGTGTTCTTCATATATCTCTAAATTCTCTTGACAACAGTCATATGTGATTCTTTGGGATTAGCAAAGAATCTTGCAACTATTCCAACTGCATGTGCTATATCTGGTCTGGTATGAACAACATACATTAGTTTGCCAATCAATGATCTATACAAGATTTGATTTACCTCATTTTATTTGTCTTCTTTTGTCAGCTTACATCCGGTAGCCATAACTGTGAAGCTTAAAAATTTAATGCTAATGAGATAGGAGTGAAGTCTTTCATACCAGGCTCTAGGTGCTTATTTCAATCCATACAAGGATTTATGTAGTTTACATACCATGTTTCTCTTGTCTGGATCAACAAACCCATCTGGTTCTTTAATGTATATCTCTTCTTCTAGTATTCCATTTAGGAATGTATATTTGACATCCATCTGGTATACCTTGAATCCTTTGAATGCAACATAAGAAAGTAAGATTCTAACTCCTTATAGTTTAGCAACGGGTGCAAATGTTTCTCCATAATCAATACCTTCTTCTTGCACATATCCCTTACATACTAACCTTGATTTGTTTCTTGTGACTTCTCCATTCTCATTCAGCTTGTTTCTAAATATCCATTTGGTACCGATGACATTATTGTCATCTGGTCTTGGTTCTAGTGTCTATGTAGTGTTCTTCTCAATCTTTTCTATTTCTTCATTCATAGCACTAACCCATTCTTCATTCTCTATTGCAGTATTAATAGATTTAGGCTCAAAATCACAAAGTAAACATCTAGTGTTTAGTGACTTACTTCTTAGTCTCATTCCAGTCTTCTTGTCTCCTATGATTTGATTGTGTGGATGATGTCTTCTGACATACTTGGCAAGTTTCAGTTCAGCTCTTTGTTTATCATTCTGATCATCTTCTTGACCTTTGTTCTAATCTTCATCGCTTGGAACATCATCTTGAGAATTTTCCTAATTTTTGGTAATTGCAGGCTGATGCTCAGGTGCAATGTTCTGTTTCTCAGGAGTGATACACTGTTGCTCGGGTAGAGTTTCAGGTTCTGTATAAACAAACCTATTATATTCCTCTGGTTCTCTTCTTCTTTCCTTATCATCCTTTTCTTCAAATTCATCTATTTTCACATTTGCACTTTCAATGATCTTGTTAGATGACTTTTTAAGACAATTATAAGCCTTTCTTTTGGTTAAATACCCTAGAAAGATACCTTCTTTACTTATGGAGTCAATTTTTCCATTTATATCATCTTTCAAAATATAACATTGACTGCCAAAGATTCTGAAGTAACTTATTGGGTGTATGACCATACAAAAGCTCATAGGGTGTCTTCTTTGTGTCCTTTTTCAATTGTACTCTATTTAATGTGTAGATAGAAGTACTGATAGCTTCCCTCCAGAAATTTTGAGTGATGCTTTTCTCAATCATCAATGTTCTTGCACAGTCAATAATTGATCTGTTTCTCCTTTCAGCAATTCCATTTTGCTGTGGTGTTCTCTGTACAGAAACATATCTTTTAATTCCACAATCATTGCAATAATTAGTGAATTCATTTGAAGTAAATTCCCCTCCTCTCTCTGACCCTAAGCATTTTAAATTTTTTTTCACTTTTTTTTTCTACCATAGCCTTATACCATTTAAACATCTTGAATGCTTCTGATTTATCTTTTAAGAACATAACTATCATCATTCTAGAATAATCATCAACAAAGAGAATAAAATACCTATCTCCATAGTAACTCTTTGTCCTCATGGGTCTACATCAGTCTGTATGTACTAATTCTAGAATTGGATTAGATGTATGGGTTTTACTCTTGAAACTAGACTCTGTCATCTTACCTTTTTGACAATTCTTGCACATGATATGCTCGGTCTTAGTCATGCTTGGCAAGCCTCTGACATTCCTTTTGTTTCTTATTTTTATCATATTTTCAAAATTCACATGACACAATCTTTTGTGCCACAACCATATGTCTTCATTTCTAGCCATTAAACAAGTGGTGTTAGTGTCATTAAGATAGAAAAGGTTACCTTTTGTCTACTCACCAATTCTGATCAACCTTCCTGATTCATTGAAGATCTTTGCCTTCTTATTTTCAAATTCCAGTTGGTGACTTGTATTGTTCAGTTGTGAAACACTTAACAGATTATAATTCATTCCTTTTACCCAGTAAGAATTCTCACATTTGATCAGGTTATTCAACATTATAGTTCCTTTACCTTCAAATGGACAAGGTGTATCATTTCTCATTCTTACTGAACCACCATTATAGTATTCATAAGTCCCAAAATTTTGTTTATCACCGGTCATATGGTGAGTGCAGCCACTATCTATGATCCAAATATCATTCTTACTAACTTTAGATATGAGTGCAGTTTCTACATACCTTTCTTCTTCTTCATCTGAATCATCCTTCATGGCTAAAACTACCATCTCAATGTCTTCTTCTGATTTGGTTTTAGTGTCATTAGCTTTGTTCTCAGATAGGTAACAAGCTTTCTTCCCTTTGTCCTTTTAGTCTCGGGTATCTCTTTTGTTAGATTGTCGGTTGCTTCAGTAATCTCTGTTATCACCTCTGTCAAACTTCTTCTCATATGATCTATCATTAACTCTGACATCTTTTCTTCTATTTGGACATCTTGCAAAAAAGTGTCCAACCTATTTACAATTGAAACATACAAGTGGTCATTTACCTTTGTATCTACCTTTGCCTCTCTGTAGTCTTCTTTCCATTAGTGCTTCAATCTCATCAAGTCTTTGATCCTCATTACCACTTTCACTATCATTTCTAATAGCATGTCTATGACTTGAATTACTTATTTTCAAAGAAGATTTGAATGAAGATTCTATAGATGGTAAGACACTATTATTAAATTTATTCATCTCAAATGAAATCAGTCTACCAATCAGACTATCTAGAGTAACTGTATTTTTTTTTAAATTCTCTCATTACTTGAATAAAATAAACTCTAATAGCATATACAGGAAGTAAGGTTCTTAAGATTTTACTTACCATTATCTCCTCTTCAAGTACACCTCCAACTCCTTGGATAGCATTGACTACCTCTTTGATTTTGTAACTATACTGAGTGATATTTTATCCTTCTTTCATCCTTAGGTCATCAAACCTCCCTCTTAGGCTTTCTGCCTTGGCTCTTAGTACATTAGCATCTCCTCCATGTACCAGATACAACTTATCCCACATTTTATTTGCAAAGGTGCAGGTTTTGACATCTTCAAACTCATCAGAGAGTGATGAGGGAAGTTCTACCATCATGCAATTATGCTCATGCTTTACTCTTAATTTCTCAAGAGTGTGAGGTCCCGTAGGCAATACATATTCAGTATCAAGGTATTGAGTAACATAATTACCAATACCTGATAGGTGGAGTCTTATTCTGCTTTTCTATGATGCAAAGTTGTCTTTATTCAACTTGGGCACATCTCGTCTATTCATCTTTTGATCTTTTTCTTGAGCAGTTAAAATCCCTTTCTAAGCACACAAGCTCTGATACCAATTCTTAGTAATAATTGAGAGGGAGGGGGGGGGGGGGGGGGGGNGGTGAATCAGTGGCCTTACAAATATTCCAATTAATCAACCCAAAAAATTAGTACCACAATATTAAGCCTCTAGTTATCTTGAGTCCTATAAGATGAATTCCTTCATATATACTTATCAAATTACTACTGCTCAAAATACTTTGTTAAACCTTTTTCTTTATGTTTATCGAATAGTAGTATTTCAAATTACCAAAAAATAGTAAATTACTTAGAGTATACTGAACATTCTGGATTAGCTATGTGTAATTCAAAACACTAAAGTAATGAATCATAAACACATTGATGCATGGATTTTTAACTTAGAAACCCTTTTAAGGGAAAAACCACTTGGGACCAGTAACCCAAAATTTTCACTCTTTTGAAGTGAGACCGGTGAAGAGACAACCCTGTTAAAGGTTACAAACACATTGTTAGGTGTGAACTTGTTAGAGGATTTTAAAAAATAGTTTGTCTCTTGATATCAGGCATTTCTATGCTAACTTCCTTGTCCAAACACTTCTGGTTTGTCAAATGGTATCTGGCATATCATGCTTTCTTCATGATCAAAGTTTTTGATACTCCTTGGATGTATCTCAATATAGAAAGGATCTTTAAATCCTGCTTGGTTAAGAGAATTTCTGAATCAATGGTTAAACTAAAACAATATGATAATTTCACATATACAACTTATACTTGCAGATTTTTAGATCTATTGTAAGCTCATAAAACCAATCTAATCAATATATCTTTTAATACCTTTGCTCCACTTTTTTTTTCTTGGTGATGCTATGCTCTGTTGCTTGACGTTCGTAGAAATCTTTAGCTCTTTCCTGAGCTTGATTGATCAAGACTGTATGAATTTTTTCTTCATTAGTTTCTCTCCAGCATCCTCTTTTTCATTCAATCTCCTTAATTTGTAATGAATTAAGTTGTCCCTTTATAGACATGATATCACCGTTTCTAGGTTCTTGATTTTCTTGATCTTGGCGTGATCCACAATCTTAGCCAATCTGATTTAAAGAAAAACTCATGTTTTATCTCACAGAGATCTTCTTTCCAACTCGACAAAACAACTTTAAATCCTTTACTCATCTCTGGGTTTATCTTGTCGATGAGAACAATGATAACTACTAGTTAAGTCTATATTTAGCTTTGCCGGCTAGATATTTTTTCATTTTTGAACTCTGGTTAGCTTCGGTGTTTTAAATCTTTGATAGCTTTGGTCAACACTCTAGTTCTCCTTGGGCTTCTCCATCAGGTTATACTATGATTCTGGCCATCAGGTATGCTTGTGATTCTGCTCGTCAGTAATTCTCATCGGTGTTCTTGTTCGGGCATCACAGTGACTTGACTTTTGGTGATCTCTATCCATCGGGTTCCACTAGTCGTCAGTGTTTGAAGTCATATAGTGAATGCTTGTCTTTTATGCATTACTAAAAGAATAATCTTTATCTCTCTAATTCTCTAAAGTCTTTGACACTTTGATTATAAATGATTAGATTATATCAAGTTGACATCAATGACAATATAATCCATTAACTGATTTAATGTCTTGCATTATCTTTTTGCATTTCGGTGATCAACTTAACATCTTCAAAAATTCAATCAGTTACATGTCATCAATCATTGAGTCACTCGTGAAGACATGATAAGCACAAATTGATAATAATATATAACATGCAAATAAAATTCATGTCCACTTCTTTGTTCCTCTAGTTCAAAGACATCTTTGAGTTACTTAGAAGACATGATCATCAAAATCAATTCAGGTGCATTTGTCCATGTTATTTTTTTCTGGTTGATGTTGTGGGTAAATATGTTTGTTTGATTTGATGTTTAAGAAATATTTTTGTTTAAGCTTGTGGCATCGAAAAATGCCATTGTATGTTGGGTGGTGTTATGAAGCACCATTGATTTAGTGAAAGAACACTCAGGTTAGGCCATGATGAATAAATTTGATTGGGTATCGACCAAATATATGAGAACTCTTATGATGACCAAAAACTTCCCCCAAGTGGACTTGACTGACATAAGGAAAATACATAGCTCGATTCCAACCCATGGCTTAAAGATGCATGACCAACTGATATGTATAAGGATGCAAAAGAATTGGAAGATATATACAAGCGAGAAAGCTGAAGTAAGTGAGATGACCAAAAGATGTATAGATAGATGGAGTGAACAATTAAAAGAAATTCTTGTTTGCCAAGTTTTCACCACTTGGATTTTATTGCTAGTTCTTGTTACCAGGTTTTCACCAAGGCACTTTTTCTTGTTTTTCATTTTTTTTGTACTCTTGATTTTTTGATTTTTTTGTTAGTATCAAGGTGTTGGAAAGCTACAATGGAAATAATTGTTGTTTTGTCATTGATGTCAAACTGTAGCTGGTGAGAATATTACTATTTTTTTGAGTACCATATCTATTGATTGATGAAGAAGATTTAACAAGAAGACCAAGTGGAATGGTTGAGTTATGGGAAATCACAAGGGTATTTGATCAGTTGGCACATTGGCAAAGTAATGTGTTGTTTATCTTTTGATGACATTTTACTGAGAATATTTTATGTTGAGAAAAGTCTATGATGACCGAGCACCAGTAAATTGCCGAGAAAACTAGTGTTGACCGAGCGGGAGAACAGAGTGTTAGCTGAGCAACAGTATTTTGGTAATTGTTGAGATTTGAGATCTCTGGCTGACATAGTTGATTTTATTGGGACATGTAAAGTTAATTAATGATAAGCATGATTGGTCCACACTATTTAAATGCATGGGTAACCATAATTAATGCATGGATCAAAGATTTAATTAGGGATTGCTTTGGAGAAGTAAAGTAAATGTAAAGATGGAAAGAACTATTGGATCTGACCTAACCTAAGATCTATGATCTTGATTAAGCAGAAAAAGATTTATCTGACCTAGATGAAGAGGTATATGATAACCTCAAAGGGGTTATTCATGATGTGGATGTAAGAAGAGTATGCAAGAGGGTTGCATAGTTAATTGACTGATTGGCATGATCTAGCAGAGGAGGCTGAACAAGAGAAACAGAGAGCTGCGAGAGTGATTGCTTGATGGATTTCCAACCAGATCTAAAGATTGAAAAGAGAATGGAGGCCACTCAGTGAATTAGTATTAGAGCTGAATATGATCTGGATTTGCAAAGTAAGTTGTATGTATAAGATCACACCTTCTTATTAATTTCTAACCATTGTATCAGTCAAAATCATTTAACCAAGTTGAACTAACAGTCATTGTATAAATCCTTTGAGCAAGGTGACATTCAAGTGGAATGTTCTAAGTCCTCTAACAAGGACACTCCTGACAACGTGATTAAATCCTTTAACCAGGTCACATTTAGCAATGTGTTTTGTAACCTTTAACAGGATTGGCTCCTAATAGAGCTCACTTCAGAAGAGTGAAAACTTGATAGAATGTTATTGGTGGTTTTTCCCAAATTGGGTTTCCATGTTAAATACTGGTGTCAACTTGTGTGAATGTTTATGTTGTGTTTTACTGTTAAGTTTCTGCAAGCTGATTACATTTAAATAGTAAAATTGCATATGTATGTTGTTGATTTATGCTATTGCTGCCGAGCAGAACTGAGTTGTTCAAAGTGGTATAAAGTTTAATTTGGTACATCTAGACCTAAGGATAATTGATTCCCCCCCCTCTTAGTTATTCTAAATTCATTCTAACAATTAGTATCAGAGCTTTGATCTCTTGAAAATAGTTTGAAGGTAGTTGGAGCAAAAGATCAAGATGTATAAAAAGGTGGTACCAAAGTTGAACAAAGATAATTTCCTTGCATGGAAAAGTTTGATGAAATTCCATCTGGCTGGTATTGGTGATTCTACTAAGCACTATGTTGAACATGATTATGTAGCACCCACTGCACCTACCACAGCTACACAATTAAGATAAAAGCAGGAAGACAATCAAGCAATGTTGGAGATTGCATCATCTCTGAACTATCATGAGTTTGAAGACATAAAGAATTGTATAACTGCAAAGAAAATGTGGGATGCCCTTGCAACCATCTATGGAGGTGATACAAATGTACTAAGAGCCAAATATGAAAGTTTAAGAGGTAAGTTTGATGAAATGAAAATGCAAGAAGGAGAAAATATAGTTCAATATTATGGTAGGATAAAGGAAGTTGTAAATGATATTAGAAGAGCTAAGGGAACCATTGATGATAACACCATTATGAGCAAGGTACTGAGAACTCTTCTTCCTGTATATGCTATTAGAGTCTCTGCAATTCAAGAGTTAAGATGTACTAATAATAGTTTGACTTTGGAAGGTCTGGTAGGAAGACTTACTGCATTTGAGATGTCAAATTTTGATAACTACACTCCACAAGCTATTGAATCTGTATTCAGATCCCTGTCGGTCCTTAACTATAACCTATTGAGTGTTGTACAGCTGAATACTTCTGGTTACAGAGTTGAATTCCATCACAAGAAGGCAAAGATCTATGATGCCACTGGAAAATTAGTTGGAAGTGGTGACCAAACAAAAGGTAACTTGTTCTATCTGGACTTAGCTGATGAGACATGCTTGTTTGCACAATATAATGATGTTTGGTTATAGCATAAAAGGTTGTGTCATGTAAATTTTGATAACTTGGTAAGCATAAGTAAATTGAAAAAGGTTAGAGGGCTGCCTAAGTTGAAGAAAACTAGAAATGCAATGTGTAAGCAATGTCAATTAGGAAAAATAACGAAATCTAGTTTCAAAATCAAGACTCATACTCCTGACAAAATTCTAGAATTAGTTCATACTAACCTTTGTGGTCCCATTCATGAGAAAATTTACTGTGGAGATAGATACTTTATTCTATTTGCTGATGATTACTCAAGAATGATGACTATTATGTTTCTTAAAGAAAAATTTGATGCATTCCAGTTATTTAAGTGGTACTTGGCAAAAGTTGAAAAGGAGACAAGTAAAATCCTGAAATGTTTAAGATCTGATAGAGGAGGTGAGTTTATTCCTAATGAGTTTAACAGGTTCTACAATGACCGAGGGATAAAAAGATAGATGTCCGCACCTAGGACACCACCACAGAATGGTATTGCTGAGAGAAGAAATAGATATATCATGGATTATGCCAGAACACTAATGATGGAGAAAAATGTTGCACAAAAATATTGGAGAGAAGCTATAAGTACAACAGTCTATACCCTGAACAGAGTACAAGTCAAGAAAGGTACTAATGCTACACCTTATGAGCTGTGGTATGGGTATGCACCTAATGTAAAATATTTCAAAGTTTTTGGAAGTAAATGTTTCATATTGAAGGATAAAATAAATGGAAAACTTGATGCTAAAGGTGAGGAAGGCATATTCCTTGGTTATTCAACTAAAAGTAAAGCATACAAGTGTTTGAATTCTAACACTAAAAAAACTGTGGAAAGTGAAAACGTTAGAATTGATGAATATGCAGAAAGAAATGAAGCTGAAAGCACACATAAACCTGAAAGTTACAAATCATTCATGTATATGGATGAGGAAGATTCTTGTGAATTACCTAAATCTGAGAAAGAGGTTGCTGAGCAACAGCTAGCACCTGCCGAGTCACAGAATGAAGCTGTCGGGCAACATGAGGTAATTGCTGAGCTATCTGATGGAGATGCCAAGTCACATAGTCAACCGGAATTGAACATGAATGATCAATCTGAAGCAAGACAAGAACCTAATCTAGAAAAATATGTAAGGAGGCACCATAAACTTGATTAAATCATAGGATCAAAGAATTTTGTAGTTACAACAAGAAGCAAGTTGAGAGAAGATACATGCTTAATATGTGATTTTGAGCCTAAAACAATAAAAGATGCCTTAGACAATGAATATTGGATACAAGCCATGAATGAAGAAATTGAATAGATTGAGAAGAATAAGACTTGGACACTTGTACCTAGACCAAATGACAAAAATGTAATTGGTACTAAGTGGGTATTCAGAAATAAGCTGAATGAACATGGAGAGGTAACAAGAAACAAAGATAGACTGGTATGCAAAGGTGATGCACGAGAGGAAGGAATTGATTATGGAGAAACATTCACCCTAGTTGCACGATTGGAAGGAGTAAGAACATTACTTGCATATTCAACCTACAAAGGTTTTAAAGTCTATCAAATGGATGTAAAGTCAATATTTCTAAATGGGATATTAGAAGAAGAAGTTTACATTGAAAAAGCTGATGGATTTGTTGAGCCAATCAAGAAGAACATGGTTTGGAGATTACACAAGGCACTATATGGACTGAAGCAAGCACCAAGAGCATGGTATGAGAGATTGCACAATTATTTGATAAATATTTGATTTGCAAGAACCAATGACAACAACAATCTATATTTGAAGACAAAGCAATGTAAAGGTACTTTATTAGCTGAAATTTTTGTTGATTCCATTATATTTAGTGGACAAGATGTGTTATGCCAAGCATTTGCAAAGGAGATGCAAACTGAATTTGAGATGTCTATGTTTGGTGAGATAAAAAATTTTGTTGGCTTACAAATATATCAGATGAAGAATGATATCTATATTACACAATCAAAATATGTCAAGGAGATACTAAAAACTTTTGGAATGGAAGATTCAAAACCAGTGAGTACACCCATGGCTACTGGACAAAAGTTAACAAAAAATAATGATACAAAAGAAGTGAATCAAACCCTTTACAAATCAATGATTGGAAAGCTACAATATGTTGTGCACAACAGACCTGATATTACAATGGCTGTTGGTATTGTTGCAAGATTTTCTGCCAATTCCAAGGAAACACATATGATGGCGGTAAAAAGAGTTCTAAGATATTTGAAAGGAACAGATGACTATGGTCTGTATTACAAAAAGAATGACAATTTTGAACTCAGAGTCTATACTGATTCTGATTGGGTTGGAAATGTGGATGACAGGAAAAAAACCACTGATGGAGCATTTATTTTAGGAAAAAGATTAGTTTCATGGACAAGCAAGAAACAAAATTGCACCTCACAATCTACAACTGAAGCCAAGTATGTAGCAACAACAGTTAATTGTTCTAATATTGTGTGGTTGAAGATACTACTAAAAGGTATGAAAGAAGAGATCACAAAACTAGTTGTCATATATTGTGATAACACAAGTGTCATTAATATTTCTAAGAACCCTATGATGCACTCTAAAACAAAGCATATAGCTATCAAGTATCATTTCTTTAGGGAGCTAGTTCAGAAGAAGGATGTGAGACTGGAATATGTGAATACTAAGGAGCAGTTAGCAGACATATTTACAAAGGCACTACCCAAGGATTCTCATGAGTATCTGCGAGGTAAATTAGGGGTGATTCCCCTAATTGAGGCTAATTAGTTCGAAATGATACTATTGCATCAAATGTTATATTCAAAATATTTTTCAGATTGATGCACAACCAGTCACACTTTAGGATGCTTCCTAAAGCTGTGAAAAAAAAACAAGGATAGAAAAGAGGATCAGTCATAAGCAAGATGACAGGAACAATATGATACACATTTTAGAATAGAAGAATCTGCATTATGAAGATGTCAATGTCTTTGGCATTGTTGTCAAAGAGGGAGAAGTTTACTGAAAGAGGGAGATGTTTACTATAATTAGAGATAAAGGGAGAGTTTACTGAAAGAGGGATTCTACAGATGAACATGAATAGACACAAAAATATTTTAGTGTGATAACAGACACAGAAGGTAAAAGCTTTAGATGAGAATCAGAATGAAGCTAAAGACATTAATGAAGATTTTTTCATATCAAGGAGCACATGCATACTTTTTGGATTGTATGGTAACTATGGTTGGAAAATTATTGTTTTAAAGTTTAGTGTTGCCATCAATGCTAAAGAGGGAGATTGTTGGAAAGCTACAATGAAAATAATTGTTTTTTTGTCATTGATGTCAAACTGTAACTGGTGAGACTATTGCTATCTTTTTGAGTACCATATCTATTGATTAATGAAGAATATTTAACAAGAAGACCAAGTGGAATGATTGAGTTATGGGAAATCACAAGGGTATTTGATCAGTTGGCACATTGGCAAAGTAATGTGTTGTTTATCTTTTGATGACATTTTACTGAGAACAGTTTATGCCGAGTGAAGTCTATGATGACCGAGTGCCAGTAAATTGCCAAGGAAACTAGTGTTGACCGAGCGGAAGAACACAGCGTTGGCCGAGCAACAGTATTTTGGTAATTGTTGAGATTTGAGATCTCTGGCCGACATAGTTGATTTTATTGGGATATGTAAACTCAATTAAGGATAAGAACAATTGGTCCATTGGATCTGACCTAACCTAAGTTCTACGATCTTGATTAAGCAGAAAAAGATTTATCTGACCTAGATGAAGAGGTATATGATAACCTCAAAGGGGTTATTCATGATGTGGATGTAAGAAGAGTATGCAAGAGGATTGCATAGTTAATTGACTGATTGGCATGATCTAGCAGAGAAGGCTGAACAAGAGAAGCAGAGAGCTGTGAGAGTGATTACTTGATGGATTTCCAAGAAGATCTGAGGATTGAAAAGAGAATGGAGGCCACTCAGTGAATTAGCATTAGATCTGAATTGGATCTGCATTTGCAAAGTAAGTTGTATGTATTAGATCACACCTGCTAATTACTTTCTAACCATTGTATCAGTCAAAATCCTTTAACCAAATTGACCTAATAGTCATTGTATAAATCCTTTGAGCAAGGTGACATTCAGGTGGAATGTTCTAAGTCCTCTAACAAGGCCACTCCTGACAGGGTGATTAAATCCTTTAACCAGGGCACATTTAGCAATGTGTTTTGTAACCTTTAATAGGGTTGGCTCCTAACAGAGCTTACTTCAGAAGAGTGAAAAATTGATAGCATGTTATTGGTGGTTTTTCCCAAATTGGGTTTCCATGTTAAATACTGGTGTACAATTGTGTGAATGTTTATGTTGTGTTTTACTGTTAAGTTTCTGCAAGCTGATTACATTTAAATAGTAAAACTGCATATGTATGTTGTTGACTTATACTATTGCTGCCGAGAAAATCTGAGTTGTTCAAAGTGGTATAAAAGTTTAATTTGGTACATCTAGACTTGAGGATAACTAATTCACCCCCCTCTTAGTTATTCTAAATTCATTCTAACACAAGGTGCCTATTTTCTAGGTTTTCACCAAGGATACCATTTTTTCAAGACTTTTTTTGATTTTTTTGTTTTTCTTCAAGAACACTTTATGCTATTTTTGGATTTTCTAAAGATCAATATATACTATTTTTAAATTTATTTCAAGAACTCTTTTTGTTGTACAAATGATGGTGTAAGGATTTTAGGTGTAGAATTTATTTAGATGAACTGTGCTTATTAGATCAAGAAGTAAATCTCCCTCTGGTGTTGAGATTTGATAGACACTAGATCCATATGTTGTTGTGATGAAAAAGGGTCCCAACCAGTTGGGTTCAAACTTTGCCATATGTTCTCTATCTGTTTGTGTCTTCATATTCTCTCTCAACACAAGATCTCCAACTTGAAACTTTCTATATCTTACCTTTTTTTTATATCCTCTTAAAATCCTTTTTCATACACTCTGAGATGGTTGAATGCCTCTTTCCTGCACTCATCAAGCAATTCTAGTTCTTGGATTCTTGATAATTGGTACTCCTCATCAGTGATGAGTCCTCTCAGTGGTAGTCTCAGTGATGCTATCTCCACTTCAATAGGTAGAATGACCTTTGACCCATAAACAAGAGAAAAATGCGTAGCTCCTATTGGCATTTTGATGTAGGTACACTATGCCCATAGAGCTAGATTCAGTCTCAAATTTCAATGTCTACCAAATTTTTTGATTGTTTGATAAAAAAATTTTAGCATATTATTTTTAGATGCTTCAACTTATCCATTCTCTTGTGTGTAATAGATTGATGAAAAATTTTGTTTTCTATAGAACCTTTCACACAATTCATCGATATCCTTATTTTTGAATTGCCCTCCATTGTCTGTCACTATTGAGGACGGGATACCATATCAATAGATGATATAGTTGAGAATAAACATGGATACATATTTACCAGTCACCTTGATCAAAGGGATAGCTTTGACCCACTTCATGAAATACTCGGTGGATGTTATGATGAATTTGTGTCCATTAGAGGATGAGGGATATATTTTCCCACTTAAATCAAATGCCCACTGTTGGAAAAACTAGTGTGTTATGAATGGTAGAAAATCCCTTGCTAGAGCATGTATAATATTTTTGTGAAGCTTGTTAGCACTATTAAAATCTTAAGGATTTCCTGGTCTGAATCATGAAAATTCTGATAAATCTTGAGGTTTTCCAAGCCCCTACTTTTAATTTTATAGCCTTTGTCCTAAAACCCTAGGGTCTTTGTGAAAAATCTTAGCTCAAACCCTAAGCCCTCAAGATTGGTTCTATTTTGAAGTTACTTTTTCATGTAACTTAAGTTGTGTTTTGTCATGTGCGCTTTTAGTCTTCTCTTTATCTCCTAATCTCATAATATTTTGGTCTTGTCATGATTGATTCAGAGATTCAACGAGGTCCATTGATCTTCTCAGAGATGTGTGGCCAATGCTTGATTGCTAGATTTTAGTCAAAGTCAAGTTTCTATTTAGCAATTCATCTAGGGTTGTTGATCGGGTTCTTTTCTGGTCTTGAATCGGTGGTTGTCGCTAAGTCTTGAAATAAAATTTATGGTTAGTGTAATCATTTAGTGACTTGGTGGTTTATTTATCTCCAGATCTCCAGATAGACCTGAGTTAAGATCTAGTCAAGTAAAGTTAAAGTGGACCAGACAGGATCAAGTCAGAGCTATCAATGTAATTATGATCTTACTACTGGTACGTGATCTTGAGATATAAATTAGGGTTGGATCAAGTGTTCAATGATTTAGAGATCTTAGTTATCTCTAAATCTCCAGATTGAATCTTGGTTAAGGCAGTCAAGACAGGTTAAGTTTAGAGTTTGTTGAGCAAGGATCATGGTCGTGGATTGAAAGATGATCTTGTGGCTATCACTGAATTGCTAGATAAATTTGTGTCAAGCCATTCCATTCTGATATTACGTGAGGATCGTCAATCTCATCTTGATCTTGCATTTGTCTTTTAATCTTGCAATGAAACCAGAGTTAAGGCGAAGATCTAGCAACTTAGAAATACAAAAGATTTTAGATACCTAGGGTTAAGGACTGGTTAAAGATGAGTTACAGGCTGAAGTCTGAATGAGGTAAAAATTTATCAAGTCATTTTTTATCCTTAGGTTAGTGCATTTCCCGAGCGTAAAGTTGTAGTCAAGATAAATTTTAAGCCTTCGCGCCTAGTTGACACCTGTCCTTGTCAATGTTGAGGCCAGTGCCAGGGGGAAAGTAAAGTACAAGCAAGTTAAGGAAGATCATGTGGCTGATGCAAAGACTAGAACAAAAAGTGATCGCAAGATAATGGTAGAGCCATTGCAACATGATAACACCTGGCAGGATCTAATCTTGTTCTTGGGTAGCTTAAGTTGATCAACCACTCTATTTTAAACTTGATCAAGTCGCTCGGTCTTGGTCACTGATTTTGATTCCACACTAGGGTGACCATTATAACCAATAAATTTGAATATTTAAAATCTGCGCAGAGGGTTTCTTGGTCATGGCTGTGCTTTTCTAAGTTGCAGTGGTAAATGGATTGATCTAATAATCTAATTTTCATTTATGAAGGCATGTAAGAGTTATCTTTAGATTTTTTGGGGCCTCATAAATGTTTCTTGGTGGCACTTAGGGTTTTGATATGATTCTATAGTATTTTATGCTTTTTTGTCTCTCTGTCTAATCTATCTTAAAGATGGCATGTTTCCTGAGTCGTGGTCATTATGTTTTAGGGTTTCCTTGTGCCCTAAGGTGGTCCAGACTCGTGGTTTCCTTTGGGGTATATCTACGGTTTTAGTGTGGTTAGAAGGGATGAGAATTTTATGCCACAAGAGACTTGTAAGCTCTGCATGTTAAATTAAGACTAGTAGTGGTATTTTGGCTATGATATTTTATGCTTTGATGTTTTATCAACAAGATTTGTCTGTATTTCCTTGCATTTTGTGAATTCATATTGAATTGTAACGTCTTTATTTCAGTTTCTTTGTTAAGGAATTTCAATCCATCACTCTGTAAGGCAGAGGGTGTAATTGCTTTAGGGTTTATTTTAGAGAGAACTAAACATCCTTAAACAATTTCAATGAGTAAAGAATTGAAGTGAATTGGATATTTACATCTACTTCTAGGAAGTGTGAATTGAGTATGTAAGGCATAGTCAAGTTCAATGATCATTTACATGATTTACATTTGATATATGTTGTTGTTATTAGTCTTTGAATTTAGAGTGAATCCGTACCCAATGGATAGGGCACTGGTCTGATATGTCATATTTTTGATTCTCATCCAATTTTATAAAATTTGATATAGTTTACATGTTTTATACTACATCCACCATTAATGCTTGCTTGTGAAATTATTGTATATCAAGGGCAGAAGATAGGTAGTGACCACCTGAGTTTGTGGAGCTCAAAGTGTAGGAAGTTCTAGGACCTTGTTGAACGTTACTTCTTCTTCTTGTTGAATCAATGCTAGGGTTTATAGAGGGACATACCTGAGTAACATGTATACCAAGATCAACATGAAAAGGAACTAACAGAAATGATGAGTCAACTAGGGAGACTTAGCACAAAAGACTTTTGAAGGCTTATTAGATCAAGGTAGCAACTAACCCATCCACTGGGGACTAAGAGATAAGTTCTGTTCATAATTTTTCTTTAAAAATTTGCAAAAGGTAGATGTGAAGTCTCATATTTTAAAATCCCAAGTTTTATTGGGTGATGACTCCGAATTTGGTTGACTAGTATTTCAGATAAAAATTATAGTTTTGTTTTACATCTTGTTGGTCAAGATATAAGCAAGTATGAGAAACACTAGAGCATACATGAAATATCATCCATAAGTTGAATTGGAGAGTGGGATTTCTAAGCCTGCAAATAGAAATTGGTCTAAGAGAACTGAGTCCACAAGTGGAAGTTCTTGGAAACCTAAGGCTTCAAGGTTTAGTAATCCTTTGGATACTATCCCAAAGAGAAGTAATACTCCTCCTAGTCAGATGGTTTGGGTCTCTTTGAAAACACATTTGATACTCCTATTCAAGAAGACATGTCTCAACAAAAGGTTGTAACTCGGGTTTAGTATACAAAGGAAAATGAAAGGAAGAACAATAGAGATTTCAGACCTAGAGATGTTCCAAACATAGAATCTTCTTCCCAAAATACAAGAAATAACCCATAGATGATCCTTAAGAAGGAGCGGTAAATCAAAGGGAGGTAGACCTTATAAATTTAGAAGATTCTCTAAGATCTGATATTACTTTACCTAATCTTGATATAATTTTTGGTAGTAATGATGCTTTGAGAAGAGAGATTCAGAATCAAATGCCTCTAAGGAAAAGATTGGAAAAAGGAAAAGGAGGGTGAATTTATGGTGGCTGTGATTGAGAATGAAAACTTACAAAGATATCTGGCTCAACTTAGGGTGATGAATCAGGAATTAGATCAGAGTTACAAAGGTTTAAATAAGGAGATATTTGGAAATATGGATGCCAAGAAGAAAAGGTGTCAAGAGAAGGAGAGATATTCCAAATGAAGTCAGATGGAGTAGGGGCCTGTGATCAGAAAAATCATTGATTGGGAAAATGAGAGACCTTCAAGGCCTCAAGATCCTCCTCCAAACAGTACAAGTAACCCTAAATTAGGTAAATGAAAACAAAAGGTTACTAGTGTGCACATTGATGAGCCCAAACTTACAGTGGAGAAATATCAGGGTATGTCTCTACTGGACATAGAGATAGAAAGAGAAAGAAAAGTAAAGGATGATATTTCCAAATAGTTGGAAAAGGTTGAATTAGATGTTGTTGCTACATGAATGAAGAATAATTTTTTTTCCCTTCAATCTACTAAAAATCTAAAGGCAGTAAATACTACTACTAATACTCAAGGTATTAGTGGATTAGGTCCCAAGGTGCAAGCAACCAATACTAATACTAATAGCATAGGATCTAGTTCACTTTAGGGTACTGCAAATCAGGGCCAAGGTCTTGGTAAAAGTGGCCAAAATTAGGGAGCTAGCTTTTAGAGAAGACCCATGCATTTGGAAACATATAGACAATTATATTTTGATGGTATTCTAGGCCAACCAAATGTCATTACAAATGAAATAAGGGATAAACTCCCTAAATTTAGTGGAAACAATGTAATTACTGGTGAATAGCACCTAAAAGAATTCTTTGAAAAAATGAATGACTATGAAATAATGCATGAGGATATTGTTATGAAGTTATTTGTACAATCCTTAATTGAAGATGCCAGAGATTGGTATCATGGCCTTGCTAATGGAAGCATTAGTTCATGGGATGAATTTACACAGTGTTTTAAAGAACAATATGGTGATAAGGTGAATTCATGCTATATGTTGAATGAATTCAATAATATCAAGAAGTTTAAAAATGAGACTGTATCTGAATTAAATAGAAGATTCCAAAAGGCCATGCATAAACTATTCCAAGTGCTGAGGTTAGATGAAAATGTATGTCTTACCCCATATTACAATGCATTGGATAGTAAGATTACCTATCTTGTGAGGGATAAGAGTCCTCACACATTAAGGGATGTTTTCAAGATGGCACTGAACATTGAAAGTAATAGAAGGGCATCAGGTAAACTTGGGATAAGAGATGATGGTAGGTTATGGAAAGAACCTAAGGGTCAATCAAATAAATTTTCCAAGGAAGAAAATAAAAATGATAAAGTTGATAAACTAGTCACTGCAATCAAGGATCTAACTACTAAGGTGGATAAAAATGAGAGAGACTTTTAGAGTAACAAACAACAAAATCAAAGGTCTGATAAGCCTTATAGATTGCAGTACATGCCCTATAAAAAAATGGAAGGATAGTAAGCCTCTTGAAGAAGGACCAAGTAATGTAAACAATATGGGTACTCCTGATCCTTTGAAAATAAATAATGTACATAATGTAGAAAATACTTCTTGGTGTGTACCCTACAATATGCCACATTCTCCTCTTGAATGTGCAGTTGCACAAGCTTTGGCAGGGTCTACTAAGAATGAAGATGAGAAAAGTAATCAAGAAGAGGAAGTACCTAAGGTCAATATGTTTATGACATATGTTGAAAAGGGAAGTGTTGAACTATATGATATTATGCATCATACCATAAATGTTGCAAATGGAAAAGATGAACATGTACAATTAAGAAGACCTAGTGATGAAGAGGTGAGATCTCTCATTGTTGCTACAATTGCTCAAGCTAGGAGTGATTATAATTTAATAAATAGAAAGGTGGATAGGGACCAGGGAAAGCTAGGTTCATTGTTTATAAAAGAAGGTTCTTCTGAACCCATAGTTAAAAATAAAGATAAATGTCAAGGTCAAAATGAGGAAATTCCCATAGTTGATCAAAGAGTGGAAAAATCCAAAGAAAGCAAAGGTAAGGCTTCTAGTAGGGATGTTTTGAGTTTTCTTACTTTTGACATGAAACATACACTATCTCATATGAAGGTGTCAGTTCCTTTGGTGGATATTTTAAAGATGAAAGAACATAGAGAGGCTGCTTTCTCTTTTCTCAAAGATATAACTGATGACATTGTTCTTACCACAAAGACTATTAAGAAAAAAGGAGGCGATGAGGAGAAGGATACTCCTAAAATTTATGTAGGGAACATAATTACTCAGGAGCCCTCTCAATTTTATCCTTTTTATGTGAAATTTTTGGTGAATGACCAATTGATAAGAAATTGTATGATATATTCTAGTGCAACAACAAATATGATGCCTTATGGTGTTATGAAGGAATTGGGCTTAAAGGTTGACACATATTTTGGAAGATGTTTTGCTATGGAAAATAGAGAGGAACCTGTGGTAGGAACCTTAAAAGGCATTGAAGTGAAGATTGATCCTTTTCCTAGGGAAACATTCAAGATGGATGTTGTTGTGGTTGATACACCACCACATTATGGTATGTTACTGTTTAGACAGTGGGCAGTAGTAGTTGGAGGACATTTGCAATTGGACTTGTCATATGCTAAAATCCCTATAAATTGGAGTGGTGTCAAGTTTAATAGAGAGCCAAGAGCTTCGGTGATAATCAAAAGGAGGGATCCTAAGGGCTTCAATTGTTTTTTTGATGTTGACATGAAAAGTTTAGGATTGAACAAGATGGCTCTAAAGTTGAAAAATAGGACCCAATTGTGAAGGAGTCACAATCACATCAAGATAAAATATGGAAGATGTACATTGATGGTGCATTCTCCAAGGAAGGATATAGAGCTAGTGTTGTTTTATATCTCCATCAGGTACTACATTTAAATATTATTTCCTCTTAGCTTTTCAATGCACAAATAATACTGTAGAATATGAGGCATTGTTATTGGGCTTAGAGGTTGCCATAAAGCATGGTATAACTTTTTAAAGAGTATTTGGGTACTCTGAATTAGCTGTCTCCCAAATTAGATCCCTATATGCTGCTAAAAATGATAGATTGAAGTTGTACAAGAATGCATTATGCGATAAAATTGAGTTTTTTTATGCTTTCCAAATAGAATGGATAGATAGATCCCAGAACATCATGGTTGTTTTCTTAGCAAATGTAGCCATAAAGAATAATGATATAACTTTGGTTGGTATCTCTACTATTCAAACCAAGATTACGCCTGCACTTCTTGACAATGTATATAATTGGCAAGTTTTTGAGGATGACAAGGATATTCTCCAGTTCATTCAATGCTTGGATGATTATGAGGGCCAGAAAATTGATTGCAATGCTTTAGTTGAAACCATAGATAACAAGCAAACTATTTTTGGGACTGAAATTGTTCAGTTGCCAACATATATTATACCTAAGGGTTTGTTTCAACTAGAGGGAATTTTCAGTGACAATGATGGTCACTTGCTTAAGAGATCTGATGTAAAGATGGATAGTGTTGAAGAAGTAAATCTGGGGTTAGAGACTGTCCCTAAAATGGTATACATAGGGAAGAATTTAATCCCTCACACCAGAGAAGATTTGATCAGTCTATTAAAGAAGTACAAGCATGTTTTTTCTTGGTCTTATGTGGATCTTAAAGCCTATAGAGAGGATTTGTTTTAGCATGAGATACCTCTTAAACCTGATGTGAAAACTTTTAGAAAAAAGAAAAGACTTATCAATCCTTTGTTGGCTTCAAAAATGAAGGAAGAATTGATGAAATTAAGGGAATCCCAAATAATAAAACCAATCAAGCATTCATCATGGGTGTCGAATCTTGTGCTAGTGAGGAAAAATAATGGAGATATCAGGCTTTGTATTGACTTCAGAAACCTTAATGTGGCATCACTTAAAGATAATTATTATTTTCCTCATATGGAGGCAATGCTACAAAGAGTTACAAAGTGTGACCTTTTATCCATGATGGATGGATTTTCTGGTTACAATCAGGTTTTAGTAAAGGAGTCAGAGAAATTCAAGACAAATTTTACCACTCCTTGGGGAACTTATGTTTATGTCAGGATGCCTTTTGGTCTCGTGAATACAGGGGCCACTTTTTAGAGAGCAATGGATGTTGCTTTCAAGGAATTCATAAAAATAATTATGGTTGTCTATTAGGATGATCTCACTGCATATTCAAAAAGGGTTGAGGATCATTGCAGGCATCTAGAAAATATATTTGGTAAGGCTTTTGAGTTTCGAGTTTCTATTAATCCAAAGAAGTGCCATTTTGTTGTTTTAGAGGGGAAGTTGCTAGGACATATAGTGTCCAAAGAGGGAGTGAGAATGGATCCAGAAAGGATTAAGGCTATTAATATGTTGAATCCTCCCAAGAACATCAAGGGTGTCCAATCTTTCTTAGGAAAAATAAATTTTGTAAGAAGGTTCATTGTAAATTTTGCAGAGATGATAAAACCTATTTCTAAGCTACTAAAGAAGGGTGTTAAATATGCTTGGAATTCAGAAGCTCAACAAGATTTTAAGAAAAATAAGTTTTCTATTCAGGAAGCACCACTATTAAAATATCCTAATTATGAATTTCCTTTTTCTATTTTCTCATTCACTTCATTCCATACTATTGCTGCAGTGTTGTTACAAAAGGACAAGGAGAGATTTGAGTAGCCAATAGCATTTTTTAGAAAATCCTTACAGGCAGCTAAGTTAAATTATGAAATCATGGATAAGGAAGCTTATGCCTTATTTAAGATAGTCAAGGATTTTAGGCCTTATTTAGTATGTGCTAAGGTGATTTCCTATGTGCTTCATGCGGCTGTCAAGGATACTTTGTCTCAAAGTGAGGTCACTGGCAAGAGGTGCAGATGGATCAAAAAAATACAAGAGTTTGATCTTGAGATTGAAATAACCAAATTAGTTAGATGCTTGGGATTGGAAAAGCTCATGACAGATGCAAACATGGAGCTTACCCAAGTGAACAATGTGTAAGAAAATGAGATGCCAACTAGCATTGAGATGCAACAATAGTATGTTGGTATTTTTTATTTTTTGAAGAATAATAAATGTCCTGAGTACATGACAGAGAATCAAATAAGGGCTCTCAAACTTCAAAGTTAGAAATATGTATTAATCCAAGGAGACTTATATTAGAAAAAAAGAGATGGAATTATTTTGTTTTTCCTTGATAGGGCTCAGTCTGAGAAGGTGTTAAAAGAGATACATAGTGGTGTTTGTGGAGGCCACTACTCAGCAAGGACAACTGCACACAAGATACTTAGAGTTGGTTATTATAGGCCTTGTTTGTTCAAGGATACTCATCAATTTGTGCAGAAGTGTGAGTATTCTCAAATATTTTCAAAGAATCTAATGTATTCAGGGGATTTTCCTTTGAATCCAATCTCAGTTGAAGTCCCTTTTTCCCAATGGGGCATAGATTTTATTGGTGAATTTTTAGAAAATTCTAGTGGTGGTCACAATTGGATCCTTTTTGCCACAAAATATTTTTAAAAATCGGTTGAGGCTATACAACCCAAGAGGGAAACCAACAAGGTGGTCATTGATTTTCTAATAGATAACATCTTGACTAGGTTTGGTTCGCCCAACAAGCTAGTGATGGATAATGCTATGTGCTTCAGGTCTGAAGAATTCATAGAATTTCTCCATGTCACTAGTGTCATCATCTCTGCACCACCTTCATAAAAAATGCCATCTACCTCTCTGCAAGTTCCTCAGAGATGTCATTCTCTTTTCCCTTCAAACTCTCTTTCCTTTCATCCAAAGGGATAGGTTCATCAACTCTGCCAGTGTCACTCAGACAATATCTAAGAACCCCACACCTCTTAGCTACTAATTACTACAAAGGTACCAATTTATATGCGGATCCTCTCTTCCTAACCACATAGCTATTTTCATGATGATCAAACATAACATGTATATCATATTGCCAAGGTCTATCAAGTAATAGATGACAAGCATCCATAGGTATCACATCACACAATATCTCAACATAATAAGATCCAATCTTAAAATTAACTAGGCATTTCTCCTCAATCCTAACCTTAGACACGTCTTGTATCCAACTAATTTGATAAGGATTAGGATGTTTCCTCCTTTCCAAACTCAACTTACTAACCATCTCTTCTAAAACAAAATTCTCTGAATTGCCACCATCAATTATGATATTACATACATTGTCCTTGCACTTACATCTGGTTCTAAACAAATTTGTTCTCTTCATAGGTTCATTAATACATGCAACTAATCTCCTCGTAATCATAATTTCACCTTCTTTTGCAACATTCACTTGACTCTCTTTAGTAACCAGGTAAAATCTCTTTTGAGGAGATGAATGATATTTATGCCCCTTCTCACCACACTAAAAACAAGTACCAATGAAATCACTTCTGCCTCTTCTTCCATATCTACCATTGTAATCCTTAGTATTTTGACTACTGCTAGATCCTACCTATATCTACTTAGGATTATCCACCACCTTACTCTTAGCAGTTGTGTCATCAGTCTTATAACCTTGGTTTCTGTTAATCTACCTACCTTCAAACTTCTTGTTTAGCTTCTCCTCAATCTTCAATTCCATCTGATAAGAATCTCATATTGTTGTCATCTGAATAATAAGTAACTCTTCTTGAATACTAGGTCTCAAGCCATAGATATACCTAGAAACCTTCTCTTTATCAGCTTTTGAATAACCAATCCTAATCAGGATTCTATAAAATTCCTTGGTATACTATTGCACTGACTTGCTTGGCTGCCTTAAACCTTGCACCTTCTTAAACATCTCTAATTCATAACCCATCAGGATGAATTTGTTCTTCAAAATTTTAACCATTCGGTTCCATCTAATGATCTTGTCCTTCCCTCAAATATCCATCATTTATGCACTTATGCAACTCAATCGAATGATCTTTAGATACCTTTTTCACTACTTCCAGTAGCTAATGCATGAAAGTCCACACATATCAATACCACACTTCAAACCAATTCATACATACAAGGATATATATCTTCTTTCACATATCCTCATAGCATACATACGTACTTACACAACACTCACACAAGCATACACCCATGCCACACATTTTCCTCAATAATTTAGATTTCTCTTTTATCATCTTTACACTTGAAAAATCACCAAAGGTAAGCTAAGCATCTTAACCAAACATAATTCAAATTAGGTCAACACTTAACATTCCCATAATGGAAAGGAATGATAAGTGGACCACAATATGCCTCATATAGGACCAAAATAATCATCATACACATTACATTTCATCTTTCATTAATTGAGGCTTTTAATTAGAGTGTGAACACCCAAGGTCGACCAAGCCTAGAGTAAGAACAACATCAAAGTTTGAAACCATGGCTCTGAAACTCAAAATATCATGCCAGCTGAACTAAATGAAGCTAAGAACATTAAAAGCTTAGTTCCAAAACCTCAACACTAGAAACCATCATGTAAAGAAATGCAAAGCATGCATTTCACACAAGAAATACAGTCAATCACTTTCATACTCAGACAAACATCAATTCCATTGAACTATGATCTGGAGTACAAAAACTCGAACCCAATATCTCTAATCATTACTCAACAACATACCAAAACTGCATCAATATATTTACAACATAGAGGAAATCTAGTGCATATTTATCTGAACTATTGCATATAAAATCCAATAGCAATTGCAACAACTAGTCACTAATGACAAAAACAATATGTTAACATAAATGAAAACCTCACTAGCTCAACCAACAACTCGTTCATATAAAACTTCAAACAATAGGGTTAGTTCCTAGTTTGCATGCATGAGCCAATGAAAATTCTCATCTCCCTTTTCTAAGAGTACACCTCCCATGACATTTAATGATACATTTGAGTATAATAATATGACACAAAAGTTTGTATAAAATCCCCCCAAAATTCATTTACAAGATGTGGCACTTTATTGCAATGCATCTATAAAATAAAGTTCTTACAAAAGATGCTCAAAGAGTCCAAAAAGAATAAAATTCTATATTACATATGAAGCAGCCCCAAATGAAATCATCCCTTGCATACATAATGTTTCTAGGTGAAAAATAACCAAGTAATTAACTAAAGTGTTAAAACAGAAAATCTTATATTAATTATCTAGGGCATAATATAGAAAATGTGCATAGATAGACTTAAAGTTCTCTAAAAGGCCTTTCCAACACCACAAGAATCATGAAAAAGTGAGAAATTGGTCAAAATTTATGAGCCTAAGAGAAAAAACTACACTTTTGACTTCAATAGGATATAAAATACATCAGATTAGTGGAATCACTAAAAAATACTTACATGAGTGGATATGAATCCGGTCTATCTTTTTGATGATATTTCATTTTCCAAAAACTGACTCCATATGGAGAAGTTATGACCATTTTTCAAATTAGTGTAAGTTGGTAAAACTAAAAAAATAGCACCCAAGGGCTAAGCCTCTAGACGCCCACATGACTAGGTATGTACTAAAGGGGGAAAATGGGGCCATCTAGGGTGATGCTAGTAGTGGTGAACATTGGGAGGTATAGAAGAGGCTTAGAGTGGAGGTGGACTAGTAGTCAATGGTAGAGGGTTGTAGAGTGCATAGGATATGGACACTTGGGGCCAAAACAAAGCACGCCTCCCACAAACATTGAACACACCCAAAAAGAAAGTGTCAACCAAAATCAATAATACACTAGTCAACGATGTGTAGACCAAGAGATCACAAGCCCACCAGATGGGAAGGGTTTTTAGACCCGTACAAGTCTACATAACCTGATAGAAAAAATGTATTTGTTGCTTTATTTTTTTTCTTTGATTTTTTATTTTTATTTTGATTGCAAATATACAAAAATGTTATCAGTACAAAAATAAATATTTCACCTGATACAATAGAAGTAATATATATATATATATATATATATATATATATATATTTCTAATGAAAATTTGACGATTGTACCTACGCTCGAGGGGTTGTATTGTCTGCATGGGCAAAACAATTTTGCCCCAAAAATACAATTATAAAAAATGACCAAGTTTATAGTTAAAATTTGTCTTTTGAACCTCCTAAATGAAATAATGATGTTGATTTGAGCCGGAAATAAATTCCCAAAAAGTTGTTCTCCATATATGAGCTTCAAAATCCTTGTTTGCCAAAGTTGTGAATAGTGGCCAAATTGAGTGAAGAAAAAGCCATATTTTAATTTTTCAAGCCTTTTGGATGCAATGAGAAGACCAAAAATTCCACCAATATTATTAAAAGCACTTTATTCATTTGAAAAAACCAAAATCATATATGCATTATAGCATCAATAGTGTTGGGAGAATGTGTCTCAACCTTGCAGTTACATATCCAGCAACTATTTTAGGTTAGTCAATCATTTGAGCATGAAATTTTTCCAATTATTTTATGGAGGTTCATTTTGGATATATAAGCATGTCGGTAAAGTTTTGTAGCAAGACCATGTCTAGTTTTAAAGATATTAAGTTTTCAGTTTTTTAACGGGGTGATACAAAAACTTTGAACTCAGTTTTGAAAGCCTTAGAGGCTCCAAAAAGGGGTCAAACTTTGACCAAGATGGAATTCCCCCAATTAGTTGTACAACTCTTCATGGCATTTCTAAAATGGGTTTATAATAGCCAATCAGATACACAATTCACAAGTTTTGGTCTCCAGAAGTTTGGTCTCGTAAATTAGGAAGTGTAAAAAATACATCGAACATGTAAATGAGTTGTAAAAGGGATTTACACATGTTGGTGTGTATTGACACATCATAGGGAATCTTTGATTGGAGATAAGTCGGGCACCTGTTTTTGGGGTGGTCTTAGCCCATGGTTTTGTAATATCATTTGGCGGTTTCTTGCATTGTATCTCCTATATAGTAGGTGCGTGAGATGAAGGTTTTTGTGTAAGAGTCTAATAGCTTTCTAAATCCCTTTGGATCTTTGATCAACGATTCTCCTGAAAGAAGATTTCTTTGCAAGTGTATTGTAATATGTTTTTATTATTGAATAATATATTGGGCTTCTTTTGGAGTGTGGGATTTTTTTCCATTAGGGTTTTCCCCTCGTAAATCTTTGTGTTGTGGTATGAATGTTATTTATCCTTATATTTATTTTTGTTAAGTTTTATAATTGTGAAAATGATCTACGATTTTTTTTACATTATTCTCCCCTTAGAGATAGTGTACGAAGTTGTTCATCTACTTAACTTCCTTACAAGTGGTATCAGAGCCTGATCACCTTTGGTTTCAGTTGTGGGTTGTTGGGTTTTTTGAACTAATCCAGGTTTGAGTGGGAGATTATGTAGAAGATACTTTGTTATCTTGCTACAAGAATTTGCAGATGGCCAGTTCTTTAGGGAGGACAGAGGTGGATAAATTTTTAGGAAATAAATTTTAAATGTGGAAGCTAAAGATGGAGGATATGTTAATAGATTGAGATTTGTGGGATGTTGTTAATGCAAATATCATAAGACCTATAGATCCAGATGAGGATGCTAATATGATGTTATGTGTTGGATGATATCAGTTTTGGTTACTGATCATGCTGTTGATATTCATGTTTTGTCACTGGTGTCAACATATATTTCTATGGAGAAGACATATTGGATACTTAATTTGAAGGCGTGTACGTACACTGTATGGATGTTTCAGAATGATTGAAGTTGGATTTATGCAGAAGTATGTGTGCTGACCTTATTCCTAAGGTCTCTTGGCTTTATGTTGCATATTGTGGATGTTACAGTTGATTTGGTGAAGAATGGTTTTCTAGACTGTAACTGTGATTCTAGACAAAGCAGGTCTCTGTGTTTTGGGTATATCTTTCTAGCAAAGAAATTTCAGAACATGCGAGCTTACTGGCATACAATCAACATATGGTAGAGTAATGGGTTGAGTTTGATTGTTGTTTGGATACTAATGATGTCAATTGTGGCATGTATTCTGGAGAAGACCTATTTCCTGGCCGACTTTAGACATGTAGCATGTGAAATTAATTGTGAGCATGAATTTAGGATCTGGAAGTATATGTGATGAATTGTAAATGTTGTTTATTTGTTATAGGTACTGTGTGTATCTTAGCAAGGAGTTAGGTAATTATTTGTATGATGGAAATCCTTAATTGGCCGTTCTAGTTAATTATGTATTAGGAAAGCTTAACTAGCCGACCTAATGAATTATTGCAAGAGGGTATATATGAGTGATATTTTCTTGTGGAGAAGGTGTGATAGAGAAGAAAGGATAGAGATGTGTGGAAGTTGCGAAGCTTGTTAATTGCTGGATATAGAGCAGAGTTGATACTTCATTGGAACTAACCAAACAAAGACAATTGCTATTAGACAGCTCACTGGAATGTGTATTTTCTTTATACACTTGATTCAGATTGTAAATCCTTGAGGGTGGATTTAACCTTCTTTGGGAAGTGTGCCTTGGAAGTGAGCCTACTATTTTATTTGACTTCTAACAGGCACTGTGTACTATAATGTTGTAACAAGCTCCTAATAGGGCTAATATATTTTAACAGGGATACTATACTCTTAGTACATTATTTGTGGGTGTTAATTCCCACCGGGGTTTTACCTTTAATAGGGTTTCCTTGACAACAAATATTGTGTTATGGTGTTGGCATTTACCATGTTATCATTTACATTTGAAGATTTGGTTTATAAAGTGTAAAATTTAATAATCTATATTACAATTGATTCATTCCCCCCTCTCAGTTGTCTTGTGGACTTTTATTCCTAACAGTTGGTATCAGAGCTATTGGTCCTCAGAGGGAAAGTTTAATATCTTGAGGTGATCCTAAAGATGACTTACTACAGGAAGGATAGTCCAAAGTTTGATCCTGAAAACTTTGACACTTGGCAGAACAAGATGAGAACACATTTTCTATGTCTGGGAATTGATTACTGGATTATAACAAAGAAGAAAGAAAAGGTAACGACTGAGGATGAATTAGAGAAAGCCAATGAAGATGAAATGTATCTATTTTCATGCAATATGGTTACAAGGGAATCCTTGATAAACACACTATTAGAAGGAGAATTTACTAAAGTAAAGGACTTGAACTTTGCACATGAAATATAGACAAGACTAGAAGCACTATATGTTGGAGACAAGTTTACAAAGAAAGAAAAGTTAAAGAATTGGAAGACAAATATGGAATCACTAAAGATGAGAGAAGATGAGAACATCAAAGCATATGCACAGTGAATTACTGAAGTGGTTACTGGTATTATGAAATTTGGAGGAACTTACAGTGAGGAAGAAGTGATTGCAAAGATATTCAGATCTTTGACACCTGCATATAGAACCAAGGTTCAGGCTATAGAGGAGATCATACCTTTAACACCCAACTTCACGAGAGAGATTTTGATTGGAAAGATAACTAAATTTGGGGCCATAGAATTGGGAGACACCTTACCTAAAGTTGAGTCATCCTTCAAAGCAACCATGCACAAAAGAAAAATAATCTTACTTGGAAATGCAAGCACAAGAAGTAGTGACCTGAGAGAAGAACTTGGAGCCTATGATGATGAATGGGAACAAATACAGGAAGAAGAAAGGAAGCTAGATGAAGTCATGGCACTGATTGCTAGAAGAGAAAAGAGAGGTAAGGGTAAGTTTGAAGGAAAATTACATTTGAAATGTTTTCATGTAACAAGATCGGTCATTTTGCATCTAGATGTCCTACAAGAATTCCAAAGCACAAACTTAAGTTTTTCAAATCTAAGTTCTCAAAGGACAAAGAATTTTATTATGCTAGTGAGGGTATATCAGATGATGAGGATGGTGACTATGATGAAATTGGATTTATTTCTATTAAGGATGATGAACCTATGCATGAAGAAAAAGCCTTAGTATCCTGAGTTGAAAATATATCTAAATGGTTCATAGATAGTGGTTGTTCAGATCATATGACAAGAGATAAAAAAACAAGTTTGTGAGTTTGAAAAGAAATGACGGTGGTGTTGTTATATTTGGTGACAATACTCATAAACTTATTGTTGGAATTGGATCCATTTCTTTGGATGGAAAGACTAACACTGACAAGGTATTACTTGTTGATGGACTTAAGCATAATTTGTTGAGTGTTGGACAAGTAGTGGACAAGGCTTATCAACTAAACTTCATTAATGGGAAATGTTCTATCAAGAGTAAAATAGGAGATTTGATAGCATCTGGTACTAAATCTAGAGGTAATGTATTTGAACTGAACACATCTGAAGCTTCTTGTTTTATTGTGAAGGTTGATGACAGTTGGTTATGGCACATAAGATTTTGTCATGTTAATTTTGATAACATTGTGAATGCAAGTATGAAAAAAGTAGTAAGAGATCTACCTAGAATTGTAAAGCCATCTAACACTATGTGTAGAGAATGTGTTATGGGGAAACAGGATAGAAGCACTTTCAAGAGAAAAGCTTATTTAGAAAAAGGAAAGTTGGATCTGGTGCATACAGATCTATGTGATCGTACAAGAACAAGATCATACTATGGTGAAAGGTATTTTATACTTTTTGTTGGTGACTTTTCTAGAATGATGTGTGTTACATATTTGAGAGAGAAATCTGAAGCATTTGACAAGTTCAAGTTATTCAAGGCAAAAGTTGAGAATGAATCTGGTTTAAAGATGAAGTGTTTGAGATTAGATAGAGGAGGAGAGTTTAAATCAGAGTTGTTTAATACATACTATGAAAAAAATGGAATATATAGACAGACTTCAGCCCCTAGAACTCCACAACAGAATGGGATAGCAGAGTGAAGAAACAGAATCATATTAGATGCTGCAAGGACTATGATGCTGGAAGGAAATGTGTCACATGTTCACTGGAGAGAAGTAGTTGGCACTTCTGTGTACACATTGAACATAATTCAGATCAGAGAAGGTACAAGTAAAACTCCCTATGAATTATGGTTTGATCATACACCTACTATGAAATATTTTAGAATATTTGGTAGTAAATATTATATCAAGAGAGATGATGAGATAGGAAAGTTTGATGCTAGAAGTGATGAAGGAATCTTTCTTGGTTATTTCACTAAGAGTAAATCATATAAATGTTTCAATCTAAGATTGGGGAAATTTATTGAAAGCGCCAATGTGAGGATAGATGAAAAGTTTCAAATTCAGAAAAGAATATATGATTGTGGTAAGATAACAGAAACAAAAGAGGTTGCTACTGAACCTGAAGGACCCTGGATGATCGAGAATGAGATTGAATAAGAAGAACATACTGAAGCTACTAAGATATTGAAAACACCAAGGTATGTCAAGAAGAACCATCCTGAAGATCAAACTATTGGTGATGAAAACAAAGGGATGATGACTAGATCCAAAGCTAGATATGAAATTTGTTTGATTTCTCAAGTTGAACCAAAGACTACTGATGAAGCATGTAGAGATGAATCTTGGAATAAATCCATGGAAGAAGAAATAGAATAGATAAAGAAAAACAACACTTGGGAATTGGTTCCAAGACCTAAGAACAAAAATGTGATTGGCACTAAATGAGATTTTAGAAACAAGATGGATGAGGAAGTCACAGTGGTAAGAAACAAGTCTAGACTAGTATGTAAAGGCTACTCACAACAAGAAGGCATAGACTATGAAGAAAAATTTTCACCTGTTGCTAGATTGGAAGCTGTGAGACTATTCCTTTCTTATGCTACACATAAAGACTTTAAAGTGTATCAGATGGATGTGAAGTTAGAATTCTTAAATGGTGATTTAGAAGAAGAAGTGTACGTTGAGAAACCTAATGGTTTTCCTTTGACATATGATGTAAACATGGTTTGTAGACTGAAGAAGGCACTATATGGACTGAAATAAGCACCAAGGGCATGGTATGCAAGACTGGATAAACACCTACTTCGTCTTGGTTTTAGAAAAGGTAATGCAGACAGTAATTTGTATTTAAGAACTGATGAAGATGGAATTTTAATTATAGAAGTTTTTGTTGATGATATCCATTGATGGGACTTTGTGACCGATTCAGCCAATAGTGATAAGTTTTCACCGGTACTGGGGTACCAGCCAACTACGCCTGTAAAGGATTTCCAGAGAATAAATTCTCCAAGCCTTCAAGCATCTGGGTGTCGGGTCTTGACAGTGCAGGGAAGCTAAGTTGGGTAGGTGACTATTTTTTTGGGTGGGATAGCTGGTTTTACTTATCTTCTTCAGGGATTTCAGTGATGGGTTGAGGTTTCCTGCAATTATATTATGTTTACCAAATAAATTGCAAAAGATAGACCAGAGTTAGAATTTGTTACTTCTACTTATAGCTATGCAACATATTTCAAATATAAACAATGCTCCAATGTAAGAACTACACTAAATATTGAATACATATAGAACCAGTGATTCATACATATTCAATAGCAAGGGGAAATGAGATCATTAATCTAAAAAAAACATTAGAGCAGAGGGAATTAGAAACATATAACACAAAAGATGTTTGCGAACTCCAAATTTGGAGCAACACATAACCAATAGTCATAAGGTGTTCCTCCTTCATTAACTTAAAGCATTCCAGCATCACTGGTGTATACATCCATGGCTCCAAGGGAGCATTCTAAATTATCAAGAACTACTGAGCATTGAGCTCCTGCAACTACTAAAAATGAAAATCTATTTGCTATTAATTTCTAAATTCATCAATTTTTTCAACCCTTGTTATGAGGTTGGACCTCTTATTTATACACATAATTTTACCTAAAATTAACCTAACCTAACTGTACACTCAACACATAAAATACATTATCCGGTGGTTGGTACTACCTACACCACTTACAATCACCTCGAAAAGAGTAGAGGTCTAACAAGATAGAGGAAGAAGACAAGAAGAGAAAGCTGGAAGAATCGACATAGAGAAGAGTGTCAAGGTATTTACAGAGGAAATATGATCTTCCCAGTATTTGAGGCAACATGACTCATCAATGTAGATTGCGGCTCCCTGTCTTTGATGCACCGAGTAGTTAATGTAGGAGCGGTGCCTTGGGAGACTCATCTATTAGGGCCATCCCTCTGTCTGACATGCCTTATCAGAATAACCTACCTACTGACCCCTTATTAACTACTTGAAAAAGAATGGTCAGCTCCAGGGAACCTAAACACCGATCACTATGAAAGAATACAAAACTTTAGACCCAAAATTCTGGAGTTCAGGAGCTTGCACTCAAAGAATAAATAATTTACAAAACTTGCACCTTGGTGGTGAGAATTGCTGGAGTCCAGAGAACTTTATTGTTCCTTGTATGTTTTAAATGCTTTTAAAAGTTGGGGAATCCCCTCTTTGTTAATGTATTTGATGCACACCTGGTGAAACTCTTCTACCTGCAATTGCTCGCCCATATCTAAGGTGTTTCCTTTAAATTCTGTGGCCATCTTTGCTACATCATGGGCTCGAAGCATCATGCGGGATAAGCGTGACATCTTTGCTCTGTCAAAATATCCCAGGGACTGGTACAGTCACTCCATTAATTCATCAAACTTCCCCACAACATAGTCCACTGGAGCACACGTATCTATACTGAAGGGATTGACTCCCAAAACCCTTGTGACAAAAGCCTTATATAAATTCAAAGAATATTCTACCTCCAGGACTTTGTCTTTCAAGGCCACTACTAGTTGCTTGGTAATCTTGAATTTGAGATCAAGTCTGGAGTGTTGGATCCAGATAAAATTGAAATACTCTTCCCCCAAAATACCCATCTCTGTGACGGGTTCCTCGCTGAGGTTCATGAGTTCTCCTAACTCGCTCATCCATGCCTCATATTGTTTGGTTTCTCCCTCCCATAGAGAAATGGCACCTTTGACTGGTGCAAGATGTTACCAGTCGTATACAGGTCTGAGAGTGTTCTTGTTAAGAAATGCCAGAAATTTCCTACCTTCTCAACTACCTAGTCATCTACTACTTGCGCTTTCTTTTTCATGTTCCTCAGCGCGTCAACATCACCCTGTGGCAGTGGTGTTTTGGATGTATAAGCCACCAGATGAATTGTAGTCAATGGCTATGCTAGCTCTATTAGTAGCCTAATGAGATTTACATTATTTTCCTTTTCTTCTTTCAATCTCTAGGCTTTCTTATCATATCGGGCCTCAATTTTTTGGATAGCCTCTTTTAGCAGGTCCAATTCACCCTGCTTGTTCCTCTTCCCTAGAGGTACCGCTGTGGTAGTATATTCCACATCACTTACCACTTCTTCCTCTTTTTTTGGGGGTGGGGATACAATAACCATGATTGTATCTCCGCTCAGACCAGTCTGAATGGAATGGAGGGTCCGAGCATTCTTTTGCTTAGGGATGCCTTGACTCTGGGCCATCATCTTGGTCAGGGAGAGAAGGGAATTTTCTGCCACCAGGGCCTTTCTTTTCTTTGACTCCACCAACCACTGTGGTGGCAGGGGTGGTCTTGCTGCTAGGGCCTAATTTTTTGGGTCCTCTCCAGGGTTTTTCTATTCATCCCTGATGTCTATAGTCTCTTTCTCCTGATTCCTGGGATCACCTACACCATCCACCTTAGTGGTATCAATATCTTTTGTCTCAGTCTCCCCATCCTTAGTAGCATTGGTGGAATCAACATCCATATTTTTGGGGTTCTCCCCCTCATTCTTCTATTGCTTCTATTCTTCGACATCCTCTGCTGAGATATTCTCCTGTGTTGGCCTATCTTACGGAGGTGGTGAAGGTGTATGAACTAGATCCTACCATACTATTACAGGGATCACCTTTCCAAATGTTTCCACCTAGGGTGAAGAAGTACCCTAGGTGGGTGGAGGTGTTTGTAGCATGGCGGTTGAGGTTATGGTTACTCTTGAAGGTCCTGTTCCCTTAGTTGAAGCTGACTACTCATTTTGTACTTGCCTCTTTTCTCTTACCTTGGTCCTTGTGATTGGTATCAATTGAACATCAGAGATGTCCACATGTTCTTTCTCTTTTTATTTCTCTGCCTGGACCTCTTGTTCCATGAAAAATTCCTTTTCAAGTATCTCCCCTTCAGTGGGGATTGTTTCTATTTCCCGCGCGGCGATCTCTTCCACCTTTTTTCCTATATCCCCCTATAAATTCACAAGTTCATCAGTCCCAAAGATGTCATCGAAATCATCATGTGGAGGGGATGTCTCTAGGGGATCCTTTGGTTCAGGGGAGTCTGGGATAACCTCCACCCGGGGGATGTTTGGCATCCCAAGATCTATATTTTCCCCTGGTGGAGGGACATTTGTTCTTTGCTTCTTCCTCCTTGTCACCAGTGGGGGTCTGATATCCAGAATGGTTGCACATTCATCCTCCACTCCCATCCCCGCTGCCTGGACCATAAGTTCTGCAAGGGAAGGGGAACCAGAAGGGAGGGTAGGCTCTTCCAGAGTAACTGGGATGCCAAGCTGGGTGCTTAATACCTTCTTCATTTGATGGGATGCCGCCAGCTGAAGGTGCACCTATTCCATAACAAGAATTGAAACTTTGGACAAAATTTGGGTTGGGGTATCAAATTTTCTCTTTCCTTTGTCCCCACTTTGTTCAGAGGTTCCAGATCTAGAAATGGATCCCTGCAAAAATGGGCCAACTCTATGGGTGCTTTTTGGACACACCTTTGAATAATATGCATGACTATGTTCAATCACATCATGGGTGATGTCCTAAATTGTTGGGCTTTTCAGGGTGTCCCAATCCACCGAAGGGAGGGCCATCTTGTCCACTCTTTGAGCCTTGTACTATGGGTCTTCTGTGGACTCGGTATCCTGAAATTCCTTTGGAAAGGTACAAAGCTTGAGATGCTTCATCATACCTTGTGTCATTCTGACAAAATGTCAGTTCTAGACTTCAAAGTCATCTTGACAGTCTGCCCAAAAATATTCCATGTGAGGCTTGTGGGGGTCTGACACCCCGGGGCAATGCCGAAGCTATCTTATCCAGCGAATCAAAGTTCTTCAACATCAAGAAATTTTTTTCTAGCCCCAGACATTTTAATTCACTATCGGCTTCTTTCGCCGCTGTAAGGCTGCAAGTGCAGTTCCCGTAGGTGATCGGGAAAGGAATGTTGGTGACCTTCTTAAGGCCAAAAAGAGTGTGCTGTTCTAGGATCTACCTACAATATTCCAAAAGAATAATCCTATCCTCTCAATGCTTGGGCAATAGGTAGGGTTTTTCAGAGAATCTGATCACCTGAATGTAAGAGTGTTGTTGAAATATGATGTAGTAGTGGCCATAAGAACTGAAACCCAGGATCTTGGTGGAGGGAAATTTGTTCTTTTCTTCTTCCTCCATGTCACCAGTGGGGGTTCAACATCCAGAATGGCAGCACGTTCATCCTCCACTCCCATCCCTGTTGCCCAAACTATAAGTTTTGCAAGGGAAGGGGAACCATAAGGGAGGGCAGGCTTTGCCAGAGTAACTGGGATGCCAAGATGGGTGCTTAATACCTCCTTCATCTAATGGGACACCACTAGTTGAAGGTGCACCTGTTCCATAATGAGAACTGAAACTATGGATGAAATCTAGGCCAAGGTATCAAATTTTCTCTTTCCTTTGTCCCTTCTTTTCTCGGAGGTTCCAGATCCGAAAATAAATCCCTACAAAACTGGACCAACTGTGCGGGTGCTTTTTTGAAACACCTTTGAAAAATACACATGATTGTGTTCAATCACATCATGGGTGATGTCCTCAATTGCTGGGCTTTCCAGGGTGTCCCAATCCACCAGAGTGAGGGCCATCTCATCCACTCTCTAATCCTTGTACTGTGGGTCTTCTATGGACTCAGTATCTAAAAATTCCTTTGGAAAGGTTCGAAGCTTGAGACGCTTCATCATACCTTGTGTCATTCTGACAAAATGTTGGTTCCAGACTTCAAAGTCATCTTGGCAGTCTGCCCAAAAATCTTCCATGTGAGGCTTGTGGGGGTCTGACACCCGGGGCAATGTCAAAGCTATCTTATCTAGTGGATTAAAGTTCTTTAATGCCAAGCAAAATTATTCTAGCCCCAGACATTTTAATTCACCATTAGCTTCTTTCACCGTTGTAAGGCTGCAAGTGTAGTTCCAGCAGGTGATCAGGAAAGGAATGTTGGTGACCTTCTTGAGGCCAAAAAGAGTGTGCAGATCCAGGATCTACCTGCAATATGTTAAAATAATAATCCTATCCCTGCAATGCTTGGGAAATAGGTAGGGTTTTCTGGAGAATCCAGTCATCTAAATGTAAGAGTGTTGTTGAAATTGGATGTAGTAGTGGCCATAAGAATTGACCAGAGTCATTGCCTCTTTTGAAAGCTAGTAACTAGCATCCCGAGTGGGTGTAAGAATGTTGTAGTAAATGAAGGCATCATTTTCTCTACAAAAACTAGGGAAAATGACCTCCCATTGAATTTGTGGGAAATGGTCCCATGGAGTATTTTGGCCCTGGCCGGTCCCAAGGATGCTGACAGTGAGTAAACCCCATTTTATGGGTTGTTGTTGCACCAGTGCCTAGAAAATGTATGAATTCATGTAGAACTTGGAGGTCTAGATGACCTCAACAAGTTGGGTGTCCACATGATTGGCAATGATAGTGGTCCAATCAAAAGTCTTTTCAGAGGAGGTGATGCCCAACATGAATTAATACATCCATGCTAAAAATTCTCGGGCATGGGATTCTCCGAAGACCCTACACAAGGAGATGATCCCCATTTGTATGCTTTCTTTGAACTCTATGCAGGGGATCTCCAACTTCATCTTTCTATAATCCTTCCTCATGGTCTAGAGCTAGTTGGCATTAAGGCATTTTTGGGCCATCTGCAAAACATTTTCAAACTCATGTAATGCCATGACCCAGGTGATAATAGTAGAATTAGTGATTTGGGGGATCCCTAGTCCCGAAGTGAATGTTGCAGTGTCTAGATACACTAAGGGCATTGGGTATCCTGAGGGAAGAGGAGAGGTAAGCGTGAAAGCCTAGATGACTATGTTGTAGTCTTCTTCCAATCTAAGAATAAGCTCTAGATCCTACACTAAGCAGGGGAAGAAGGCAGCTTTGAGGATTCCAGAGGATACCACATTTAGTGCCATCAGATCTCTAGCCTTGCGCTGAATGAACATCATTTCTACAAAGGCCTAAAATTCAGCCCATGCTCCGACACTTGTGTCAGTGATCATCTGTAACTTGGAATCTACTTTAGTTCCCAGAATAGTCCTTGCCTTCAAATATTTTACAGTCAGTGGAAGCTTTTCTAAGGCCTTCTCGGCCTTGGTTCTGGTAGCTGCCCTAGTTGAAGTGGTTCAGAGTTCTGGACTCTCGAGAGGAGAAGATGCTTCATACATGACGAATCTAAGAATTTATCAGAAACTTGCAAGACCAGACAACCTTCAATATGGATAAATTTAATAGAATTCCATATTTCAGAGATTTCATCACCGCCTCGCATCTGTTCCTGAAAAGGTGTTAGTTTGCATCAAACTCCAAAATATATTTTAATTGAAATGACTTGTTTGGAATTTGATCAATGCCCAGGGGTTTTGGGGATTCTGGCTCATGGGGTGAATGAAGTGAAGGTCGAAGGGGATCATGGGACCTGGAGTCCATAAAATGACCATTATTGACATGACTGACAATTAGCCATACTAGGCTGGCATGGGGTGTCATGTGGTCATGCAATAAATGGAGTAATGACATTGAAGGTGACAACTATCCTAATATGACAAGGAATGAATGCCACTTGGGCTGGTTTTGAATGTTCTCATGTGGGGAATTAAACCTGCCATTAAAATGGAGATGATGAAGGAGAGAGAAAACCTGCAAACTCAACCAGTCGAGGTGCCGAGTTTGATTTTGTAGACACCAGGTGGGTGAGCTCAAAATTTTGGTCACACACAGAGGGGCGCGGTGATTTTTCCACCAGACGGGGTAGAATATACTGAACACTATAGAATTTACATGCACTTATGTATAGAGGGTTGAAGGAAAATTTACCAAACGACCCAGAAACAACTTATTTACAGCTACCTACGAACTAATGACAATTTAAAAAATTTACATAATGTACAAGGATTACACCATTTTACAACTTCACAAAGGGTAGACAACCCTCTGGTAGAGCCATCCCACCAACGGGAAACGATGAAAAAAGAACAGAATGGGAAACATAGACAAAAAGAAAAATGCAAGAAAACCCAAAATGAAACTAGAAAGCAAAGAGGAGGGACCAGGAGGGCCTACCTTAGAAATGAGGGATGCATGAGGACGAGCACGAGAGGTGCTCTGCAAATGAATAGTTTTGAATCACTATGAATGCACAACCTTCAGTCACTATTAGGCACTGTTTAAGCTTTGGGAACAAGTCACACTTAGCTGCTATTAAAATTGCTCAAATCACTTTTCATCGCTCTGGAGTAATTTGTTCACGGTGAATGTAACAATGACTAGTGAAACCCTATTTATACCCCTAGGGTATAAACATCTCACCTCTTTCTGCAAATCCTGAGAAAGGAAAACCTCTGGACTTCAGGCCCGGGGATCCCATGCAACCACACCCTCTAACAAAAGAGGAGGTAGTGACGAAGGATCCTGGAGTCCGGAAATCTGGTTGCCACAAAGAAGACAAAAACACTCCAGGATCGGGTCTTGGAGGAAGAGAAACCAAGAAGAAAAGAAAACAATGACCCCATGGAAGCAAAGGTTGGAATAAAACAAAAAGAAAAGAAAAAAGGCAAAATTGAAAAGGGGGACCCAACATTTTGCCAACAAAATGTAGGGACGAGTATGGAGGGCATAACAATATCATTTTTGGAGGCAATGATAAAATGAGTAAGAAGTTTGCTAAAGAAATGGATAATGAGTTTGAAATTTCAATGATTGGTGAGATGAAATCTTTTCTTGGTTTGAAAATTAATCAAAGTAAGAACAACATTTTTATATCTCAGACCAAATATCTTAAGGAAATGTTGAAGACATTTGGAATGGAAGATTGTAAACCTGTTGGAACACCCATGGTGACAGGAAACAAACTGACTAAAAGTGATGAGACTCAAAGTGTTGTTCAAACTAAGTACATATCAATGATTGGAGGTCTACAATATCTAATACACACTAGACTAGATATTACCAATGCAGTTGGAATTGTGGCTAGATATCAAGCAGATCCTAAAGAGACACATTTTGCTACGGTGAAAAGAATTTTTTAGATATTTAAAAGGGACAATAGAATATGGATTATGGTATGAAAAATATGATGATTTTACATTACAGACTTTTACTGATGCTGATTGGGAAGATAATGTGGATGAAAGGAAGAGTACAAGTGGTGGTGCATTTTTCCTTGGGAAAAGGCTAGTTTCTTGGTTGAGCAAGAAGCAGAACTGTATTGCTCAATCTACTGCTGAGTCAGAATATGTTGCTGCTGCAATAAACTGTACACAAGTTGTTTGGATGAAACAAATGCTGAAGGACATTGGAATAATTTTCAAAGAACCAGTGATTATCCATTGTGATAACACCAGCATAGTGAATATGTCAAAGAATCATGTAATGCATTCAAAGACTAAACATATTTCTATCAAGTATCATTTCTTGAGGGAGAAGGTAGCAGATAAAGAGATTAAACTATAGTATATTAGCACCAAGGAACAAATAGTAGATATATTTACTAAACCCTTGCCAAAAGATGCTTTTGAATATCTCAGAGGCATGCTTGGGGTGATGGTCCCTCCCAGTGAAGACTAAAATGATGCAGATATGCATCATTCCAGTGGATCTCAGAGCTATATCATTCTCTAGACTTGATGTATGGATCTACTCCTTAGGGGGAGTGATCGTAGGAGAATACTATGGAGTACATTTGGGTGATCTTGCACTTAGATGATTATACATGAAGATTTGAAAAATACTACAGATGAGTTATGGCACCCTTTTCCATTGTTGCCAAAGGGGGAAGGAATCTATGTGAAAATCCCTACTATTTTGGGGAGATTTGTGTTGAGGATATTGAGAAGATTGTATTGAGAGAGAGTACTTTTGGGTTGATGCATATGGATTTTCCCATATGTTGCCATCAATGCCAAAGGGGGAGATTTTTGGATGATATCAATTTTGGTTATTGATCATGCTGCTGATATTCATGTTTTGTCACTGATGTCAACATATATTTCTATGGAGAAGATAGACTGGCTACTTAATTGGAAGGTGTGTACGGACACAGTATGGATGCTTCAGAATGATCAAAGTTGGATTTATGTAGAAGGATGTGTGCTAACCTTATTCCTAAGGTCGCTTGGCTTTATGTTGCATACTGTGGATGTTACAGTTGATTTGGTGAAGACTGGTTTTCTGGACTGTAACTGTGATTCTGGACAAAGCAGGTCTCTGTGTTTCAAGTATATCTTTTTGGAAAAGATACTTCAGAACATGTGAGCTTACTAGTATACATCTGACATATGGTAGAGTAATGGGTTGAGTTTGATTATTGTTTGGATACTGATAACATCAGTTGTGGCATGTATTCTAGAGAAGACCTATTTATTGGCCGACTTTAGACATGTAGCATGTGAAAATAATTGTGAGCATGAATTGCAGATCTGGAAGTATATGTGATGAATTGTAAATGATGTTTACTTATTATAGGCATTGTGTGTATCTTAGAAAGGAGTTATGTAATTATTTGTTTGATGGAAAGCCTTAATTGGCTGACCTAGTTAATTATGTATTAGGAAAGATTAACTGGCTGACCTAAAGAATTATTGTAAGAGGGTATATATAAATGATCTTTTCTTGTGGAGAAGGTGTGACAAAGAAGAAAAGACAGAGATGTGTGGAAGCTGTGAAGCTTGTTGAATGTTGAATATTGAGCAAAGTTGATACTTCATTGGAACTGACCAAGCAAAGACAGTTGCTATCAGATAGTTCACTGGAATGTGTATTTTCTTTATCACTTGATTCAGATTGTAAATCCTTGAGGGTGGCTTTAACCTTCTTTGGGAAGTGTGCCTTGGCAGTGAGCCTACTATTTTCTTTGACTCCTAACAGGGTCTGTCTCCTAACAGGGACTGTGTATTGTAATGTTGTAACAGGGTCCTAACAGGGCTAATACCTTTTAATAGGGATACTGTACTCTCAGTACATTATTTATGGGTTTTACCTTTAATAGGGTTTCCTCAACAACAAATATTGTGTTATGGTGTTGGCATTTACTGTGTTATCATTTACATTTGAAGATTTGGTTTATAAAGTTTAAAATTTAATAATCTATATTACAACTGATTCACCCCCCCTCTCAGTTGTCTTGTGGAATGTTATTCCTAACAGTTATGGACCATAAAGCCAAGGACCTAATCAGATTGTTCCTTGAAGACTCTATTCTTATCAATGTCCATGAAGAATCCTCTACAAATAAGCTTTGGAAGAATCTTGGTGAGATGTATAAAGAAAAATATTTAGTAAATAAGATTTTCTTGAGGAAGAAGTTGTATTCCTTGAGATTGGAGGAGGGTAGAAAAGTTATAGACCACCTAGAAGCATTTAATATGTTGGTGGATCAGTTGGCATATGTTAGTGTCAAAATGGATGAAGAGGAGAAATGTCAGATCCTGTTTTGTTCTTTGCCTAATTTGTGGGATTCACTTGTTATGTCTACTGTTAGTACTTCTCTTTTTTTGAGGATGGAATATGTGGTGGGTTCTTTTCTTTCTAAAGAGATGGGGAGGAAGGTATCAATCAGTGCCAAGGAAGCCCGAGTTTCTTGTGGAATACCTAAGGAAAATGGCAAGATAAATGAGAAGCGTAACAAGTCTAAAACCAAACAAAGATCCAAATATCCTGTAAAGTCCACAGTCATTTGTTGGAATTTTGATAAGCTTGGTCAGGTTCATAGGGACTATAAAGAAGAGAAGAAGAAGAAAAAGAAGAAATTCAATTCTGATTCTGAGTCTAAGAAGGAAGATGGTGACGCATTCATTGCATCTTTGGCCATTCATGTGTGTGATGATGCATGGTTAATTAGCTCAGGTGCATCCTTTCATATGGCATCTAATAGAGATTAGTTTTCTCAATATGAATAATTTGATGGAGGTAAGGTCTACTTGGACGATAATTATCATTTAAATATTGTTGGTCATGGTAAAGTTAAAACCATGTTTTTGGATGGTAGAATAAGAAAGATTAGTGGTGTGTTGCATCTCCCTAGTATAAGATAAAATTTGTTGTTTATTAGAAAAATGATAGATTTGGGTATGCACGTAGTCTTTTTTGACACAAGGTGAAAAATGGTGAGAGGTGCCATGGTTGTTGCTAGAGGTGTCAAAATTGGCACCTTGTATAAGCTAGATGTGTGCACTGCTGAGTGTAATACTACTTCTATGGAGACCAAATATGTGGATACTTCATTGGAAAAGGTGAGAGTTTCACCTACAACATATGGAAATGGATTTTGGGTACCTAAGGGTGTTCTATTTTTCTCTGAATCAAATTTGTTTGGAGATTAGACTATGTTGTGGCACCAGAAACTTGGCCACATTTTATAAAAGGGTCTAAGGACCTTGAAAAAGAAAAACCTTGTTGAAGGTTTGAATGATTGTAATCTTGACTTTGATTTATTTGAACATTGCATGTATGGAAAAAAAACTGCATTTCATTTTAATCGAGTTCTCATAAATCTTGTGGTGTGTTGGATCTTATTCATTCTAATGTGTTTGAGCCTGTTGATGTTACTTCCATTGGAAAATCCACATATTATGTTACATTTATTGATGATTATAATAGAAGGACATGGGTATATTTTATAAAGAGTAAATATGATGTTTTCAATCAATTTAAGGAATTTAAAGAAATGGCTGAATTGTAGACTGGAAGGAAAATAAAATGCTTAAGAATTGATAATGGTGGTGAACTATGCTCTAATGATTTTGATAGACCCTGTAAAGATTGTGGCATTCATAGGAAGAAGGAAACTCTGTATTCTCCACAACAAAATGGATTTGCAGAAAGGATGAACAAGATGTCGATGGAGAAGGGTAGGAGTATGTTTAGTGGTGCTATCCTTCAACAAAGGTTTTGGGTTAAAGTTGATGTCATTGATTTCTACTTGATTAATAGGTCTCCTACATCATCTCTTGTTGATAAAAAACCTATGGAAGCATGGTTGGGTCATAAGCCTTCATTGAGACATCCTATAGTTTTTGGTTGTGAGGCACAAGCATATGTGCCAAAGGAGAAGCGAACAAAATTGGAGAACAAGGTTGTGAAATGTATCTTCATTGGCTACAATCATGGTGTGAAAGGATACCAGATTTGGGACCCTATTTCATAGAAAGTAATCCACAGTAGAAGAATTATTTTTAGAGAAATTAAGTATTATTTTGTTACATTACATCCTAAACAAACTAAAAAGGATAATAAGGAAGATGTGATTCAATTTCCTTCTATGCCTGAGAAAGTTGAATCGAGGCCCGAAGATAAACAAGAAGTTTAGGAGAGCTCATCTATCTCTAAATCTTTAGAAGAGGTGGAAGAACCTCCAACTCAGCTTGTTCAAAGGTCTACAAGGCAGAGACAACCACATAAAAGGTATTAACCTAACGATTGGAGATGTATTTTTGACTTGAATACTAGTGTTGATTAACATAGATCTGTAGAAGAGGCACTAGATATGGATGATGTAGAATCCTAGGAGATTTCTATGGATGAAGAAATGGAATCTTTGAAAAATGATACATGGGTTCTTGTACCATTTCTTGAAGGAAAAAAACATGTTGGTTGCAAATGGGTGTTCAAGAAAAATATTGGTTCAGATGGAAGCATTGAGAAGTATAAACAAAGGTTGGTTGCAAAAGGATACTCTTAGGTTGAGGGTGTTGATTATGGTGAGATATTCTCTCCTGTTGAAAAAATGACATCCATTCAATTTTTTCTTTGTATTGTTGTTGCTTATGATTTATAAGTTGAACAAATGGATGTGAAAATTGCTTTCCTTCATGGAAATTTGGAGGAGGATATTTACATGACATAGCTAGAGCACTATGTGGTCAAAGGTAAAAGGAATTTGGTTTGCAAATTGAAGAAATCTTTGTATGGCCTCAAGTAGATTCATAGGATGTGATACCATAAATTTGATACATATGTGTTGATTTTGGTTTTTGAGTGTTCTAAATCAGATCACTGTGTTTATAATTATAAAATTGATGGTGGTCATTTCCAGTACATTGCATTATATGTTGATGATATTTTATTCATTGGTAAAGGGAAATTTATGATTGTAGAATTGAATTCTCAACTTTTCTTTAAATTTGAAATGAAAGACCTTGGTGAAGCTAAACACATCCTTGGGATGGAAATTGAAAGAGATAGAGTGAATAGAAAGCTATGGCTAGGTCAGAGTAAGTATGTGAACTCAATTTTATAGAGGTTCAACCTGTAGGATTGTAGGCCATTTGTTGGAAAGTGGCCTGATATTCATAGCTTATAGGTTTTCATTTATGGAAACACTACTCATTGGCATGTTCGTTTGGAGTACAATCAATTTTTGTTAAAATGACTAAGTTCAGGAAGCAGTTAACAGGGTACATTCACATAGTTTTGATTAGCGAGCACCATATGCATCGAACTAAGCTATGTGATCTTAAAGGAGTGTACTATGGGATAAAATAGACCTTCAGTTAAGGTCTCTTGGATTTTGGAATTGACTAGACAGAGTGATGACATGTAACTGATTGAATGTTTGAAGATGTTAAGTTGATCACCGAAATGCAAAAAGTTAATGCAAGACATTAAATCAGTTAACAGATTGTATTGTCATTGATGTCAACTTAATATAATCTAATCGGTTATAATAAGAGTGTCAAAGACTTATGAGAATTAGAGAGATAAATATTATGCTTTCAGTAATGCATAAAAGACAAGAATTCACTATATGACTTCAAACATCGACAGCTAGTGGAACCCGACGGACAAAGATAACCGAAAATCAAGTCACTGTGATGCCCAAGCAAGAAACCCAACTAGCATTACCAACAAGCATAATCACAAGCATACCCAACGGCTAGAATCACAGTGTAAACTAATAGAAAAACAAGCCCGAAGGACAGGCAACCCTGATGGACAGACAACCCCGACGGAGAAGCCCAACTAGAGCTGGAGTGTTGACCGAAGCTTACAAAGAGTTAAAACACCAAAGTTAACTAGAGTTCAGAAATGAAAAAATGTTTATCTGGCAGAGCTAAATATAGACTTAAGTGGTAGTTATCATTGTTTTCATCGACAAGATAACACTAGAGATAAGTAAAGGATTTAAAGATATTTTGTCCAGTTGGAAAGAAGATCTCTGGGAGATAAAACAAGAGTTTTTCTTTGAATCAGATTGGATAAGATTGCAGATTACGCCAAGATCAAGAAAATCAAGAAAATAGAAACAATGATATCATGTCTATAAAGAGACAACTTAATTCATTACGAATTAAGTGGAGTGAATGAAAATAGGATGCTAGAGAGAAACTGATGAAGAAAAACTTCATACAGTCTTGATCAATCAAGTTGAGGAAAGAGTTAAAAATCTCTGTGGACATCGAGCAACAAAACATAGCATCATGGAAAAGAACAAAAGTGGAGCAAAGGTATTGAAAATATATATTGATCACATTGGTTTTAGGAGCTTACAATAGATCCAAAAATCCGCAAGTATAAGTTGTATATGTGAATAGATCATACTGTTTCAGTTTAACCATTGATTCAGAAAGTATTTTAACTGAGCAAGATTTAAAGATCCTTTCTATATTGAGATACATCCCAAGGAGTATAAAAATGTTTGATCATGAAGATAGCATGATATGCCAGATACCATTTGACAAACCAGAAGATTTTGGACAAGGAAAATAGCATAGAAATGCCTGATATCAAGTGAAAAACTAATCTTTTAAATCCTCTAACAATGTCACACCTAACACTGTGTTTGTAACCTTTAAATGGGTTGGCTCTTCACCAAGCTCACTTCAGAAGAGTGAAAATTTTGGGTTATCGGTCCCAAGTAGTTTTTCCCTTAACAGGGTTTCCACGTTAAAAATTCATGTGTCAATGTGTTTATGAGTCAGTACTTTAGTGTTTTGCATTACACATAGCTAATCTGGATTGATAGGTAAACTCTAAGTAATTTACTATTTTTCGGTAAATTGAATGACTGTTATTCCGTAAACATACAGAATAAGGTTTAACAAAGCAATCCGAGCAATAGTAATTTGATAAGTATATTTGAAGGCATTCATCTTATGGGACTGAAGATAAATAGAGGCTTAATATAGTGTTACTAAGTTTTTGGGTTGATTAATTAGAATATTTTTGAGGCCACTGGTTCACCCCCCCCTTAGTTATTACTAACAATTGGTATCAGAGCTTGTGTTCTTAGAAAGGGAGTTTAACAACTCAAGAAAAAGATCACAAGATGAACATACGAGATGTGCCCAAGTTGAATAAAGACAACTTTGCATCATGGAAAAGTAGAATAAGACTCCACTTATCAAGTATTGGAAATGATTTTACTCAATACCTTGATACTGAATATATGTTGCCTACATCACCTCACACTCTTGAGAAATTAATAGAAAAGAATGAGAATAATTGCATGATGATAGAACTTGCCTCATCACTCTTTGATGCTGAGTTTGAAGATGTCAAAACTTACACCTCTACAAAGAAAATGTGGGATAAGTTGAAGTTGGTACATGGAGGAGATGCTAATGTACTAAGACCAAAGGTAGAAAGTCTAAGAGGGACGTTTGATGACCTAAGGATGAAAGAAGGAGAAAATATCATTCAGTATAGCTGTAGAATTAAATAGGTAGTCAATGCTATCCAAAGAGTTGGAGGTGTACTTGAAGAGGAGATAGTGGTAAGTAAAATCTTAAGAACCTTACTACCTATATATGCTATTAGAGTTTCTTCTATTCAAGAAATGAGAGTAGTTTCTAAAAATATTGTTACTCTAAATAGTCTGATTGGTAGACTGATTTCATTTGAGATGAATAACTTTGATAATAGTGTCTTACCATCTATAGAATATAAATTCAAATCTTCTTTGAAAATAAAAAATTCAAGTCATAGACATGCTATTAGAAATGATAGTGAAAGTGATAATGAGGATCAAGGACTTGATGAGATTGAAGCACTAATGGAAAGAAGATTGCAAAGAGGAAAATGTAGATATAAAGGTAAGTTACCACTTGTATGTTTCAATTGTAAAGAGGTTGGACACTTTGTTGCAAGATGTCCAAAAAGAAGAAAAGATGACAGAGGTAATGACAAATTATATGAGAAGAAGTTTGATAGAGGTGATAACATAGATTACTGAAGTAACCAAAAATCTGACAAAAGAGATACGCGAGACTACAACGACAAAGAGAAGAAATATTGTTACCTAGCTAATGAAACTGACACTGAATCAGAAGAAGACATTGAGATGGTATTTGTAGCCATGAAAGACGATTTAGACAAAGAAGAAGAAAGGTATGTAGAAACTGCACTCATATCTAAGGTTAGTAAGAATGATGTTTGGACCATAGATAGTGGCTGCACTCACCATATGACTGGTGATAAAAAAAAGTTTGAGACTTTTGGATACTATAATGGTGGTTCAGTAAGAATGGGAAATGATACACCTTATCTAGTTGAAGGTAAAGGAACTATAATGTTGAATAACCTGATCAAATATGAAAATGCTTATTAGGTAAAAGGAATGAATTATAATATGTTAAGTGTTTCACAGCTGAATAATATAGGTCACCAAGTGGCATTTGAAAATAAGAAGGCAAAGATCTTCAATGAATCATGAAGGTTGATTGGATCTGGTGAGTAGACAAAAGGTAACCTTTTCTATCTTGATGACACTAACACCACTTGTTTAATGGCTAGAAGTGAAGACATGTGGTTGTGGCACAAAATATTGTGTCATGTGAATTTTTACAACATGATAAAGATAAGAAACAAAAGGAATGTCAAAGGCTTATCAAGCATGACTAAGCCTGAGCATATCATGTGCAAGAATTGTCAAAAAGGTAATATGACAAAGTCCAGTTTCAAGAGTAAAACCCATACATCTAATACAATTCTAGAATTAGTGCACACTGATCTATGTGGACCCATGAGAATAAAGAGTTAATATGGAGATAGGTATTTTATTCTCTTTGTTGATGATTATTCTAGAATGGTGACAGTCATGTTCTTAAAATATAAATCATAAGCATTCAAGATGTTTAAATGGTATAAGGCTATGGTAGAAAAACAAAGTGAAAATAAATTGAAATGCTTAGGGTCAGATATAGGAGGGGAATTTAATTAAGATGAATTCACTAACTATTGCAATGAGAATGGAAGTAAAAGACATGTTTCTACACCGAGAACACCACAACAAAATGGAATTGTTGAAAGGAGAAACAGATCAATTGTTGACTATGCAAGAACATTGATGATTGAGAAGAGTATCACTCATAATTTCTTAAGGGAAGCTATCAGTACTTCTGTCTACACATTAAATAGAGTACAATTGAAGGACACAAAGAAGACACCCTATGAGCTTTGGTATGGTCATACACCCAATGTAAGTTAGTTTAGAATCTTTGGTAGTCAGTGTTATATTTTCAAGGATGATAGAAATGGAAAACTTGACTCCAAAAGTGAAGAAGGTATTTTTATAGGGTATTCAACCAAAAGAAAGGCTTATAAATGTCTTAACAAGTCATCCAACAAGATCATTGAACGTGCAAATGTGAAAATAGATGAATTTGCAGAAAAGAATGATAAGGAAAGCAGAAGAGAACCAAAGGACTACAACAGGTTTGTTTATACAAAACCTGACACTCTACCCAAGAAACAATGTATCACTCCTGAGCAACATAACATTGCACCCGAGCATCAGGCTGCAATTACCAAAAATCAGGAAAATCCTCAAGATGATGTTCTGAGAAATGGATAACAGAATGAAGGTCACGAAGATGATCATAATGATGAACATAGAGCTGAACCAAAACTTGCCAAGTATTTCACAAGACATCATCCACATAATCATATCATAGGAGAGAAGAAGGCTGGAATGAGAATAAGAAGTAAGTCACTAAACACTAGATGTTTACTTTGTGATTTTGAACCTAAATATGTTAGTACTGCACTTGAGAATGAAGAATGGGTCAGTGCTATGAATGAAGAAATATAAAAGATTGAGAAGAAAAGTACATGGACACTAGTATCGAGACTAGATGACAAGAATGTCATCGGTAACAAATGGATATTTAGAAATAAGATAAATGAGAATGGAGAGGTCACAAGAAACAAAGCAAGGTTAGTATGCAAGGGGTATGCACAAGAAGAAGGTATTGATTATGGAGAAACCTTTACACCCATTTATAGACTAGAAGGAGTTATAATCTTACTTCCTTATGCTATATTCAAAGGATTCAAGGTATACCAGATGGATGTCAAATCAGCATTCCTAAATGGAATACTGGAAGAAGATGTATACATTAAACAACAAGAAGGGTTTGTTGATCAGGACAAGAGAAACATGGTATGTAGACTACATAAAGCCTTGTATGGATTGAAACAAGCACCTAGAGCTTGGTATGAAAGAATTCACTCCTATCTCATTAGTATTAAATTTGTAAGAACAAGTGAAAATAGAAATCTGTACTTAAAAGAAGATACTGATGGTAATATTCTGATTGTTGAAATTTTTGTTGATGATATCATTTTTGGGGGAAATGAAATGTTATGCAAATCCTTTGCTAATGAAATGAGAAAAGAATTTGAAATGTCTATGTTTTGGGAGATCAAATTATTTCTTGGTCTACAGATTCTTCAACAAGATACAGGCATATATATCACTCAGTCCAAATACATCAAGTGTTGAAGATATTCAAGATGGAACATTCCAAACCAGTTGGAAAACCTATGGCTACTAAATGTAAGCTGACAAAAGAAGACAAATCCTTGTATAGATCAATGATTGACAAACTTATCTATGTTGTTCACACCAGACTAGATATAGCACATGTAGTTGGAATAGTTGCAAGATTATCGGCTAATCCCAAAGAATCCCATATGACTGTTGTCAAGAGAATTCTAAGATATCTAAAGAACACTGAGGACTATAGCTTATGGTAGAAAATAGAAGGAAAATTTGAGCTACAAGTCTATACAGATGTTGATTGGGATGGAAACATTGATGACCGAAAGAGGACAACTGGAGGAGCATTCTTCATGGGTGAAAAACTTGTCACATGTATCAACAAGAAGCAAGGATACATCTCTCAGTCTCTTACAAAAACAAAGTATGTGGCTATTGCTATTTCTCCAATATTGCATGGATCAAACAGTTGTTGGAAGTTATGAATATGAAGATTCTTGAACCAATAATTATCTATTGTGATAATACAAGTGCAATTAACATTTCTAAGAATCCAGTCATGCATGCTAAGAATAATCATATTGCTATCAAGTATCACTATATAAGAGAACAAGTAAAAGAAAAGGAGGTTATACTAGAATATGTTCAATCAAATGAACAATTAGCTGATATATTCACCAAGCCATTACAGAAAGATACATTTGAGAACCTGAGATAGAGACTAGGGGTCCAACCCTTGTCTATCAGCCAGTAAGCAGACTATAAGGTTGCATCAACCTACACACAATCAGAAGACATTCATGTTGATACAAACACTGAGATTAACATCAACAAATACATATGTACACGGCAAGGTACAAATCTGCACCGAACACAAGAGACATTGTATTGTTGATGGATAGGGAAATTCAAGGAATATATTATATAAAGGGATGGAAGATGATATAGAAGAAACTTATTTGGCATTGTTTTCAAAGGGAGAGATTATCTCATTATCATAAAGGAGAGATTATCTCATTGATCAGAAAAGATTATATCATTATCCATAAAGAGAAGTTCTTGAGAATCAAAAGGAAGATTTAATCAATATTCAAAGGGCGAGAGATTTATTACATATGAAATATCCATCTAAGGTAGAGAAGTAACAAAGGGAGAGAGTTCATACAAAGAGAGAGATAGATGTCAAAGGAAAAAGAGATTATAAAGAGGAGGATTAGTTAAGGTAGATCCACATATCAGAACAGACAGAGATAGAAGATGTTACATCTATCCAATGAAGGGATTGAAGATTGATGAAACCAATCTGCAAGAAACAAATCTAAGCTATTTGAGATAACTGAGAACTAGACATTTATAATAGTTACAATAGGAAACATTGATGAAATTGCTATATTTCATATTGTATTATTAATAGTATAGTATGATAATGTAGTGTGTTGCCACCAATGCCAAAGGGAGAGATTGATGACATGTAACTGATCAAAATTTTGAAGATGTTAAGTTGATCACCGGAATGCAAAAAGATAATGCAAGAAATTAAATCAGTTAATGGATTGTATTGTCATTGATGTCAACTTAATATAATCTAATCAGTTATAATCAAAGTGTCAAAGACTTCATAGAATTAGAGAGATAAAGATTATGCTTTTAGTAATGTATAAAAGACAAACATTAACTATGTGACTTCAAACACCGATGGCTTATGGAACCTGACAGACAGAGATAACCTAAACTCAAGTCACTATGATTCCTAAGGAAGAAACCCAACTAGAATTACTGATAAGAAAAATCACAAGCATACCCGATGGCTAGAATCACAATGTAAGCCGATAGACAGACAAGCCCGAAGGATAGAAAACCTCGACAGATAGACAACCCCGATGGATAGACAACCCCAATGGAGAAGCCTAAGGAGAACTGGAGTGTTGACCAAAGCTTACAAAGAGTTAAAACACCAAATTTAACTGGAGTTCAGAAATGACAAAATATCTAGCTAGCAGAGCTAAATATAGACTTAACTGGTAGTTATCATTATTTTCATCGATAAGATAAAGCTAGAGATAAGTAAAGCATTTAAAACTATTTTTTCCAGTTGACAAGAAGATCTCTGTGAGATAAAACAAGATTTTTTTTTAAATTAGATTGGCTAAGATTGCGGATCATGCATAGATCAAGAAAATCAAAAACCTATAAATAGTGATATCATGTCTATAAAGAGACAACTTAATTCATTACGAATTAAGGGAGTGAATGAAAAGAGGATGCTGGAAGAGAAACTGATGAAGAACAACTTCATACAGTCCTGATCAATCAAGTTGAGGAAAGAGCTAAAGATTTATAGGGACACCGAGAAACAGAGCATAGCATCATCGAGAAGAACAAAAGTTGAGCAAAGGTATTGAAATGATGTATTGATTAGATTGGTTTTAGGAGCTTACAATAGATCATACTATTTCAGTTAAACCATTGAGTCAGAAAGTCTCTTAACCGAGCAAGATTTAAAGACCCTTTCTACATTGAGATACATCCCAAGGAGTATCAAAATTTTTGATCATGAAGATAGCATGAGATGCCAAATACCATTTGACAAACCAAAAGAGTTTGGAAAAGGAAGATAGCATAGAAATGCCTGATATCAAGTGAAAAACTAATGTTTTAAATCCTCTAACAAGGTTACACCTAAAAGTGTGTTTGTAACCTTTAACAGGGTTGGCTCTTCACCGAGCTCACTTCAAAAGAGTGAAGATTTTGGGTTACCGGTCCCAAGTGGTTTTTCCCTTAACAGGGCTTCCATGTTAAAAATCCATGTGTCAATGTATTTATGAGTCATTACTTTAGTGTTTTTCATTACACATAGCTAATCTGGATTGATCGGTAAACTCTAAGTAATTTAATGTTTTTCGGTAAATTGAAAGACTACTATTCGGTAGACATACAAAATAAGGTTTAACAAAGCATTTCAAGAAGTAGTAATTTGATAAGTATATTTGAAGGCATTCATCTTATAGGACTGAAGATAACTAGAGGCTTAATATTGTGGTACTAAGTTTTTGGGTTGATTAATTAGAATATTTTTTAGGTCACTGATTCACCCACCCTTCTCAGTTATTACTAACACAGAGTTACAACCTCTTGAAGTTATGCGAAGAAAGTGCAACAATGATACATGGAAGATGAATGGTCACAATGATTGAGAGATTATTTTGTGGAATCCAGAAGTGCTACTTTGGATTTGGATTGGGTCCTACCCTATTTTTGTTGAAGTATGATCGTCGACTATGTATTTTATATTTGGTTAAGTGTTGGGCACATTTTGTGATGTTCTTGTGAGTCGACTAGAAGATACTTTTGAGATCGAGTATATAAGTAAAGGTTTTGTATGATGCGAAAGGAGAAGTGGAATGTGTAGATGGTTTTTCATGTCAGAATTAGACAGCAAATGATGTGAGCTATAATTAGAACTACTTAAGCATAACATATGTGTTAGAATAGTCCCAAAGGATAACTAAGAGGGGGGGGTTGAATCAGTTATCAGCTAATTAAATTATTTTCTTCCTTTTAATTCCAAAATATAATAAAGTAAATGCACATTTAGATAACACAATAGACAACACCACAATTTGGTTACGGGGAAACCAAATGGTAAAAACCCCGGTGGGAATTAACACCCACAATGAACTATACTTGTTTATAATAATCCCTGTTAGAAGTTGGTCTTTACAATGCAATAAGTATAGTGACCTGGTTAAGGGTCTGACCCTATTAGGAGTCTTTTACAAATAACTTTGTTAAGGGTGAGGACTCACTGTCCAAAAGCTCACTTCTTCAATGGTGAATGCTACAACCTTCTGTAGAAAAGATATGCACTATATCTGATGATGAACTGTAGAGTAGACCTATTGTCTTGATCAGTTCCAATGTATTGTAATATTTCACTTCTTCTTCACATAGATCCTTGATGAATGAAACAAACTGATATTCTACTCTGTACTTTTTCTTTCTCTTATCTTCTCATTCACACTTAGCGTTCCACAAATGAACTACTATAAGTATCTTCCTCAAATTATGAGAGCATGGGACCTATTAGGAAACTCTTCATAACATCCTTGTCAGCTTAACTAACCACACAAGCATAATTACAACTGCGGAATATAAACTGAATAGACGCGATGCTTCACAAAGTCGGCCTCACCAAATTAACTCTAACATTGCAATCTTGTTGAAACATATTTGGCGCCTTTAGATTACTATCTTCAACTCATAACTAAACTTGAATATACACACGCATATCCTAAAGATAGGTGCAACTCAAGAACCAATGCAATACGTCGGCTCTATACAGACAAACTCCAGAAACTATAACTGTCGTTAACAAAATTACACAACACAACTGAAACTTCATATCTGAGTCTGTGTGTATGAACAAATCATAAAAACATGTCTACAACATGAATATAACCGTGCAAGGCTTGATAACATCATTCTAATAAGTACATACAGAATAATACTATATATTATATGTTGTCATTAATGACAAACATACAATCAACTAGCTGCTAGAAGTAAATCTCCAACAATCTCCCCCTTTGACATTGACGACAACATATGATATTAAAAACTTCTTCAGCATATGGTGTCTTCTTTCTTTTTACAATCTTCTCAATATCCTCATCAAAGATTTTTCTATACTGGTGCAGCTCCTCTATCTATGTTTATACTCCCCCAGAGTATATGCTCCCCCTTACTATATACTCCCCCTTTGACATCAATGGAAAAAGGCGCCATAAACAATTAGGCACAGGTACTACTCCAGAAGTAGAGTAGTCAACCATTCATCAGTCACTATGGACTGATGTTATTGCTGCTTTATTTAATCAGACTTAGGAGAGAGAATTACTCCCAACTTCTCCTTGAGATACTCAAAAATAACTTTTGATAAAGGCTTTGTGAAAATATCTGCCAATTGTTCTTTGGTGCTCACATAGTCCAATTTTACTTCATTATCTACAACTTTTTCTCTCAGAAAATAGTATTTAATCTCAATGTGCTTTATCTTTGCGTGCATCACAGGGTTCTTGGACATGTTGATAGTACTAGTGTTATCACAATGAATAACAATAGGATAATCAACCTATATACCAAAATCTTTAACCATCTTCTTGATCCAAACCATTGTTGAACAATTCAATGCTACTGCAACATATTCAGCTTTTGCTGTCAACTGAGAGATACAATTCTGCTTCTTGCTTACCCAAAAAACCAGCCTATCTCTAAGAAATAATGCTCCTCCAGAAGTACTCTTCCTGTCATCAATACAACCTGCCTAATCTGCATCTGTATACACATGAAGTTGTACATTCTCTGATTTGGGATACCATAAACCATAGTCTATAGTTCCCTTTAGATATCTGAATATTCTCTTTATTGCCATTAGGTGATTCTATTTTGGTTTGGATACAAATCTACCAATAATGCCAACTGCATTAGATATGTTTGGTCTAGATTGAGTAAGATATATAATTTTTCCAATCATAGACTTATACAATGTCTTGTCAACTGCTGCAGAATCATCTTCTTTAGAAAGCTTGCTTCATGTTATCATAGGAGTGCATACTGGCTTACAGTCTTCCATCTTGAAAGTCTTCAATATTTCCTTCACATATTTGGATTGATTTATAAATATCCCTTTATCTATCTGCTTTACATTTAATCCAAAAAATTATTTTATAGGACCAATCATGCTCATTTCAAATTCATTCTGCATTTCTTTTGCAAATTCTACACTAAGCTTGTCATTACCTCCAAAGATAATGTCATCAACAAATATGGCAACAAGTAATAATCCATCAAGTGTCTTTCTTATGAATAGGTTACAATCTGTTTCTCTTTTCTTAAATCCAATCTTAGTAAGATAACCATCTAGTCTCTCATACCAAGCTCTTGGGGCCTGTTTAAGTCCATAGAGTGCTTTCTTCAATCTGCATACCATGTCTGGTTTATCTGATAGATTAAATCCTTTAGGCTGTTCTATGTAGACTTCTTCCTTCAAATCACCATTCAGAAAGGTTGATTTGACATCCATTTGATATACTTTGAATTCTTTGAATGTTGCATAGGCCAAGAATAACTTAATGGCTTCTAATCTGCTCACAGGGGCAAATGTGTTAGTGTAATCTATCTCTTCCCTCTGCACATATCCTTTACACACTAGTCTTGCTTTGTTTCTAACCATTGTACCATCTTCATTCATCTTGTTCCTAAATAACCACTTTGTTCCAATCACATTTTTGTCACTAGGTCTAGGAACCAATTCCCATGTGTCATTTTTTATTATTTGATCTAATTCTTCTTCCATTGTTTTCTGCTAATTAGAATCCTTGCAAGCATCTTCAACATTTAAGGGTTCAATCTATGAAAGTAAACATACCTCTTCATCCACTGTTAAAACTTTTTCTTTAGATCTAGTCAAAACACTGTTGTTATGATCTCCAATGATATCATCTTTTGAAAGATACCTAGATGTGAATTTTGAAACTTTTGGTGTGACATCCTCATCTGTAATATGTGATACTTCTTTGCTTGATTTAGGTTCATTACATGAAATATCAATGCAATCAAACATTTCTTCAATAACAGTGTCTTTACTGTTAGGCCTGGGTTCATCCTCAATCATAGGTGCATATTCATAATACCTCTCTTGAACCATGAACTTCTCATCAATCTTTACATGAGTACTTTCAATTATCTTCTTTAATCTTAAATTGAAACATCTGTATGCTTTTCTTTTAGTAGAATAACCAAGGAAAATACCTTCAT
>MU223568.1:948537-960260 GCA_018584345.1 Thuja plicata | reverse complement strand
TCTTCTTTAATCTTAAATTGAAACATCTGTATGCTTTTCTTTTAGTAGAATAACCAAGGAAAATACCTTCATCGCTTCTAGCATCAAACTTACCAACACCATCATCTCTCTTGATGTAGCACTTACTACCAAAGATTCTGAAGTATTTTACTTTAAGTACATTACCAAACCAAAGTTCATAAGGTGTCTTATTTGTGCCTGGTCTTAGTTGTGTTATGTTGATAGTATAGACTATTGTATTTACTGCATCTCTCCAATAGGTGTGTGCAACTTTTCTTTCAATCATCATAGTGAGTGTTGTATCAAGTATGATCCTGTTCCTTCTTTCTGCAATCCCATTCTGCTGAGGGATTCTGGGTGCACTGAACTATCTTTTGATTCCATGTTCTTCATAGTAGTCATAAAACTGGTCAGAGGTGAATTCTCCTCCTCTATCTGATCTTAAACATTCTAGTTTTAATCCAGATTCATTCTCAACTTTGGCTTTGAATATTTTTAAATTCTCAAAGGCTTCATACTTCTCCTTTAAGAATGCAACCAACATCATCCTTGAAAAATCATCAACAAACAAAATGAAATACCTTTCTCCATAGTATGATCTAGTTTGAGTAGGACCACATAAATCTGTATGTACCAGGTCTAACTTGTTTTTAGCTGAGTTCTGCTTGCTTCTGAAAGAGCTCCTTACATGCTTTCCCATAACACATTCCCTGCACATTGTGTCAACTGGTTTTGCAATAATTGGAAGGTCTCTAGCTACCGTGACATTTCTTATCTTTACTATATTGTCAAAATTGATATGACATAGTGTCTTGTTCCATAACCAACTGTCATCCACTTTTGCAACAAAACAAATTACATCTGAATTGAGCTAAAAAACATTACCTTTTGTCTTTGAGCCTGATGCAATCATGTCTCCTTTGTTGCTAATAATGTATTTGTTGTCTTTGAATTCCAAATGATAACCTTTGTCAAGTAGTTGTCCAACACTTAGTAAATTTTGATGTAATCCATCAACATATAGAACATCATCTATCTTATTCTTTCCATCCAGGGTGATAGATCCTCTACCTATGATAGGTTTGAGAGTGTTATCTCCAAATCTAACCATACCACCTTTGTACTTGTCTAGATGAACAAATCTGTCTTTATCAATTGTCATGTGATGAGAGCATCCACTATCAATGATCCAATCAGTTCTAATGTCTACTTTGGAAATTAGGGCTAACTCCTGTGCTTCCTTTTCATCTTCAATGTCCATTTCCTCAAGCAATTTTTCCATGTCTTTAAGGTCAATGAATCTAATTTCATCTTCTCCTAAATCTTCATCAGTTACACCTTCTTCAGCATGATAGCATTCCTTTCTATATTTTGGTTTAGAATCAGATCTAAATTTCTTTACTCTTGTGGGACACTTGGATGCAAAGTGACCAATCTTGTTGCATGAAAAATATTTGAATGGCAACTATTCTTCGTACTTGCCTTTGTCTTTCTTTTCTATTTTAGCAATCATGGCAATGATTTCTTCTAGTTCTTCATCAACTTCTTCTTTCTCAGTATTGCTAAAGATGTGTAAAGGTTTCTTACCATGAACTGAGGCTTTGAAGGCTGTTTCACTTTTAGTTTCAGTCTTCAATCTTGATATCTCAAATGCAGAGATTTTACTGATCAAAGTCTCTCTCTTGAATTTTTGTGAAAATTGCATGGTTTCATCTAGAATATTGATCTTTTTCTTATAGTCTATTTTTAAAGTAGTCATCAGCTTGTCCATTATGTATTCTTCTGATATTTCTCCACCATTGTTTCTGATTCCAGAAACTGCTTCATTATCCTTTGATCGTAGGCTTTGATGTTCTCTTTAGGTAACATCTCAAGGTTGTTGTATTTATTTTTCCATGTCTTCTTGCGCACATTCTTTTCTTGGATATCTCCTTCAAACATGTCTTCTAAATACTTCCATATAGTGTATGCCTTGTCTACTTTCTTGATCTCAGAGAATTCACTGTCAGATAGTGCACTTATAAGGGCTTCTTTGGCAACTGCATTAGCTGTGAATGTATCCTTTTATTTACTAGTAGCATCATCTATTGAGAGGTCTTTTAGAAAGGGAACAACAACTTCTTGTGTGGCTATCTCAAAGATGTCAAAACCAACACATTGTAGATGTGTTATCATTTTGTTCTTCCAATCTAGATAATTCTCTCCATCAAATTTAGGACTCTCTTTTCTGAAGTATGGCATCTGATCTACCTTAAGCTATTAGGCTTTCTCTTCAAGGCACTTGGATCTGATACCAATTGTTAGAATAGTCCCAAAGGATAACTGAGAGGGGGGGCGTGAATCAGTTATCAACTAATTAAATTTTTTTCTTCCTTTTAATTCTAGAATATAATAAAGTAAATGCACATTCAGATAACACAATAGACAACACCACAATTTGGTTACGGGGAAACCAAATGGTAAAAACTTTGATGGAAATTAACACCCACAATGAACTATACTTGTTTATTATAATCCCTGTTAAAAGTTGTTCTTTACAATGCAATAAGTATAGTGACATGGTTAAGGGTCTGACCCTGTTAGGAGTCTTTTACAAATAACCCTGTTAAGGGTGAGAACTCACTATCCAAAAGCTCACTGCTTCAATGGTGAAGGCTAAAACCTTCTGTAGAACATATATGCACTATATATGATGATAAACTATAGAGTAGACCCACTGTCTTGATCAGTTCCAATGTATTGTAATCTTTCACTTCTTCTTCACATAGATCCTTGATGAATGAAACACAACTGATATTCTGCTCTGTACTTTGTCTGTCTCTTATCTTCTCATTCACACTTAGCATTCCACAAATGAACTATTATAAGTATCTTCCCCGAAGTATGAGATCATGGGACCTGTTAGGCAACTCTTCATAACATCCTTGTTGACTTAACTAACCACGCAAGTATAATTACAACCACGCAATATAAACTGAATAGACGCGACGCTTCACAAAGTTGGCCTCACCAAATTAACTCTAACATTGCAATCTTATTGAAACATCTTTGGCACCTTTAGATAACTATCTTCAAATCATAACTAAACTTGAATATACACACGCATATCGTGAAGATAGGCACAACTCAAGAACCAATGCAATACGTCGACCTTGTACAGACAAACTCAAGAAACTGTAACTATCATTAACAGAATTACACAACACAACTAAAACTTCATATATGAGTCTGCGTGTATGAACAAAACATAAACATGTCTACAAAATGAATATAACCGCGCAAGGCTTGTTAACATCATTATGATAAGTACATAGAGAATACTACTGTACATTATATGTTGTCATCAATGACAAACATACAATCAACTAGCTGCCAGAAGTAAATCTCCAACAATATGCTTTTATAGTTCACATTAAAAAATATTTGTAACAGATATTTTTTTTTTGCAAGAGTAGTGTTCTCATTGTATACCCCTAACAGGGTTTCTATCCTTTAACATCGATATGTACTAAATGTAATATTCATCTCCTAACAAGGCTAGGTCTCCTAACATGAACACTATACCGCTTAGTGTATCATTTGTGGGTATCATCCCCACCAGGGTTTTCCCTTGGCCAAGGTTTCCTCGTGAACAAATTATGGTGTTATGAGTTGTCTACTTTATGTGTTTATTCTTATTATTTCAGTACTTGCTTGGTTAAGTTTAAATTGGTTAAATTTATTTAGAAAGTGGTGTAATACTAATTAACCCATCTCTTAGTATTACTTAATCCTAACAATTGGCATTAGATCTTGTGGCCCTTGGAGAGAAATCCTAATATCTTACGGGAGATCCAGATGGATTCAAGTAGTATGGAAGATAGCTTTGAGGCAACACTTGAAGACCTTGATAAGGAAAAAGCTGATAATACTAAGTTGAAATTCAAATTGAGAAGAGCTAAGGGATTCATAAAGAAGCTTAAGAAACAAATTGAACTTTCCAGGAACCAAAGACAAGATCTTATGGATAAAATTCAGGATGAATCTGATAATGATACATCTAATCAGATTAAGCAGCTTGAAAAATACAAAGAGACATTGAAGCATGAATGCAAAGCTACCACTATTTAGCTGGCTAAATAAATACAAGAGAAAGATGGAAAGACAAAACTTGAAGAAATCTTGAAGAATGCAAATGTGTTGACGGGAAAGATGCAGTTTGAAATTAATGATTATAGGATCAAGTATCATGAATTAGAGAAATATAACCAAATCATTAAGGGAGAAATTTTTGATGCAAAGAATCACATTGAAATCCTTCATGCAAGAAGTGACAAGATTGATGAACAAAGGGACAAACAAAAGCCTAAAGGTGACATGATAGGAGTTGGATTTGATAACATAGAATGCTCAAAATCTCAAGAAAGACAATATGAAGGAAAAATAGTTGAGACACCCAATCAATATGAAGATCCTATACAGCAAGAGGAACCTAAATAATAGTTTAGACCTTTCAGAGGAAGATGCTTTGGATGTAAAAAATTTGGTCACATGAAGAGGGATTATAGAGGTAAGGCTCCTTACAAGACCTTTTATATTTATTGTTTCAATTCCTATGAATATGGACACAAGAAGACAGAATGTAGAAAATCTAATCAATCCCACACAAAACAAGATTACATCAAAGAAGAAGCAACAACTAAATTACATGTTACAAGTGCAACAACTTTGGACACATCGCAAGGAACTACACGTTGCATGTTAATCAAAACGGATCATCCCCTACATGTTATAAATGTAACAATCAAGGACATATAGAAAAATTTGGTAGGTATAATGGTGTTGCAAGCAATAGAAGACCACCACCAATTGTTGTAAAGAATTTTTTTGGTGATGTTGGAAAAAGAATGGCAGAATACATGGAAGAGTTTGACAGTCAATTTGTGAAGGACAATGGTAAAGTATATAAAGTAAAGGAATAGAGTGAGCCTAGGGTTTGTTGGTTGTATTTCCTATTTTGAAAGTTTTTCTGGTTCCTTGTCCTGCTCTCTGTATTCTGATGTGCTCAATTTTGTTATCTCTTGTTCATTATGCCCTTACCCATGTCAAGTTTCAGGTTTTCAAGTCTAAACCTTGCTCAATTTGTAAAGACCTTGAAAACCCTTGTCTTTCCAAGTGTTAAACGTTAAAATTAAACCCTAGGTCATGGCACTTCTGTTTCAACGTTACTTTTTCCATTCACTTAAGGCATATGTCTCAATTGAATCGCCTTATCGCGATACCCTGAGCGAATATTCCAATTGTCTTCCCGACTTGGCGTTTTCCTTGTGTCGCATGGTCTTGTTTAAGTTCAGCATATTCCTTTGGCTTTACGAGACTCACCGATTCTTTTATGTTGGGTAGTCGTGGGATAATTATGTCATAAAGCATTGTAAAGAAGGGACCCACTGCTTAGTCGGGTGATCGCAGGAGATTCTTAACAGTTATGAAAATGTCTTCAGACTTCGCGATTACCTTTTGTCACTTTATCGCCAAATGATTCAAAGTTGAAAATTAAGCGAGGCTTTTAGTCGCATGTTCTTGAAATAGAACAACGGTTAAGGGATTTTGACTCAGACTTCGCGACTAACCGTCTGTGGTTTACACTAATGCTTAGTCGGGTTGTCGCCAGAATAAGATAATATTTTAGTTTTCCATTATGTAACAGGTGAACGAATGGCTGTGTGACATGTGTCATAAGGCGAGTGGATGTTAAAGGATTATCGCATGGTCGCCAGAAGGAGAAAATGGACTCAGCGACAATGAGACTAAGTGTTTTTTCCTTTGGTTGCACTGTCTGAAAAAGATTTAAGGGTATGCACGAGCGTATAGCAATTAAGCGACGGTCGTGGGATGAAGGAATAAGAGAATCTGACGGTGGTCGCAAAGTCTGAGAAGAAAAGTGCTCTAAGAGAAAAGACCTCCCGACTCGGCGATTAAGGTATGTCGCGCAGTCGTCAGAAGTGGAAAAGGGGGCGCATTTAACCTGTTATGAAAAATTTAAAAACTCAGGACTTGATCCCGCGATTGGGCGACTAAGCATTGTCACATAGTCTTGACATGAAATAAAAGCATTTGGCGACAGGGAGATAACCGCAAAGGGTTAAAGAAGATGGTGGGTTGCAAGGTCTCGGAAAGAATGATAAGTTAGTCTTAACTCTGCACGACTATGATTTCAGTTGGGTCGCATGATTGCCAGATCGTGACTCAGGTTAGCCAAAGGTAAGAAAGTGCATTGTCACCATGTCTGGAGATAAACCATGGGTTAATGACAAAGGCCCGCGACAAAGAGACTTAATGTAGTCGCGCAGTCGCCTGATTCACAAAATCTAAAAGCGGCGGTAGTTTTTTCGATGTGACAGTATGAATCGCTCGGCAACCAATCACAGGCTTGTATTTTGATCACTGTGCAAAAAGAGTAGCTGAGATGTAAGACAGATAATGAATCACAGTGTGACATGTTAGCTCTTTTAAATGTTATATGATTGCTCCGAGGATTCACTTTCAAAAATTTGATTTCCTGTCAAGCTCAGAAACTACGGCTAGGTTTTTGTTCAAGTTCACAGCATGGCAAATTAATGACAGAACTGATGTTTCCAAATTATGGGCTGTGTACTCTGAATGACGACTATAAGGAGTTGATGGTACATTCATTCTCATTCACCATGTTTTCAGTTTTTAGAGCCAAAGTTGCTAAGTTTTTAGAAAAATAAATATTCTGCTCAGCTTGCTGTGTTTCCAAAGTTCGCCAAAGAGTTCTAAATTTTAGGAAATTGTGCTCAGAACAGTCAGTTGATTTCAGAAATAGATTTGTTTCAATATCGGTTAGGAAAAAAAGATTCAGGTTGTTGCAAATATGAGCGGAGCTATGAGTGTTGCTTCAACAAGTGGAGGGAGTGAAGAGGAATAGAAAGGAAAGGCAAGTTTCTCTAATGAGTTTCTATGTCCCTTGCCTGGTTCAACGCAGAATAAGAAGGCTAATGCAAGTGTCCTCTTGGATGAGTACAAAGATATTCAAGATGCTGTGACTCCAGGGACAACAGGTTTTTCCCTTTTCAATTATTTCTATAAAAATTCTAATAAGCCTATCCCAGTATCAAACCCTTGGACATGTGGTTTAGCTAGATTGCTTGTTCCTGATGTCTTCCTTGATGTAGACCTATTTTTAGACCTATCCAATCACTATGATGTCCTGACAAAGACCATCAAAAGAGATGATGGCACTGCCCTACTAATATTAAATAGGAACTCATTCATGCAAGCCTTTGTCTTATTTAGCACCATGTCTACTAAAATTGACATGACAAAGCAGGAGAAGAGGTATAGTTCCAAGCCTGGTATTGCTAAATGCTTATTGAAGAAACACATGTTAAAAGAAGTGAGAAATTACTTAGATCCTATGAAAGAGCCTAATCCATATTCTTATAAGGATCTACACTTCTACATTAAGTATAACGCTTATACCCTGTGTAGAGTGCTAGGGATAGATGGAGATGCAGAGAAGATCAATGCTGGCATCTTAATGATGATACTAGACTTGCAAGAGGTGCATTCAAGCACCAGCTATGACTACAACAACACATAATTGATGAAATGCATGAGGATTTCATTACAACCCAAAAAAGACTAAAGAATCCAAAGGAGAAGGAACCTAAATTTTTGCATTATTCACTCCTAATGCACCTCCTCTTATACTTCAATTTTGTAATCATGGATGTTCATAATCTGACTCCTCAGAGATTCTATCAAACAGCACCAAATCCAATCCAGTTTTGGGTCAAGGTTTGGAATTACACTTCTAGGGAGTGTGACTATTGTGTTTTTCAGAATTGGATTGTGTATCCAATTGTACAAACTCTGGGAACAAGCAGAACTAGAGTCCCTTTGAAGGTTATACAACTTATCAGGCCTTGTAATTATAAAGAAAATTGGCCTGGAAATCATAATTGGGGTGATTTCTTCTTGGAGGAAAATTATACCATTATCAGGGTATATGGGTGTATTCACCCACCTCATCTATTACCATATCATGTGCCTGCAAGAGTAGCTGCAATGGAATTCATATGGCAGTTGATGTTAACAGATAATGAGCACTTTGCACCGCACAAAAAGGGGACTATAACCCCTAGGCATTTCAAAATTTCCAACTTTACAATTGGCAAGAATGTCATTGATGAAGTGGGTCAATGGTTGGAAAAGTATAGAATGGGGGTATCCCCTTATAGATACATTGATCCAGAGGGCTTCATGGTAGGGGTTAGGAAACTGTATACTCCTACCATCCCTAATACCAATGTTCACTATGACTGCATAGAAGAAGATGCAACAAGGAACATCTTGGATGAAGATGACATCCACACAAGAAGACTGAGAATCTAGGAGTTGCTAAAGCTGGAGAAACAGATAAAGAGAAATGGGTTGTCCTTTGGGGGTTTTTACCCTGACCTCCCATATTTTGATAGAATCAAGGCCATGATAGATAATTATTATGTGCTTGTAGAGAAACTGGATACAGTCTTGGACAAAAAAGGTGCTCAGACACCTAAACACTCAGAATCAGAATATGATAGTGGTGATGACAGTGATTATGCACATCCTCCCATGTATCCTTCACCACAACAAGCCTCAGAGAAAGAAATGGTTGAGATTCCACAGCTGCAGGGAGCATAAGGACACATTATTGATCTAACAGTTGCTACCCAGCCTGATGATGTAGAAGAACCTACTGTAAAGAGGCAGAAGTTGGAAGTAGGGCAGCCTTCAGTGGAAGGACAAAGTAAGAAAAAAGACAAGGCTAAGGCCTTAGTACCTGACACTAGATTATATGACCATAACCTAAGAAAAGCAATCAGGGAAGGCAAGAAGCAACGAATTGACCTAGAAGATGAAGTTTAAATACCACTCAAGGCCTGTGTTGATGAAAGATTGCTTCATCAACAAAAATTCCTAGATGATGACAGCTTTGTAAAAATAGAGGAGTTTAAAGACTTCCTAAGATGGCATAAACCATAGCAAATAAGATCTCAATTAACAGTTGATGGGAAAGAAACAATTACAAATGAAGCCCTAGTGGTCTTACAGAATTATGATCCTGAGAATGAGGATATCTTACCCGAGGATGCCAGGAAGATGGTGCTGGGAAGTGAGATATTATTGGCTGAGGGATGGGATCTAGCATCTGCTTTCATTATCGACCAAATCAGAAAGCAGCCAGATCTCAAAATGGCTAGTGAGGTCCAGGTAGGAGACATGATAAAAGGATTTGGGTATAGCCCAAAATCTCATGTTTTTGCAATGTGGAGCCTAAGCCCAAAAGACCAGAAGCCCTAGTTAGTAAATATTCAAGAAAATATGGTGGGTAATCAGATGGTTTGGTTTGTACAAAATACAGGGTACTTAGAAATCTCCCAAATTATGACACACTGGGCTCAACTGAATGAAGACAAAACCAAACAATTGTCTGAAAGGTATAGTACTTTGTTGGAAGAAACAAGTGCACTGTCTAAAGATAGGGATATGTGCCACATACAACTGTACCAGAGGGATCAGATGATCAAGACATTAACAGAAGAATTGGAGGCAAAGCCTGAGGTGGTATATGTACCTGCACAACCACCACCAATGCAGATTGAGGATAAGCCTAAGTCAGAAGAGGCTATGGAACAAAAGGTGGATGAAGAAAAGGGAAATGCAATAGCTTTGAAGGCACTAAAAGGCATACTACAACATAGAATTGAGATGCTAAAAGACAAAACTGATGTTTTAGTCAATACATACAATAAATTGTCAATATTGCATACTGAGGTAATGGGGTACCTTGCCATTCTAAACCCTTACTTCACTAAGTGGTCTGCTAGGGAAAATTTATTTGAGAAATTGTCATCTTTACAAGCCATAAGACCAGATTTTCCCCCAATAGTCACTAAAGTTGAAGATGAGATCAAAAGAGTCAATATTGCTCTCTCATTCTTCAAAGGAAAATTAAATCAGATAGAGGTTAAATTGAGCCTCTTTTCAAAAGATTTTAATAGGTTTATTCCTTCCTTAAAGGGAGATGATGACCAAGTAAAGGCTGTAGATGCCTGGAAGAGTGAGTTTGACAGCAAGATGCCTAGTGAAGATGCATTTCTATTGGGAACAGATGTTGATATAGAAGGATTCAATAAAATATTGGATGAAGCCTTCAAAGCAGAGACTGATATCAACAAGTTCCTACTTGATGTCAAAAATATCACTGATGCTAGATGGGACAGGCAAAAGGTGCAAGTACAGAGTACTAAGGACTTCAAGTGGCCATCAGATGATGAAGTAAAGGCTTGGAAAGTTATGACTGCACCAAAGAAAAAGAAGCCTGTAGTTGAAGAAGAAATTTTGGACGATGAGTAAGGTGAACACTTGGCACTGCACTGTTCAAGACAAGAGGGACAGTTATTACAAAAGGAGAATGTAGGTGAGTAGGTTAGCACAACTATCCGGACTTAACATAAATACTACCAGCTACCATCTACAAATCTAATTGCAGTTGCTAGATCAGGAGAAGAACAAGAAATATCTGTTTCTATTTTTTTGACTTGGTCCTTTCACCGCTTCTTCTCTCTTTCTTTTTGTCTCTCTTGTAACTTTAGGGTTAGGTTTTCTATGACCATCCGAAGCTTGTTGCATCCTTAAAGGATTCTAAGATGGTAAAAAACCTATATATAGCAAAAAGAGTTGTAATTGTAGGAGGTATTTGATGTTGGAACATTTTGGAAAGAAGATAATACATTGCAGAATTCAGATGTTCTGAACTTCTGTCTATCCTTTGATGTTATATAATCTTTCATGTATGGAAAGCTGGATCATATAAATAATATACGGTGCAATTTTACTCTCTCTCATTGTTGTCTCTTTATTCTTTGTGTATGCTCTTTTATGTTAAGTTTACAAGGTATTCTGAAGCATTCTGGTTATTAGGTAACTATCTGATTACTTGCAAGTTTCTTTTAAGGAAAGAACTCAGTTTTGTGAGTAGTTTCAAGGAGCATACTGCTTTGTTTAAGGATTTGATACAATAGTTTTTGAGGTGACAGGGTAACTTGTAAGGCAACTTACCTGAATTGTATGTGGGTTGTAAGGCAATCTGCTGTATTTTGTTTCTATGAAATCTTAGCTTATTTGACTCTGTAGCCCAAAGGATAGGCACTGGTTCAGAAAATAATTTGATAATCTATGTTTGTCTAAGTTATTTCAAGATATCAAAACCAATTCAATCAAAATACTTTGTTACTAAGAACAAACAAATTGAACTCAGTAAGGACCTATGTCAGCAGGACAGTGTCTACTTTAGTGATTCCTTGGAGAGTGAATCATTAGGTTATCCCTCCTACATCAAAAGGAAGAAGGACAAAAATCCTTGTATCACTGGTATTTGCTATATTTAAGACCATAAGTTTATATGGCTAAATCTTGCATCTGGTTATGCTTGGTAATTTGCAAGGTGATTTATCAGTTGGTTTAACAAAGATACATAGCAAATCAGTGTCCACATTATAACATACTATGTAAACAACAATCATAAAAGGTAAAACCTGCCTGAGTGTATGTGGAACTCAAAAACGAAGAAGGACCTTATCCAGTCCTTAGCAATTAGGCTTTTCTTGTCTCTGAATCAGTATTAGAAGGCATAGTGTTCAAGTAGTCATTTCAAGCACTGTGGTTCATACAAG
>MU223568.1:901752-924136 GCA_018584345.1 Thuja plicata | reverse complement strand
CCCTGTTAGGAGTCTTTTACAATAACCCTGTTAGGGGTGGTGGACTCACTGTCCAAGTGGTGAAGGCTACAACCTTCTGGTTATTTGATACACACTGTATCAACAAGGTGAACTGCTGTTTGTGACATTGGTTGTCTGATCAGTTCCTTTTTGTGTGCCGATGCTTTGACCTCTTGTAAAGCATTACAAAAATATTTTCTATCTTCTGAAAGCTTCTACTTCAATATCTATATTATCAACATATGATAAATATAGCTCTACTTCTTTAACACTCTGCTCTGCTTTTCTTATCTCTAGCTTTCGCAACTCTTCTTATCACAAATGACCTTCTATAAGTATCTGCTCCAAGTATGAGATCATGGGACATGTAGGAAAACTCTTCTTAACATCCTTGTTGGCTCTACTGAGCGCGCAAGTATAATTACAACCGCGCAAGTATAAACTGAATAGACGCGTCGCTTCACCAATTTAACCATAACTTTGCAATCTTCTTGAAATACATTTGGCGCCTTTAGATTAATATCAACAACTCATAACTCATCATGAATATACACACGCATATCCTAAAGATAGGTGCAACTCAATAAACACGTTACATACATCGGCCTTAAACCGTTATTCCTCCAGAACTATAACCGTCAATAACAGAATTACATATCTTTACTGAAACATCATATCTGGGTCTGCGTGTATAAACATAGCATAATAAACATGTCAACAATATGTATCTATCCACGCAAGTCTTCATGTCATCATATGGATAATTACATATAGAAGTGCTGCTATGTATTATATGTTGTCATCAATGAGAAACATACAATCAATCAACTGTTCAGAATCAAATCTCCAACAGAATCTATAGACCAAGAAAGAATTTGATCTCCCCAAACATAGACATTTTGAATTCCTTGCTCATTTCATTAGCAAAGGATTTGCATAACAATTAGTTTCCCCCAAAAATGATATCATCAACAAAAATTTCAGCAATCAGAATATTCCCATTGGTATCTTCTTTTAAGTACAGATTGTTATTTTCACTCGTTCTAACAATTTTTATGCTAATGAGATAGGAGTGAAGTCTTGCATACCAGGCTCTAGGTGCTTGTTTCAATCCATACAAGAATTTATGCAGTCTATATACCATGTTTCTCTTGTCTAGATCAACAAACCCTTCTGGTTGTTCAATGTATACCTCTTCTTCCAATATTCCATTTAGGAATGCATATTTGACATCCATCTGGTATACCTTGAATCCTTTAAATTCCACTTAAGAAAGTAGTATTCAAACTCCTTCTAGTCTAGCAATAGGTGCAAAGGTTTTTCCATAGTCAATACCTTCTTCTTATGCATATCCCTTGCATACTAATCTTGCTTTGCTTCTAGTGACTTCTCCATTCTCATTCAGCTTGTTTATGAATATCTATTTGGTACTGATTACATTATTTTCATCTAGTCTTGGTACTAGTGTCCATGTATTATTCTTCTCAATCCATTCTATTTCTTCATTTATAGAACTGACCCATTCTTCATTCTCAAGTGCAGTGTTAACAGTTTTAGGCTCAAAATCACAAAGTAAACATCTAGTGTTTAGTGATTTACTTCTTGTTCTTGTTCCAACGTTCTTGTCTCCTATGATTTGATTCTATGGATTATGTCTTCTGACCTACTTGGAAATTTTTGGTTCAACTCTATGTTCATCATTCTGATCATATTCTTGACCTTCGTTCTGATCTCCATTGTTCAAAACATCATCTTGAGGATTTTCCTGATTTTTTGTAATTGCAGCCTGATTCTCGGGTGCAATGATCTGTTGCTCAGAAGTGATACACTGTTGCTTGGGTAGAGTGTTAGGTTCTATATAAACAAACCTATTGTAGTCTTCTGGTTCCTTTTTTCTTTCCTTATCATTTTTTTTCTGCAAATTCATCTATTTTTACATTTGCACTTTCAATGATTTTGTTAGATGACTTGTTAAAACATTTATAAGCCTTGCTTTTGGTTGAGTACCCTAGAAAGATACCTTCATCACTTTTGGAGTCAAGTTTTCCATTTCTATCATCCTTCAACATATAACATTGACTACCAAAGATTTTGAAGTAACTCACATTGGGTGTATAACCATACCAAAGCTCATAGGGTGTCTTTTTTGTGTCCTTCTTCAATTATACTATGTTTAATGTGTAGCCAACAGTACTGACAGCTTCCCTCCAAAAAGTTTGAGTGATGCTTTTCTCAATCATCAATGTTATTTCATAGTCAACAATTTATTTGTTTCTCCTTTTAGCAATTCCATTTTGTTGTGGTGTTCTCGGTGTAGAAACCTATCTTTTAATTCCATGCTCATTGCAATAGTTAGTGAATTCTTCTGAAATGAATTCCCCTCCTCTATCTGACCTTAAGCATTTCAATTTATTTTCACTTTGCTTTTCTACCATAGCCTTGTACCATTTAAACATCTTAAATGCTTCTTATTTATCTTTTAAGAAAATGACTGTCATCATTCTAGAATAATCATCAACAAAGAATAAAATACTTATCTCCATTTTAGCTCTTTGTCCTCATGGGTCCACGTAGATCTGTATGGACTAATTCTAAAATTGCATTAGATGTATGGGTTTTACTCTTGAAACTAGACTTTGTCATCTTACCTTTTTGAAAATTCTTGCACATGATATGCTTGGGCTTAGTCATGCTCGGTAAGCTTCTGACATTCCTTTTATTTCTTATCTTTATCATGTTGTCAAAGTTCACATGACACAATCTTTTGTGCCACAACCATATGTCTTCGTTTCTAGCTATTAAACAAGTGGTGTTAGTGTCATCACGATAGAAAAGGTTACCTTTTGTCTGCTCACCGGTACCAATCAATCTTCGTGATTCATTGTAGATCTTTGCCTTCTTATTTTCAAATTCTACTCTGTGACCTGAATTATTCAGCTATGAAACACTTAACAAATTATAATTCAATCCTTTGACCCAGTAAGCATTTTCACATTTTATCAGGTTATTCAACATTATGGCTTCTTTACCTTCAACTAGACAAGGTGTATCATTTCCCATTCTTACTAAATCACCATTATAGTATTCAAAAGTCTCAAACTTTTGTTTATCACTGGTCATATGGTGAGTGCAGCCACTATCTATGATCCAGACATCATTTTAACTAACTTTAGATATGAGTGCAGTTCCTAAATACATTTCTTCATCTTCATCTGAATCATCCTTCATGGCTACAAATACCATCTTGATGTCTTCTTCCATTTCGGTGTTAGTGTCATCAGCTTTGTTCTCAGCTAAGTAACAAGATTTATTCCATTTGTCCTTGTAGTCTCCGGTATCTCTCTTTTTCAGATTATCGGTTGCTTCAGTAATCTCTATTATCACCTCTATCAAACTTCTTCTCATATGATCTTTCATTTCCTCTGTCATATTTTCTTCTGTTTGGACATCTTGCAGCAAAGTGTCCAACCTCTTTACAATTGAAACATACAAGTGGTAATTTACCTTTATATCTACCTTTACCTTTCTACAATCTTCTGGTCATTAGTGCTTCAATCTCATCAAGTCCTTAATCCTCATTATCACTGTCACTATCATTTCTAACAGCATGTCTATCACTTGAGTTACTTATCTTTAAAAAAGATTTGAATGCAGATTCTATAGATGGTAAGACACTATTATCAAAGTTTTTCATCTCAAATGAAATTAGTCTACCAATCAGACTATCTAGAGTAACTGTATTGTTTACAACTGCTGCCATTTATTGAATAGAAAAAACTCTAATAGCATATACAGCAGCAAGGTTCTTAAGATTTTACTTACCAATGTCTCCTCTTCAAGTACACCTCCAACTCCTCAGATAACATTTACTACCTCTTTGATTCTGCAGCTATACTGAGTGATATTTTCTCCTTCTTTCATCCTTAGGTCATCAAACCTCCCTCTTAGGCTTTCTGCCTTTGCTCTTAGTACACTTGCATCTCCTCCATGTACCAGCTTCAACTTATCCCACATTTTCTTTGAAGAGGTGCGGGTTTTGACATCTTCAAACTCAGCATCAAAGAGTGATGATGCAAGTTCTATCATCATGCAATTATGCTCATACTTTACTCTTAATTTCTCAAGAGTGTGAGGTCCTGTAGGCAACATATATTCAGTATCTAAGTATTGAACAATATCATTTCCAATACCTAATAGGTGGATTCTTATTCTTCTTTTCCATGATGCAAAGTTGTCTTTATTCAACTTGGGTACATCTCGTATGTTCATCTTGTGATCTTTTGCTTGAGTTGTTAAACTCCCTTTCTATGCACACAAGTTATAATACCAATTGTTAGTCATAACTGAGAGGGGGCGGGTGAATCAGTGGCATCAAAAATATTCCAATAATCAACCCAAAAACTTAGTACCACAATATCAAGCTTCTAGTTATCTTTAGTCCTATAAGATAAATGCTTCCAAATACTATTATCAAATTACTACTGCTTGGAATGCTTTGTTCAACCTTCTACTATATGTTTACCAAAGAGCAGTCTGTTAATTTATCGAAAGACAATAAATTATCTAAAGTATATCGATCAATCAAAATTAGCTGTGTAATGAAAAACACTAAAGTAATGACTCATAAACACATTGACACATGGATTTTTAATGTGGAAACCCACTTAAAGGAAAAACCACTTGGGACCGATAACCCCAAATTTTTACTCTTCTGAAGTGAGCTTGGTGAAGAGACAACCCTATTAAAGGTTACAAACACACTGTTAGGTGTGACCTTAGAGGATTTAAAAGTTTATTCTACCACTTGATATCGGGCATCTCTATGCTATCTTCCTTGATCAAACACTCACTTGACCTATCAATAGGTATCTGGCATCTCATGCTATCTTCATGATCAAACTTTTTGATAATCCTGTGGATGTATCTCAATATAGAAAGGATCTTTAAATCCCGCTTGGTTAAGAGACATTATGAATCAATGGTTAAACTGAAACAATATGATTTGTTCACATATACAACTTATACTTGCAGATTTTTCAGATCTATTGTAAACTCATAAAACTAATCTGATCAATATATCTCTATTTATACCTTTGCTCCACTTTAGTTCTGCTTGGTGATGATGTGCTCTATTGCTCGGTGTCCGCTAAAAACTTTATCTCTTTCCTCAACTTGATTGATCAGGACTGTATGAAGTTGCTCTTCATCAGTTTCTCTTCAACATCCTCTTTTCATTCATTCACCCACTCCATTCGTAATGAATTAAGTTGTCTCTTTTATAGACATGATATCACCGTTGTTAGGTTCTTGATTTTATTGATCTTGGAGTGATCCACAATTCTCGCCAATTAGATTTAAAGAAAAATTCATATTTTATCTCGCAGAGATCTTCTTGCGAACTGGTCAAAACAACTTTAAATCCTTAACTTATCTATGGTTTTATCTTGTCGATAAACATAAATATAACTACCAATTAAGTCCATATTTAGCTCTGCCAGCTAGATATTTTATTATTTTTGAACTCAAGTTAATTTCGGTGTTTTAACTCTTTGATAGCTTTGGTCAACACTCCACTTCTCCTCTAGCTTCTCCATCGATTTACACTGTTTCTGGCTATCGACTATGCTTGTGATTCTGCTCATTGGTAATGCTCGTCGATGTTCTTTCTCGGGCATCACTGTGACTTGACTTTTGGTGATCTTTGTTTGTGGGTTTCCACTGACCGTCGGTGTTTGTAGTCACATTGTGAATGCTTGTCTTTTATGCATTACTGAAAGCATAATATTTTTCTCTTTGATTCTCTGAAGTATTTGACACTTTGATTATAATTGATTAGATTATATCAAGTTGACATCAATGACAATACAATCCATTAACTGATTTAATGTCTTGCATTATCCTTCTGCATTTTGGTGATCAACTTAACATCTTCAAACATTCAATCAGTTACATGTCATCACCTATGTCCTTGGACACTTTGTGGGATATAAGTGACCCTTTTCAAGTGAATGTAGATACTATTACTGATGTAGATGGTGTTGAAAATACAATATGGGAAAGAAAGATGCTGAGAGGGGGGGGTGAATCAGAACTTCAACTTTTATCTCTTAAAACAAACTGATCCACAATCATACATAACTGTAATTGATCTATCATCTAGTAGCATTCATGATAGTAAATAAATAACACAAAACACAGAATTTTGGTAACCTAGAAACCCAATAAGGTAAAACTGGGGTGGGGGTGACACCCACAAAACTTCACTACTGTAGCAATAAAGTGCGCCTATTAGGGCTACAAGATTTGATCACAATATGTAATCTACCTGGTTAAAGGTCTACCCGATTAAGAGCTACAGATCATTATAATCTACCTTGTAAAAGGATTTAAACTTACAACAAAGTAAGCACTCAACTAAGAGATTTAGAAAGGTTTGTTAGAACCACCTTGTTAAGAGATTTCACCTGATACACTTGTTAGAATGTCTCAAGATCTGATCCTTCGATATGCACTCTGATGCTGATAACAGATCTCCTCCTTTCAATACTTTCTCTAATCTAATAATTTGATATATCTTTACTCTGCTACTCACTACACTTTCACTCTGCTAGATCTACGCTTCTTCTATCAAAACAAGCCTTCACACATCTCTCATGTATGCATACAGCTTCTCTCTCACTGTACTCTAAATTAGGGTAAGAATCAATCTTAATATACTTTACGGATCTAGAAATTAGATCTAGATCAATGATCAGGATCAAATGCTTATGCCGGTTAGGACAATCCAATTTTCTAATTGGCTCCATGCCACGTAGTGGGATCAAATAATTAAATGCGTAATTATCCTGTTGAAAATATTAAATGCTTAGATAAGTCGATCCAAAGCAGTTTACCTCAAAATTAGTGTCAATCCTGACATACATAACAAAACTATCTTGCTCGGCACAAAAAGACTATGTCACTCGGCATGAACTGAACTTGGTAACCATGTGACTCGACAACTATTATCTACTCAGCAATGAATGTGCGGGCTAGCTCGGTCGCAATGATGACTGGCTAAAACTGCCTAGATAAATGACTAAGTGAAGGACACTAATGATCAACAAAACTTAGAGATCAACAATCTCCCCCTTTCATATTAGTGGCAAAATCACTTATCATTTACATTCACAAAATTTTCCTAAGTACACAATGTACTCCCCCTTAGATTATACTTCATTCTTCATACATTATCTACATAATATACATGCCTTCAGCAAAGATATTTATACCTATTTTTGCACATCTTTTTATGTTTCCTGACCTTTTCCTATTTCCAATCCTATTTCCCCCTTTTTTTGTCATTGATAGCTGTGGGGGTTAAGTTGTATTTGTCCAAAAATGGTTTATGAAGCTATAAAATCAATGCAAAAGATGTATCCCAACTATCCTTAACAAACTTCATAACCTCCAACTTAACTTCTAGCTCGGCAGCTAGACTTACCAAACTATCTGTAGTAGAGAGATGAGAATCTCTCTTGACCAATTCTCATGCAGCTGTGAGTTCCTTATGAATAAACTCCAGATGAGGTATCAAATTAGCATGAATTGTTATTAGTTTGGCCCTGATTCGGCCATCTTCAACCATAAGCTCGGTTAATCTCTTCTGTCCATGAGTCAATCTATCAAAATGTGTGGAGCTAGAACTAGCATCCATGCTCAGTGAACTTGCTATTGACTTCATATATAAATGAAAATTCTCAATAAGTTGTTGATTCTCCTTTGTAAAGAATGTATCATCACATAATCTTTTGTATAATGAAAAGACATTATTCGCAACTTCCTCAAGAATCTCAACAAGAGAAGAAAGTTCAACTTGTTTGGTGGCAATCTCTCTAGATATCTTCTCTAATACTTTGTTTTCAAATCTTCTCTCGGACGATTGCATGAATTTGTCATTTTCCTCAATATTTTCATCAGTAACTTTCTGCACAATTTGAACTAACTGTTCTAGTATTGGTGCTTGCTAATTTTCATCTTCCATATCAAAAGATTTAACAAAAAATATCCTTTATGTCATGCAAAACTTTCTTTTTCTTTTGTTCCCTCTTCATTTCCTCTTGTCTCTTCTTCCTCTTCAATAGGTATTGAAGGGTCTGAATTTACTCATATGTCAAACTCTCAGGATCCCATTTAGGAATCACAATGACTTCATCTAATATGACATTTAAGATTGGTGAATTTTACTTGTTTAACTTCCTCTTCTTGAGCTCTGGTGAGCTGGTACTCACCTCAGGTTTTGTGATATATTTTACTTTGTCAGTATCAATTTTAATGTTGCCTTCATCTGAGTCAAGATTTCCTGTGGGTCAGGTATACTTGCTATTTTGGGTCTAGTGGGAGTAGATGTTGCAGAGTGTGTTAGATCCACCAACACTTGTATAGCCTCTTATTCTATAGGCTTATTTGCAATTTATTCCATCTTATCTCCACTTTCTAAAACTGTTTGTACAACCTCTAAAATAGGTGGATTAGTATTGATTACCTCCTTTTCTTTTTCTATCTCTGTCTTGACCTCAGTTGTACGAATGGGCAATTGCACACCTGTGTCTGCCAGCTCATTCTGATCCTCGGCATCCATATTGTTGTCCTCTCCAAGTGTAGTGTCAATGGGACTGTCCATTATCAAATCTACAGTTTTCCCATCTCATGTTTTCTCTCGTGGTTCAGTCTCAGTCTCTGCTTGATAAATAGCAGTTTCTTCTTCCATTTCCTTTGGCTCTGAGGTGCCTTCACCTTTCTCATCGGCCTTCTTAGTGATTAACCCAAAGGCTTCCTTCCATATTCTAGTGCTCTGTTGAACTACTCCTTCAACATCATTCTTCATTATTTCATAGGCTCTTTGTTTAGGAATAAACTTCCTTTGATATTGTTCAATGAATTTTTCTATCTATTTCTTGGTTAGATCAAGAATAACCTTAGCTAGTGTTCCTTCCCTTATTTGTCTTTCGGTCATTAAAGCATACTGCCACTTTTGTGATAAAATATCATAGAGTTATGTAGGAATAAGATTTCCTATTTCTACAGGTGTCATCTTGTACGTACACATCATATCTAGTAATGCTTCCTGAATCTTGTGTTGTTAGCTATGCTTTGCTTCCCATACTTGATAAATTTGAATCCTGCTAAACCAGCTGTACTCCTAATATTCTTGCATACCTCATCAATATTGGTCATTGGTTTATGTCATGTTGTGGGTATGTTGCTAGGTTCATCATTATCTGTCTTCTCCTCATCTTCTTCATCACTCAAGATTAGTTTCCTCATCGGTCTCTTCTCAAGCTTTCTCGGCAATGCTTTAGTTCCAACTTGTTTTCGCTTTCCTAAACTGCTCTCACCAACATTCTTCTTTTTATACACCTTTGTTGACTCAGCTTATGCAGAAATAGTTGATGCCCTTTTCCTAGGACGGTTAGCAACAGGAGGGATAGCCTTAGGTTTTGCTTGACTTGGTTTAGTTGCATTAGAAACTACTGGCTGCTTCCCTTTTCCTTTCACAGTGATATCCTCTTCAGGTTCACTCTCTTCTTCTTCACTAGACATATCTTCTCCATGTCCTGTTGATAAACCCAAAGGTGCATCCTCTACTTCTTCATCACTCTCAATTCCAACCATCTTCTTCAAATTTTTGACAATCTTTTTCCTTTTCCTCTCCATAGTGTTAGCCTTCAAATCCATAGAGATTTTGGAATTTGCTTGTTCAAAGTTTCCAAAATGTTTTGTTGCACTATCAATTTCCTCTGCTAATAGAGTTGTTATAGTTGTAGATGTCTCATCAATATTCACTTCATAAGGTAATGGCCTTAGCCATGATACCCTCAGCACTACTACATGTACATAGGTGAAATCTGTGTCTACTAGAAAACATACATCCTCATAATGTTTCTCAACAAGTGATCTGGGAGTTCTACTCCTCAATCACATCTTTTTCTTAAATTCAACAAAATAGGTTCCCATCACATTGTCAAAGTTATCACCTAATTATTGAATAAATGTATTGATTTACTGTGTAATAGGTCTGTTTATTTTCCACACTATGTTCCCAAAAGTAGGAAATGTATTCTGTATGTAGAAAAATATACAAACAAGTAGAGATCCGAACTTACACATTGAATTATTTTCCTTTTTGATTGAAGCAAGGTTCTCGGCCAATTGCATCAGTTGAAGCTCGGAAAGGTCATAAGTATGATCCTTCTTCACAATCTTCCAAGCCTGGTCAACTGCAATGCATGGGACTCTATCCAGTCGGCTCGACTGATAAAAATTGTGAGCAATAACCCTAACCGCAAAATCAAGCTCCAAATCTATGATAGTAGAGATCGTCATCCCTCTTTTATTCCAAATGGCTCCAGTGAATTCTTCTATGTTTTCCTTACTCTGACATCTCATTGTCCTCTTTCCATTAAGAATTGGATAGCCAGTTACATGATGGATGATTTCCTTTGTAATCTTAATTGGTCCATTTTCAAGCCATATGTTCATGTCATGTACACAACTCAGAAAAATCTTGATCCATTCCATTCTGAAATCCCTTGAAAAGTTTAGGGCATGAGTTAACCCTCTCTCGGTTAAATGTTTGTGTTCATCTTTTAGGGCTTTGTCTTTGCACAATTTGCAGTAAGATTCTCTTAGCTTGTGATCGCCAACTTAACTTATCTTGCACATATAACATGACCTAATATCATGAATCATGAGTACCTTAGGTGGAATCGATGATAGGGCTCCAGTTAGATCACCCTGGATGGCGCTCTCAGGAACTACTCACAAATTAGGAGGCGCACAGGTGTTTCTCCTCACCAATTAAAATTTTAGCAACTCCTTCTCCATACTCTTCGCTGTTGTGGAAGAACTAGCGGCCATGATTCTGAATGAAATAGGGTTTCAAAAGAGGATGAACATAATACCTCGGCAGATGTCAAAATTTGCACTTTTACTCAGGATAGCTGACGACATGCTGTAGAAGTCTTCGAAAGATATTTGTAGAAATCAAGTTCACAAATTACTCCAACACTCTGTGAAATTCTCAATCGCAAGGTAAAAATAAGTAATGAACGGCTCATTCCTTTATAGGATCCAAAGGTCAAAAGTTTGGTTTGCAATAAATGTTTTGTCCATTGAGTGAGTGCCAAACAGTTGTCCTTGGCCGACTCACAAAACTCATCCATCCCTTGGTTGCAACCCATACTAGCTCGGCATACACTAGAGAGCTTGGTCTCAGTGTACAATAATACCGTTGCTCGACACCTATATTGCATATTGACTTTTCTAGGGACATGTTTCAAAAATATGTCCTAATACATCTTAACATATGCAGATATGGACTGTTGCACTTTATATGTTAGGAACTGATAAAATATATGAGATATAAGCACAGTTCCTTACATACCTTTCTTTGCTTAATTAGTGATGGTATGATCACCTAATCCATTGGATTGGGTGACCTCGGTTTCCGTAGCTTCACTTCTTCTCGGTTTTGTTTTCCTTATCCATGTCTGGTTCATCTGTGCTCTTATTTCCTCAACAGTAGGAGCAGGTACCCTTGTCTTGCAATCCTTCCTAGTGTGACCGATTTTCAAACAATTATAGAAAACTAGGCTTCCATTCATCCAACTCTTAGATTTTCCTCTGAAATGTGTCTTTATGCATTCTTCTAGAACATGCCCATACTCACCACAGTAATGACAACTATGCCATGTGTTGTAATCCCAATTGTAAGTGTTACCTTCCTTGGTGCTTTTTCTTGTGTCTTTGATGTCCATTGTTGTTTAGCATTAGATCTGCAATCTTGTGCTCTATGTCTGAATTTTTGACAATTGTAACAATACCCATTGAATCTAGGTGTGGGAGGTGCATTATTTGCCTTTGCCCAACATTCATGTGCTTTATATCCAAACTTTTTACAGTTAAGGAAATAACCATTGAACTTAGGTTTAGGATTGGACTTACCATTCTTTCTTTGGCAGATGTTTGTAGTGTGTCTTGGTTTTCCACAGTGATGGCATACAGGCTTGTTCTTTAACTTTGCATTCCTCTTTTCACCAATCTTAGATGATTCTCCTTTTTCAGATTATGTATGTTCTTCGGTATTACCTAATCCAGAGGAATCTCTAGATCTCCTTGACACTTCCATCAGATTTTCAAAATGAGTCAAAGCTTCATTAGGTCTATTCAATCTTTCATTAAGTTCTTTCTCAGATCTCAATTCATCTTTCAATTGGCTGTTCTCAGATCTTAGATTCACAATTTCCATGTCTTTTCTGTTGATCTCTTGATTTGCAAGTAGCATTTGATTCACCATGTCAACCTGATTATTTTTCATCATTTGTACTTCATGTGTCCTTTCATCAAGTTTGATAGTCATCATTCTTTTTTCTTCTTCAACCATATCTTTGTCATCTTCAGCTTTCTTCTTTTGTTCCACTACTTCACATAGTCTTACTATTTGTGCTTCTTGTTCTCTCTTCAAGTTTCTGACTTCTTCACACAATATATTATTCCTTTCCAGTAGATCTGAAATTGTTGTATCACTCTCAGTAGAGTTTCTATTCTGAAATAGCTTTGCAGTGTCTTCTTCCTGATAATGAGTGCCATTCATTTGTTTGGCCAAATCTTTCCTAGATGTCAAGGACTTTCTCAATTCTTGTCTTGTTGTCTCAAGCTGATGTAATTCTAACTGAATTTCAATCTTTTGATTCTCAATTACTTTACCCAATTTTTAAATCTCCATCTCAAGATTTTTACTCTCAAGTTGATTAAAACCTTTATAGGAGAATTGCGCTCTGATACCAATTGTTGAAAATACAATATGGGAAAGCAAGATGTTGAGAGGGGGGGTGAATCAGATCTTCAACTTTTATCTCTTAAAACAAACTGATCCACAATCATACATAACTTTAATTGATCTATCATCTAGTAGCATTCATGACAATAAATAAATAACACAAAACATAGAATTTTGGTAACCCAAAAACCCAATAAGGTAAAACTGGGGTGGGGATGACACCCACAAAAACTTCACTACTGCAGCAATAAAGTGTGCCTGTTAGGGCTACAAGATTTTATCACAATATGTAATCTACCTGGTTAAGAACTACAGATCATTACAATCTACCTTGCAAAAGGATTTAAACTTACAACAAAGTAAGCACTCGGCTAAGAGATTTAGAAAGCTTTGTTAGAACCACTCTGTTAAGAGATTTCACCTGATACACTTGTTAGAATGTCTCAAGATCTGATCCTTCGATATGCACTTTGATGCTGATAACGGATCTCCTCCTTTCAATACCTTCTCTAATCTAATAATTTGATATATCTTTACTCTGCTGCTCACTACACTTTCACTCTGCTAGATCTATGCTTCTTCTATCAAAACAACCCTTCGCACATCTCTCATGTATGCATACACATTCTCTCTCACTGTACTCTAAATTAGGGTAAGACGCAATCTTAATATAGTTTATGGATCTGGCAATTAGATCTAGATCAACGATCAGGATCAAATGCTTATGCCGCTTAGGACAGTCCAATTTTCTGATTGGCTCCATGCCACGTAGTGGGATCAAATAATTAAATGTGTAATTATCCCGTTGAAAATATTAAATGCTTAGATAAGTCAGCCCAAAATAGTTTACCTCAAAATTAGTGTCAATCCTGACATACATAACAAAACTATCTTGCTCGGCACAAAAAGACTTTGTCGCTCTGCATGAACTGAACTTGGTAATTGTGTGACTTGGCAACTATTATCTGCTTGGCAACGATTGTGCTAGCTAGCTCGGCCTATACTGGATAGCTCGGCCACAGTGATGACTGACTAAAACTGCCTAGATAGATGACTAAGTGTGGGACACTAATGATCAACAAAAATTAGAGATCAATAGATGGGAGGGCTGGATAGATTTTAGTCAATCTGACTGAGACCGAGAAGGAAGTAGACACTAAGGCAAAACTGAAAGAAAGCTTAGTTGTGGACAAGAACGAATCAGAAACTAAGGTTGAAGTTAAGATAGAAATGAATGTACAAATATTCTTGTTTCTTCATCCTTATTGTTGGAAATTGGTGATATGCCTCTGAGTAGTGATGTTGATGGTATGGATGAGGATGAATTGATGAAGTTATCTTACATAGCCTTTGCTAACGCTAAGGAGAGATCATAATAGAAAATAGAGAAGAAGCCAAAGATATTAAAAAGATCAGTTGATAGTATCAACAAAATTCTACTCCTACCTATCACTTTCCAAGGAAATTACACAGTGGATAACTTGAACAAAGTCCTTGATCACTTTGACTCTTTAGAGAAGGTCACAACAATTAGAACTGGAAGAGATTACATGGTAAAGAAGATAGAAGAGATATGTAAGTCAATCAATTGGGATTTAGGTATACATGATAACATTATTACTGAAGCGAAGTCTTGTATAATTCATGGAAGGAAAGTATACAGTTATTGTATAAATCCTCTTATGTATTTAAAGAATACAGATGACATCATTGAAAATGCTAAAAGGACATTAGATGGAATGGTAAAGATTTGTGGGTCCTTCTCACAAACTGTCACCGAATTGGATAAGGAAGTATCCAGGCTGTTGGATAAAATTAGTGTGCTTGAGACTGAGAAAAGAAGAGTGTTGGGAATATTTTGTGTGTTGAGGAGTCTAATCACTCTAAAACTATCAATTCTGGAGAAACATCTTTCAGAGATGGAGAAAGTGAAGAAATATCTTACTAAAGACGTGCCTACAAAATTGAAGGTCGCTGAGATATCTTCTTTTTCTCTAAATGGTTTGATTCATGTTGGTCAAATCTTGGTGAAGACTTGGACAGAAGAGGCGAAGATCTAGGAAACCTATTTCCAAGATGTACTTCACATGGTATGAGTTTTTTATGTGCAGTTCTAAAATTTTGATGTATATATAGATACGATTTTGAGCATACCTTTTCCATTGATGTCAAAGGGGGAGTAATGAGTATGAAAAATGCACTTAGTCAGTAGTTTGGTATTGAGCACTTAGTCATTTGTCACTAAGTGCTTCCATCAATGCCAAAGGGGGAGATTGTTGGCAAGTGGCCTGATCTGCATAGCTTAGAGTTTTTCATTTATGGCAAGACTACTCATTGGCATGGTCGGTTGGAGTACAATCCAGTTTTAGATATTTAGTTTTGTAAAAATGACTAAGTTCAGGATGCAGTTAACAAAGTACAGTCACACAGTTTTGATCAGCAAGCACCGTATGTATCGAACTAAGATATGAAAGCTTAGAGGAGTGTACTATGGGATAGAATAAACCTTCATTTAAGGTCGCTTGGATTTTGGAGTTGACTAGACAGAGTTACAACCTGTTGAAGTTATGCTCGAAGAAAGTGTAGCAGTGATACAGGGCAGATGAATGGGCACGATGATTAAGTGAGTATTTTGTGGAATCTAGAAGTGCTAATTTGGATTTGGATTGGGTCCTACCCTATTTTTGTTGAAGTATGATCGTCGACTATGTATTTTCTATTTGGTTAAGTGTTGGACATGTTTTGTGATGTTCTTGTGAGCTGAATGGAAGATACTTTTGAGATCAAGTATATAAGTAAAATTGTTGTATGATGAAAAGGGAGAAGTGGAATGTGTAGATTCATTATGATGTCATAATTAGACAGAAGATGATGTGAGCTATAATTGGGACTACTTAAGTATAACAAATGCTTGTATAGTTTACATTGAAAAATCTTTGTAACAAACAAATTTTCTTGTAAGAGTATTGTGCTCATTGTATACCCCTAACATGGTTTCTATCCTTTAATAGGGATGTGTACTAAATGTAATATTAAGCTCCTAATAGGGCTAGGTCTCCTAACATGGACACTATACTTCTTAGTGCATTATTTGTAGGTATCATCCCCACCGAGGTTTTCCCTTGGTCAGGGTTTATTCATGATTAAATTATGGTGTTATGAGTTGTCTACTTTATGTGATTATTCTTATTATTTCAGTACTTGGTTGGTTAAGTTTGAATTGGCTAAATTTATTTAGAAAGTGTTGTAATACTGATTCACCCCCCTCTCAGTATTACTTAATCCTAACACCATTATGTGTTCCTTTTACAGTTGGAACAAAATTATGTATTTCAAGATGTCCTACATCTCTATTAGAGATGGAAGACATGAGCAGAGTACCTTACCATAGTGTAGTTGTAAGTTTGATGTATGTTATGGTCAGTAATAGACCACACCTTTACCAAGCAGTGAGAGTTCTTTCCAGATATATGTCTAATCCTACTAGAGTTCATTGGGATGTCCTTAAAAGAGTCTTCATATATTTGAAGGGTACCTCAAAATATTCCTTGTGTTATCATAGTAATATGATGGGAGGCAAAATTTTCATTGATATTCATGGTTATGTGGATGCAGATTGGGCAGGCGATATTGATTGCAGAAGATCCACAATGCTTATGTGTTTACAATATTTGGTGGTGCAATTAGTTAGATGAGTAAGCGATAGGTTGTGGTTGCTTTGTCCACTACTGAAGTAGAGTATATGGAAGCTATGCATGCTTGTAAAGAATCCATTTGGCTTAAGAGACTATTTTCAGACATTGGAATAAAACAAGGAGTAATAACAATCTATTGTGACAGTTAGAGTGCAATCTGCCCAGTGAAGAACATGACTTTTCATGCCAGAACCAAGCACATTGATGTTTAGTATCTTTTTTTCAAAGATATGGTTGAGGATGGCAGGGTGAAGTTGGTTAAGGTAGAGACTTTGATGAATATTGCAGATTCATTAAAAAAGGTTGTGAGCACAAAGAAGTTCAGATGGTGTTCAGAGTCTATGGGCTTCACGGCCCCCAGTATTTAGATGATAGTGTAGATACTCTGTTTTCTAATTCTTATAAGTTGTTCGACAAGTGGGAGATTGTTGGGAAAATGTGTCTCAGCCTTGCAGTTACATATGGCATCTATTTTTAGTAAGTCGGTCATTTGAGCACAAATTTTTTCCAATTTCTTTTCTAGAGGTCCATTTTGGACATATAAGCATGGCGGTAAAGTTTCATGGCGAGATCATGTCTGGTTTTGAAGATATTAAGTTTTTCAGTTTTTTCACGGGGTCATACAAAAACTTCAAACTCAATTTTTAAGGACATAGAGGCTCTAAAAAGGGGTCAAACATTTCCCGAGATGATTATTTTCTACTTTAGTTGTAGAGCACTTTGTGGCATTTCTGAAATGGGCTTATAGTATCCAATCGGGTACACAGTTCACAAGTTATGGTCTCCAAAAGTTTGGTCTCTTGAAATTGGAAATGTAAAAATGCATCAAACATGTAAATGAGTTGTAAAAGGGAGTTACATGAGTTGGTGTGTGTATTGACACATCATATGGCATCTTTGATTGGAGATAAGATGGGTGCCTCTTTTTGGGGTGGTTTTTCCCCATGGTTTTGTAATACCATATGGCGATTTCTTGTATTGTATCTCCTATATAGTAGGTGCATGAGATGGAGGTTTTTTTTAAGAGTCTAATAGCTTTCTAAATACCTTTGGATCTCTGACCCACGATAATCCTGAAAGAAGTTTTCTCTGCAAGTATATTGTAATCTATTTTTTACTGCTGAATAATATATTGGGCTACTTTTGGAGTGTGGGGGTTTTTCTCCCGAAAGGGTTTTCCCCACGTAAATCTTTGTGTTGTGGCATGAATGTTATTTATCCTTATGTTTATTTATGTTAAGTTTTTGTAACTGTGAAAATGATCTAAGAAATTTTTTACATTATTCTCCCCTTAGGGTTAGTGTAGGAAGTTGTTGTTCTACTACTTACTTCCTTACAGATAGATCTATGCAGACACTTTATGATTCTCAAGTTCTCATGGAAATGTGAGAGAAGAGCATAATGTGTGTTCACAAGATCAAGATAAAAACTAAAATTATAATGAAAAGCTTGATATTGGAAACTCTCTAAAAGGAAGGGGCTTTCTAGATTCAAAACTTTGATACCATGCTGAAGTAATCATCCAAGATCTTCAATATACAACACCAAATAACCACCAGAAGACAAGGAAGCAACAATAGAAGATTTTGTTCCACTACATCAATAATGTAATATGATGATAATGTACAAAGATAATGCTAGAGATACCTTATTTATATAGGAAAGGTAGGGTCATAATATTAGACAAGAACATGGCATGTGTATTAATCTTATGATATGGGACAACTAACATAGAAAATATTAAATTACCTAGGTAACAAATATTAAATAAAGATAAGATCTTATCTAGACAACTAATATTTCTAGAATGTCACCTAGTACCTAAGTAAATTGATGTCGTGTGAATAATTCCCCACTAGGAACTAGTTAAATACAAGATCTTTACTAGGTAGAAAACCTTATTCACACCAACACTCTCCATGGGTAGAGTGGCGAAAGAAAGATGATGGATCAAGATCAATTGATAATGTATATAAAGGGAGGCTCCTCAATAGAAGACAAAGATAGATATTAATATCAATATAGAGTCTTAACAAGAGAAAATTATTCATGAACAAGGAGACCCAAACAAAACTAAATATACATAAATTCTCATGGGAAAAGGTCCTCAAGTACATCATAAAAAAATAATGAACATCATGGTCTACACTTATGTTAAAATGATGGTGTACTGTGCAAGAAAAAACATTAGTATTGTCATTATTATCATTATCATTATAATTATTATATATTATCTCTACTCTTTCAATTCCTTATATTAGTAAGATGTAACAAATTAAGGAGGCATATATTGTTGTTAATGCTTTTCATGAATGAGAGTTTAGGTAGACTTGTGCTAGACTCGTCAACATGTGTAGATGATCCTTTAGTACATTAATTTACTATATCACATGAAGATCTATCACATTCACGCATCATGTGAAGATTGTCATATTATATTAGAGATTGTCATATTATATTTCAACAACATATGAAGATTTATCACATTGTTGCATTGCATGGATATTCATCACATTAAATTACTAGAGATTTATTGTATTTACCACTTTGTGTGAAGACTAATCCCATAATATGTATTGCATCACATTTAAAGACATTTTTTTGCCACATTTAGCAGAATTTCATTGTATGGTTACATCACATGGACCCACATCACATCATCATAATACATAGATTATTTTTATTTAACTTTTTTAAAAGATAAAATTTTCATCCCTCCTCTCATTTCATTTCATTACATTTTTCATTTATAGTTTTATCAACTTGTAGTTTATTCTTATTAAATAGTTATGATTTAGGAGTTACTCATTGAATGCATTTTTTTCTATTCTTAGATTTTAATGGAGTGCTCATACCAATGAAAATACAAGAAGAATTAGGTTTCATTTTATGAGTGTTTTTATATATTTAGTTTTCATGTTAGTTGAGAATGTTCATGTACTTTGAAATGAATTCTTATGTTATATTCATTTCATAAGAGTATAGTCAAGCATTTCCTGTGCTATTAAAAATTTCTGAGATAAAGAAAGAAGGAAGCAAAATCTAATAGAGGTATAATTAATAGAGGTATTCATGATAAAATATCACTTGCAGGATATGATTCAATGGAAGAAAAGGAAAATTTATATTCTAAGATGAGTAAATTCAAAGAATAAATTATGTTGCCCTTCAAATCATCTTAATTTTAAACACTGTGACCTGCATCACATTCAATTTAAAATCTGAATAATATCATCCTAAATGCAAAGTTACAGTTTTTGGTTTTGTCTGATATAAAGTTACACACATTAACAAATTCGTTGTAAATCCTAAAATCTTTGCAGCTAAATTTCAATTTAAATTCTGTCATTTATTGTTCATTTCAAACCTTGAACCTAAATTAGGGTTTCCGCACTAAACCCTAATCTGTGGAGTTCATTCTATCAGTTTGTATGTTAAATCCAAAACTCGTGATTTTCCAGTTTCCGTTCTAAATTTCAAAATCGCAAATTCTAACCTGGACATAGTTAACATCGTATAAAAAAAAGAAAAAAGAAAAAATCTCCATCCGAAAAGCTACTTATGTCCCACATTTTTCAAGCATCAAAATGTAACCCTAAAGCCGGCATCAAATTCCAAAAATCACAATTCGAAGTGATATATCCGTCCTTCACATTGTGAAATCAAATTTAAACTGAATCACCTTTACGAATTCAAACATTGTGAATAAGGATATGTAATTCTTAATTTCCTTTATATTTTAAGTGGAAAGATATGAATGCAAACACTAAAACTGGATCTAAATGGCGTTATACTTGAAAATCGACATCGCTGAAAATAACTGCGCCAAGTAAAGTACCTGCAGGAGGACATCCTCGTCAAAAATAGGGCTACAGATTCGCTCCTCCACAACATAAATCATATTCTCGTTGCATCCCTTATGAAACCCCCAAACCCTAATTTTCTTCGCGAAGGGCATGAACATCAAAATCGATACGCTTAGAGCCCTCAAATCATTGCATTCTGACAAATAAAATTTGAAACGTTCCAACATCGGAAGAATCTGTTGCTTGACTGCATCAAAATTGGGAACCAGAATTCAGAATCCCCTATGAAATTATTTCACTCCCCACTGGAATGGAATTTAATTTCATGGTCGTAATGACCATTTTTCCAATTTTAGACCATATATGACTGCTGGAAAATATTTGTAAATATAATCTTTAAATTATTAATAAATCGTAAAAATTTAATATAGAAAATATAATATTTTATTTCATAAAATAAATATATATTATTTTATAATATTTATGATAAGTATGAATTTATTTAGAATAATTTAAAATAGTAATATACAAATGTTTCTAAATTTTAAAATATTATAATACGAATTTAGAAACTTTCTAATATTTAATATGCATATTTTTTTTATTTTTACTATATATTTATATTAATTTAGAATCCTTTTAAATAAAACATATAAATTTGGAAAATTGTTTAGTTAATTTGAAATTTAAAATATGTTTTAAAATAGTAATTAGAATATTTGCATTACTTTCGTATGCTATATTATTGCATTTATTTGCATAATTCGTAGTTTTAATATTTCTAATGTTTAATTACTTATCTCATTTTTTATTGGTTCAATTGATTTGGTCTAAAGAGGAAGATAGATTGTTAAGCGACAACGATTTCAAAAAATAATGAACAAAATTAGAGCTAAAAGTGATTAAATAAAAATTTTTCCCATATCAAACACTTTTCCGATGGGCCATGCCCACAATAAACAAAATTAAAAACCTATAGGCTTAATTAACCCATAAAAGTTTTGTCACCTTTTCACTAATGTAGAATTAAAAACATTTTAAATTGATTTTATAAAAAAAAATTAAGTTGCCAAATTTGGAGAGTTAAAGGTGAAATAAATTATTGTGCAAATTGTGTATGGGGCGGTCAAAAGTAGAGGAGTTGGATATGTGTCGTTTTAGTTGACCAAACGCCTTTTTCAGTCCCCGCTATTTCTAGAGCAAGTTGACATTAAGTTCAATCTTATCTTTCACGGAAAAAATCAAAAGTATTGACAACAGGAATTTTAACATTCATCTTTACTTTAAATGGTTATCAAGGTTTAGACAAGAAATTTAGAAATTAGCATCATCTTTATTATTTTTTATAAGCATCAAACGTAATAAATGTACATACTTCTAGAGACAATTACTATAAATATTTTTATAATATTGAAATTGAATGAAAATCTTCTTATTTTTTCAAATATGGTTTGGCTCATTTTAATTATATTATTTTAAATGTAATAATGAATTTATAAGGGATATTATTTCGTGATTTTAGCTTTTGACATCATTTATTTCTAGTGTTAGGTTTGTCTTTTAGATATCACATCATCATTCTACATCATGTTTGCAAGTGTAGAGTTGATATAGATCATTTTTATAATTATATATATCTAAACCTTGAACTGTTCTAATTAATATTCAAATTTACACCTGTAAGACCAGAAAAGGGACTAGAAAGCATATCTAGGTAACCACAAACCCTAAACAATATGCTACCCTAACTAATCTAACATTAGAGCCATTGAAAGAGGAATTCAAATAATATGTAACAAAGACATAAGAACTCCCTTCAAATGATGCTCAAATGTCCTCATTTCTTCTCCACAATGAGATTGATATTGCTCTTTTGCACACACACAATTGCACAAAAAGCCAAGTTTGCTAATGAGAGTACTAGAAGATTTCAAACGATTCTTGAGGTTCTCAAAAATCTTGTGGTTAACCTTGAATGAGAGGAATAGCTCTCAATTTATAGGAAATGAAGATCAATTAGGTGAGGATTGCAAGAATCCATGAATAATGAAGAGATTTGGTTG
>MU223568.1:877182-901702 GCA_018584345.1 Thuja plicata | reverse complement strand
AATGAGGAGATATTGAAAATATTTGTGAAGCACCTTAATAGGGATGAGAATCCTCAATTAAGGGATATGATATTTAGGTAGGATTAGGAATCATTAATCAAATTAATAATTCAATATTCTCAAATATACCTCAAAATCAATAATTAGATTTATGAAATTATGAAAATCTCATAAATTGAAATTAGGCAATTAATTAATAAAAATTAATTAATTGTTGGAGACTTAGGGAAAATGGAATAAATAAAGTTTATTTATTTATTCAATTAGGACTTAGGATAAACTATGGGTTATTCATCCAAAGGGGGGAATTAGTGGATTATAGGTTGAATTGAAGGTGTTGATGTCGAATTGAAATGATTTTGATGATATTGATAAGGTTTAGGATCAATTCCGAGGGTTCCAGAATAGTTTAGGAAATCACGAGGCATCGATGAGCTTTGACAATGCGCCCGCGCAATGATGATTGGAAATGATTGAAAAGCACCAATGAACTTTGATGGTGTCGTAGGATTGAAATTGAAATGGGGAAACATCGATGACCTTTGACAATGTTCCCGAAATGATAATCAGAAATAGTATTGACAAATATGAACAACACTATTGAATTGATATTGATAGATTGATAGTGATAACACCGATGATCTTTGACAATGTTATCAAATGGCTGATTAAGGGGATATGAAGCATCGATGATCTTAGACAATGCTCCTGAAATGATGACAAGGTTGATTGAATCAAAATAGAGTTTTGATTGGTTTGAAAATTGGGTTAATTAGGCATCGGTGATCTTGGACAATGCCCCAAAATGGTCGAAATGAGTCCAAACAATTTTGTAAGTGATTAGGAATGGAATAGGATAGGTTTGAATTGATTTAGGAAGGTTTGGAATGTTTTAGGATCGAATATAATTGGTTTAGGATCGAATAGGATCGGTTTAGAGTTGATCAGAAATGATTTGGAAAATGATCGATTTGATAAAGAGAGTAGAATTGTTAGTACAAACAATTGAACAATTTTGCAATATTCAATCATTGACGAAAGACACAATGTTGCCATACAATAAAGATCATATGCACAACATAGAGGAATAATTAGGTCACAAAATAACGTTTTGATTGTAATGATAAAAATGTTAAAACACGTAGACCAGCTTGCTCGAACCATTTTTAGGTGTCTACATTTTGCCCCTCTTTGATATAATGCGATTATGAGCATTGTGTCAAATAATCCTGAAGAAAATAGCATTAAAACATGCCCTAGCGATAGCGGGATACATAGGTGCCCCCTCAAGAAATCGTCCAAAAAATGTAAATGATAGGTCAATTTGTCAACAATGCCGAGATGGATCCACAGCAACGATCAGATCAAAAATCAGAGTTCAAAGGCAAAATATATGGGGTTAAGAGTGTCAAAAGCATCGTGACCAATACAAAACACAAGGGTTGCACATCCATCTAGGCAACCAAGAGGCTATAAAAGGGCTTGGAAGGGGTTTTGGAGCTCATTTTCACTCTCTCATTTGAAAGAATTGAGCTATGGAGCAAGGAAGATGGATCGAGTGCCAATGGAGAATCAGCGCGGCGAACGAGTTCGTAGCTATCGATGGCTGACCGACGTGGGACCTGAGGTGAGTACATCAGAGCCTCTCAGTGGTTTATAGCTTTGCACACTTTTCTAGGTGTTTTTAGGGGTCAAATGGGGCCTATAGGGGCTTACACGTGCCACATACACAGGTCAAGTTCCCACCTGCGCATCCAGCGCAGGTGGGAGGCCATTCTATGAAGGCTTCACTGCCTTTTTACGTGTATCAGAATGATCTGTCTGCCTAGAAGCCATTGAACGTCGACTACATTTTGAGGCCTGATCTGATTTCGATGATTCAGACGAGATGTCATGGACCGATGCCACATGTTGTCTGGCATGTTGTTGAGGATCTTCCACATGTTGTTGATTTATTGGTGGAAGATTGTATTATTGACCTCATGTCACATAGTATGGTTGAGAAACTTGCTGTTGATATCTTGGTGCATACTGTTGTTGTTGAGTTTGCACCACATACTGTTGTTGTTGTGACACATTTTGTTGTTGTGCGACATGTGGTTGTCATTGTTGAACATATGGTTGTTGAACATGTTTTTTTGTTGTTGTTGTTGAACATGTTGTTTTCTTTGTTGTTGAGCATACTATTACTGTAAAGCATGTTGTTATTGCTATACATACTGTTGTTGTAGAGCATGTTGTTGTTGAGCATATTGTTGTTGTAGAGCGTGTTGTTGTTGTCGTTGTTGTACATACTATTGGATATGTTGTTATTGTTGTGGGTGCACTTGTTGCACCTTTGGACCTTGCACATGTTGGGTAATAGGATGAGATTCTTGACCCATCGACATTGTTGGTTGTTGCATGTTATGATCTTGTTGAAATCCAAGTGGTTCAAGTATACCATTAAGATTTGCAATCTTACATTTTCATGGTGGTGCTTGAGACATCATGTTAACTTGGGCTGCAAATTGTGGTTGCACTACATCCATAAGTGGTGCTTTTTGATCCACTTGGGCTTGGTGCACTTGTTGTGTTCCATGTGCTGGTTGTGTCACCTTAGGTGGAATTGGTGTGATATCCACAAGGCTCTTCTTCTTTTGATCTTGCAATTGATTTGGTATAGTTGTGGTGGTCACATTATATACATCAAATGTGGGTACCCTTGGTGGTTCATTAAATGGTCCTTTAGAGGTTGTTGCATTTGAAGTGCTTCCTAGGAATGTTGTATGTGTTACCAAAGGAGGACCACTTGGTTGTGTTTCTTCAAAAGGGGGTACATCTAGAATTCCCCAAGGAAATGTGAATCTCTCATTTTATCCTTTTGGCAAGCGATTCTTTAAATCAATCTTCCATGTTCTTTTAGGAGCTTTTTTAGGAATTTGTGTAGCATCCACCGTCTCGGGAGGAGGGAGTGCTACTTCTTCAAATAAAGGATTATCCAATGGTATATACTTTTCCTTTGGAGGAATATGGACAGTTAAATCATTTCACTGTCATTTTTGTGTTAGCACCATAGCTGACTCATCGAAGGGTTGTTCTCGCTTTTCTCTATCCCAAACCACTAAGGCTTGATTCTCTTCCAAAGTAGATTGTGGGAGATTTTGATATTCCAAGAATAATTGGGGATTTGTCTTTCGAATCGTTTGATATATCATCTTGGATCTTGAGTCATGAGGTATGTTAATCTCTGCTAAATTTTTTTTTTTCTTAATGGCCTCGTCAATTTCCTCTTTAGGTAAATCTTTGAAGGAAGCAAATGTTTCATGTGAATCTCCAGAATCCGAAGAGGGACTTGAGGCATTTCCAGGATCTTGATTATTTGGTGGTGGTGGAGGAGGTTGATAAGATCCAAAATTTGTGTTTGGCATAGGTTGTTGTTGCAAGTAATTGGGTTGGACTTGATTGATTTGAGAAGTTTGTTGGCATTCCTCCTCAAGTGTAGGGGGAACACTACCTTGGCCAGGTGGCATAGGTACAAAGATTGGTTCAAAAGGTTGGGGGATGTCCCCACTGAATAGTGCCAAAGTTTGGGGAAGCATTTAAAGGATATCCCATGTTGCATAGATCATTGCTTCAAGTGGGTCCTTGAGGAAATGTGACATGTCTTGGGTCATGAAATATTTGATGCACTTCTTCCAATGGTTGCATGTTGATTAGGTCAGTTTGATTTTGATATGAAACACCTTGTCTTGGATCAAAAGGTAATTTTGATTCTGGTTGAGATGTAAACATAGGTAAATGAGGATCTTGTTTCCCTTTGGATGCTTGAGATCTCTTGAAAACTAGCATGATACTATATGCAAATGCAAGATTTTTTTGGAATTTTTGAAATTTTTGGAATTTTTGGAAATGCAAGTTTGGAAATGCAAGGAACTGATGCAAATGCAATCTAAGGTTTATGCAACTATGTTTTTGGTTTTTTGGACTTTAACAATTAATCTTTTGAAAGGAGACAAACCTAAGAGCATAACCTCATGAGGTTGAATAAGAATCTTGACTTGACAAATAGAACTTTTGGAACAAGGGACAAGTTTGATAAAAAGGCTTAGGTCAAATCCATCATGACAAAGGTGGAATAAGACCAATTGATAAGGGTAGGGGGTTTTGAAAATTTGGGACAAAAGGGGACCAAGTCAAGATCCTATTTTCAACACCATCAAGAAATACTCTATGATTTGGATACTTTCTAGGATTGTTTGCAAAGTTTTTTAAGGAGGATCTAAAATGAGCTATGTATGCAAGAGAGCTATGATTAGGACTTATGAAAAATGGACTATAATGAGGATTGAAATGAGGTCTATAATGCAAGGAATTTTTTGAAATGCAAAATGCAAGGATATTAGGTCATGAATATGCAATATGAAGGCTATCAAGCATGACAAAAGGTTCCAAGTGAAAAGTTCAAGGTTCCATATGTTTACTCAAAGACAAGGTTTGTTGTGACCATTTTATTGTTCTTGAAGATTGATTTGGAAAAAGTGTTCTTAAGGAGAGTGTTTTTAAGATGTTGTCATTTTTATTAAGGTTTGAACACTCACACAAGACACATCATTTAGAATGGTTGTTGTAAAATGAACAAACACACCACTTCCTAAGGATAGCAAGGATAGTATCTGTTGAATCCCCACTTGAACCGAAGTTCAGTCATGCTTACTAATAATGGACAACCTAGAAGCTTGGAGGCACAAGCTCCTCCTTACATGTGCACTCACTTCTCAGGCACTCCAAGCTTCAACTCCCAAGGGTCATCACTTCCCAAGGGATTGTTGTCTCGACTAATAGCCGCGAAAGTGTGGGGCATCTTAGCTGGTCTCTGAACTTCTGTGCCAATAGATAGAAGGTTTTTGGTTACTATAACATGGTGTTTAGTAAGGGCATCCATTCGGGTGGTTATACGTGTGGCATATTAGCTCCATTATGGAGGCCTCCCAGCCTACAAAAGTTACATTTTGTAGGTTTTAATGCACCTCAAGGGTACTGAGGGAGATCTTATTCCTGGTATAATGCATTCAACACCCGTCCATTGTGAGATTAATCACAATGGCATTTTTTATATTCAGGTTTGGATGGGCTTGGTTGTAGCCTGTTACCAGTTGGGCATCCACTCTCACTAGCTCTACTAAAGCACTTGGGAGGTAGCCACTCTATAAGAATGATATGAGTTTCTCTTACACCCAAGATCCATGAAGGTGAGGGGAGAGGATACACTCATATGATTCTTAGGGTTTTACAATCTAGAAAACACATTAGACACATGAAAGCAAAAGGTTCTTTTCAAGCATCGAAATGAAGTGTTTTCTAACTACAAAAAGAAAGCACAAGAGTTTGGAAAAATACAAGGTCTTCTACAAATGTCCTACATTGAAAACCGTTAGTAGTTTTTAGGATTCAATCTTCATCCCACGATTTCCAACATCCTACACAAATCATCAGTAACACAAAAATCAAGTAGTCTAAGTGCAGAAACAAGTATAGGAATGCAGAAATCCAAAAAAAAAATTGAATAAAACCTAATTTACCACTTGCATAGGAATAGGCTACTACCTGCGTAGCTTCTGACCACCTATGCAACACCTGCAACCAAGTGTGCAGCTACTGACCAAAGGCCTAAAAAAGAGTAAAAACTTGCAAAAATAGAGGTTTTTTCAACATCTAAGCATGCAATATCATCAGAAACATAGATAGGGTTCATTATTTATGACATTTAAGTTGATTTGAAAATATTGAAGTGAAATTGAAACCCTAACTAGCTTGCATGTAAATCAAAATGGTTTAGGAACATCTTAAGGGCAAAATCTGCATTTGATCCTAAACTAGTTTAGAGTTCATTTTAGGTACCCAAATCAGATGTGAATGTTCATTTTAGGTCCCTTATAAACTTAAATAACTTGATCTTGCATGAAATAGTCCATCTCCACCCCTAGTTAGGCTAGATTGCAAGTTTGTTTGAAATTTGAAAAAGCTTGATAGTATGAAACCCTAGACTAGATGAGGTTCATTTTAAGAGCCCAAATGCAAATGTGAATGTTCATTTTAGGCCTTGAAAATCAAAGTGTGAGGTTGATTGACCATATTAGGGTTCATTAACCAAATTTAGGTTCATTTGAATAGTTTAGGATTCCTTGTAGCCTTTAAACAGAGAAAAAGCTGAAGAGGAAGCCCAAGATGCAGAATAGCTTCCTAAACATACAAAAATTGATCCTAAACCCTAAATGAGGTTCCTATATGACTAAAAGTGCAGCTAAGTAGCCATTTGCATAGCTCTGGGCTCCAAGTGTGTAGGTCTGGGTCCCACCTACGTAGGACTTAGCCACCTGCGCAGAAATAGTGACCACCTGCGCAAGAACAGTGACCACATGTGCAACTTCAGTAACCACCTGCGCAGCTCTCTTCCAAAACCTAAAAAAGACACAAAAACACAAAAAAAATTATTAGTTAAGCATGTTCACGTTGGGTTCACCAAACGTAAGACCAGAAAAGGGACTAGAAAGCATATATAGGTAACCACAAACCCTAAACAATATGCTACCCTAACTAATCTAACATTAAAGCCATTGAAAGAGGAATTCAAATAATATGCAACAAAGACATAAGAACTCCCTTCAAATGATGCTCAAATGTCCTCCTTTCTTCTCCACAATGAGATTGATATTGCTCTTTTGCATACACACAATTGCACAAAAAGCCAAGTTTGCTAATGAGAGTACTAGAAGATTTCAAACGGTTCTTGAGGTTCTCAAAAATCTTGTGGTTAACCTTGAATGAGAGGAATAGCTCTCAATTTATAGGAAATGAAGATCAATTAGGTGAGGATTGCAAGAATCCATGAATAATGAAGAGATTTGGTTGGTGAGATGCTAGGAAGCACGATATGGGGGAGATCAAATGAGGAGATATTGAAAATATTTGTGAAGCACCTTAATAGGGATGAGAATCCTTAATTAAGGGATATGATATTTAGGTAGGATTAGGAATCATTAATCAAATTAATAATTCAATATTCTCAAATATTCCCCAAAATCAATAATTAGATTTATGAAATTATGAAAATCTCATAAATTGAAAGTAGGCAATTAATCAATAAAAATTAATTAATTGTTGGAGACTTAGGGAAAAGGGAATAAATAAAGTTTATTTATTTATTCATTTAGGACTTAGGATAAACTATGGGTTATTCATCCAAAGGGGGAAATTAGTGGATTATAGGTCGAATTGAAGGTGTTGATGTCAAATTGAAATTATTTTGATGATATTGATAAGGTTTAGGATCAATTCCGAGGGTTCCATAATAGTTTAGGAAATCACGAGGCATCGATGAGCTTTGACAATGCGCCCGCACAATGATGATTGGAAATGATTGAAAAGCGCCAATGAACTTTGATGGCATCGTAGGATTGAAATTGAAATGGGGAAACATCGATGATCTTTGACAATGTTCCCGAAATGATAATCAAAAATAGTATTGACAAATATGAACAACACTATTGAATTGATATTGATAGATTGATTGCGATAACACCGATGATCTTTGACAATGTTATCAAATGGTTGATTAAGGGGATACGAAGCATCGATGATCTTGGAAAATGCTCCTGAAATGATGACAAGATTAATCGAATCAAAATAGGGTTTTGATTGGTTGGGAAATTGGGTTAATTAGGCATCGGTGATCTTGGACAATGCCCCAGAATTGTCGGAATGAGTCTAGGCAATTCTGTAAGTGATTAGGAATGGAATAGGATAGGTTTGAATTGATTTAGGAAGGTTTGCAATGGTTTAGGATCAAATAGGATCGGTTTAGGATCGAATAGGATTGAATAGGATCAAATAGGATCGGTTTAGGGTTGATCAGAAATGATTTGGAAAATGATCAATTTGATAAAGAGAGTAGAATTGTTAGTAAACAATTAAACAATTTTTCAATAGTCAATCTTTGATGAAAGACACAATATTTCCATACAATAAAGATGATATGCGCAACATAGAGGAATAATTAGGTCGCAAAACAACGTTTTGATTTTAATGCTAAAAATGTTAAAACACGTAGACCAGTAGGCTTGAATCATTTTTAGGTGTCTACAACACCTTGTCATTGTCAAATTTTGGATGTTCAAACTTAATAAATCCAACCCCAAATGTAAAAATTAATGATTAGAATAAACTCTATAGCCAATGAAGCATAAAGTCCAAATTACAACAAATTTTAATGAAAATAAAAAATGGATAGACAAACAAAAATAACATAGAAAAATTTATGCTAAAAATACTGTTTTGAGTAAAAACCTTGTCGAAAATATGTGTGCTCACCATGCTAACATACTATTATAGAGGCTACAAATACAATGGGATTTTTTTATGCACCTCATTTGTTCTACATTTAGATTTTCAAGGAATTCCAACAAGATCTCCCTACACAAAATCTTATTCCCATATTTTCTCAATTTGAACACTCAACATAGAGTGAGGAGCTTCAAGATGGAATATTTTCTTTTAAACACTTCAGAAAGGGTTACGAGTAATGTTTCTTCAACTCTTAAGAATCATTCAAGCTAACATGTAATTCCTTTTTGTAACAGATTCTCTTAATGTCTAATTTTAACTTCATCATTCTCTTACAAAGTCACATATATAGCACACTTGACATTTCAAGTAAAAAAATGTATCAGCTAAGGAAATTCATGAATTCAAGGTCCAAGTGTGATGTCTTATTCAATAAGGGTCAACAATTTTAACAGTACTAATATATTAAAATACTTACAATGCTTACAAGGAGCACAATACACCTAACCTAATATTGTAACATTCATCCACTTGTATACATGGTAAAATGATATGTGGTAAACAAAATAATTCAATAGCAAGGGATATAACTCATACTCAATCAATACATTCATATTTGTTTATGCTCATAGGATTGATCAACAAATTCATAATATTCCAAAAGGTGTTCCTTTTCTCGGTCATTATCATCTAATCCTCCACCATGCCACAAAGGAAAATGGTATTATACATTAATGTGATTTATTTACATGTGAAATATAAGGTTCTTGGCCGAAAAATATCATCTTTACTTTTGCAGTCAATTAACACTATACCTTATCTTAGGTCAATATTGAAATACAACCTTTAAAGCCAAACTACCTCGCAAGTATGAGTAGCTATTGTGTATTTAGTTTTTGTAGTAAAAAGAGCAACAACAATTTCCCTATTTCTCATTCAATTAACAACTTTCCTCTTTCTCATCAAATTAATTGCATCACCAAAGAGGTGGAAAACATAAACACTAATAGATATCTTATCATGAATGTTATTGTATCAATCTAAAACAAACAAAACCTTGTTTATTTTAAACTTCATATCCAAGCTAGGTCCTCTTTGGTAGAATATAAAATAACATTAATTAATACAAAGGTATATAAATATTCATTTCACATTAGTACAATATTCTTAACTAAATTGGATATAAACCTACTCAAGACTCCCACTACTTGGGAAATATCTTATCTTGTCCAAACCATCATAAATATTAGGATTCCAAAAACACTAGCACAAAAAAAATTAATCATGTCCTTTTTTTTAATCTACTATCTTAGGACATTATTCAATTAATAACCTTGTTAACATAGGAATACAAACACACACTAACTTTATAGAATCGAATCTTAAATAAACATAAAGAACATATCTTTTTGACCCCGCAAAACTATTATGATAGCTCCACCTCCCCTACTTTATATTCCTAAAATGAATTAACATCATCTAAATCTTTTATATCAAAATATAATACGATTTGATAGAGCACCTTGATCATATCCTCATTATTATTAATAAACAACATGGACCAACATGCAAATGTTCATTGACTTTCATTAACTAAAAGTAATAATTACATTTCACTCTACATCATATGTGCCAAGATGGTGGATAAAAATATGGCCAAATGGCCAAAAATGAGAAAATTAAGAGCATTTTATGTATAAATTCAAATAACACACTTTCATTAACGCTTGGTTTTTCCAAGTAGTAGCATGAGTGTGTTATTTGTATCAATAACATGCTTGTAATTTATGCTAGCAAAGAACACTCATGTTATGCTCATTAAGAGTAACAAACTCATAATTTTTCTTAATAACCATAATATGAGCACATTTTTCTTAAATAAAGTGTTTTTCACTTTGGTATCCATTTAAAGATGCCTATATTGTAAAAATTGCATTCTTGATTTTAACTTAACAAAGCGCGTATGTGTTTTGGTTGATTTTGGATTTATAATGGATTTAAAGAGTGATTTAGGGATGGAAAGAGAAGCAGAGGGGGGAGGAATAGGGTAGGTGAGGGGAAAGAGGGTTAGTTGGAGATAGAGAGTGTAAATGATAGAGGTAAGGTGTGTTGAGAAACAATGTGAAGAAAACTTCCAATATTAACTTTTTGATTTGATTACAAATTTGAAAAGATTAGAAAGTATGAAACAAACTTTTAAATGAAAATTTAATTGAATCATTCAACATAAATATAAAATTAATCATACCAAAATAAATACTAGATTTACGTGGAGAAATCCTTTCAGGAAAAATTCCACTAGAACGAGGGCAAGTATATAATTAATCTTTAGAGAGAGGCTACAATAATAATACACTTCAATTCACTTCTTCAAGTGATCTCAAAAATAATTGAAAACCTCAAAGAAACTATAATCAATTGATTATTAAATAGTTCTATACTTTGGCTCCAATTTATAGCCAAATGGGGAGGGGAAAAGCACTACTATTATCCCAAAACAAGGTGTCAAAACCACTTGCAAAAACCCACAACTCGAAGAATTAATAGTCATTAGACATTATAAAATAATAAATAAATATTCAATTGAATCCTCTTTGAACCAAACCCACAACCACTTAAAGTCTTTAAACATTCCAGGGGCTTCATAACTTCTGGTGATTGTTTAGATCCCTAAATGGACACCTTTTCTCTTCCTAACTTGATCTCCTTATGAATTATCCTTAATGTCTAGATGTGTACATGGGAAAGAGTGTATTTTATTGATTTTTATTTAAATTTATCCCTACTTCATGTTCACCTCTTGAAAATACAATTACAAATAGTCATAAAGTATAAATATTTGATTTTTTTTCACATGTCCTAGGGAACACTTTCCAATGAACATGGAGACATATGAATGGCTTAGGATTGCAAGGTTAATGTTACCTTAGCATAGTACGGAGAGAGATATGGAAATAGTGAGAGGTCTCTAGACAGGGGATGAGGGAGAGGTAGAGATAAAGCTGAGTCAAAATAATAGGTAAATAGGGAAGGAGAGGTAGGTAGCGAGAGTTGGGTAAAGAGATATAGAGCTTAAACCCTAGACTATATCATAAAACCTAAATCCTATAGGATAAACCCTTAACCCTAAACTCTATACCCATGATGCTTCAAAGCTAAACCATCAAACCTATGCACTTATTCCTAATACCTATACATTTAAACTTAAACTCTACACCCATAACCCTACACACTAGATACCTTATATCGTCAAACTAAACCATGTCTCTCAACCTTATTACCTAAATAAAATAGGTTAAACCCTGACATTGTACCTTAATCAACCCTATATCATAAACCCTAAACCCTTAACCATATCCATCAATCCTAGGCCATAAAGCCTTTAAGATAATGTTGAACAAACCGAATAACTGAGGGGGGTGAATTAGTTATAAACAAACAATTTCCTTCAATTATGTTAATTCAATAAATACTTATAGCAATCAAAAACTTATAATTGATATAAACATGAAAGAACATAACCATCAACACAATGAACACCATAATTTGCATTGAAACCAAAATCGGGAAAAACCACGGAGAAGCTAATTCTCATGAAATGAACACTAGTTAAGGTGACGCCAGTTAAGGTGATTTTTACAAGGGCTTACTACCAATTTTCTCACTATTTTTTGGCTCACTGTCAGTTGGGCCAAATAACCAAAAATAAGAAAGGCTAACTATCGATACAAATAGCTCATTACCAATACAAATAGGCTCATTGCCAATACAAAGATGAACATTTCCAAAATAAAAGAAATAAAGTCACTGTGACCGATACTCTGCAATACAAAAATGATATAACAGTCTACTATTGATTGCATCAACTCACATATACATCAACATTCCCTTGTCAGATTCACATTCACTTCACATATATTCGCATACAAGCATACAACAACAAGTAAATTCATCACTCTCTTATATACCATCTCTTGCCAACAAAAAAGTTGGCATAATACAATTTGAAATAGGTCACACCAAAACATTCCCACAATGGTAAGGAATGAAACATGGACCACCTCACTCAATACAACATGTCTTGCACATAACAATACACTACATCATCACCGATATCTTCGGTACTAAAAAATAGGTTCTATACATTTCAAATTTATCAACCGAAGCACAACAAAAGTTTTTAAGATAGGACCGAACCCAAACAAATGATCCATAATATATTGCACTATAAATAGAACAAACACTGACATAGATAAGAATACAATTTTAAAGCACATCATCTGGTGCATGATTCTATCAAAGCACTAAAATAGCCAATCCACATCTATTCATAGGATATATTGATATCAATGATAACCATTAATGCCAACAACAAATATAGCATCAACTTCACATTCTACCAATCTCCCCCTTTGTCATTGATGGAAACATTCATCAATAAAATAGAAAATAACTCATTGTCAAGAGATATCATCATCAAAGTTCTTTGTTCTTCATTTTTCTTCTCCCCCTTTGAAGAAAATGATAAAGGGCCAAAATCTTCCTTACTAACTTACTCTGCTCCCCCTGAGAGGAAGCTACCAAGCATTGATTTGAAAAAGAATAAGCATGAAATGCACAAGACCAATGCACGCACAAGTGCATTACTGAAGACTAGGAAGGGGCTGAATGCCCAGCTTCCCCCTGAGATACTCAAAAGTATCCTTGCACAAAGATTTTGTGAAAATATCCGTAATCTTCTCTTTGGTAGGCACATACTCAATTTTAACCTCCTTCTTCAATACCTTCTCTCTCAAGAAGTGATATATGATAGATATATGTTTTATTCTGGAATGTTGCACTAGATTCTTTGAAATGTTTATAGCATTGGTATTACCACACATAATTGAAGTTGGATCATCAAAAGTTATCCCTATATCCTTTAAAGTTTGTTTCATCCATAATACATGAGTGCAACATGAGGATATTGCAATGTAATTTGATTCAGTAGTTGATAATGTTATAAAATATTGCTTCTTACTTGATGAAGAAACCAATTGTGAGCCAAGGAAATAAGATCCACCAATAGTACTTTGTCAGTTATCTAGACATCTGGCCAAATCAACATCAGTATAAGTTGTCAACATAAAATCTGAGCCTTTTGGATACCATAATCCAAACTCTTCTATACCCTTCATATATCTAAAAATTATCTATACTGCCATAACATGTGACTCTTTTGGTTCTTTCTAAAATATGATTTCCAAGCATATTGCATATATAATATCTGGTCTACGAGTAGTCAAATACAACAATCCTCCAATCATTAATTTGTACTTACTTGCATCAGCCTTCGACGAATAATCTTCTTTAGTCAACTTACATATGGTAATAATAGGAGTATATACCAGTTTAGAATTCTCCAAAGCAAACTTTTTCAGCAATTATTTAACATACTTGGAAAGAGAAATGAAAATTCATTTACTGTTCTAATTTACCTGCAATCCAAGAAAGAAATTCAACTCACCAATCATAGACATCTTGAATTTTTTCTTCATTTTCTCTGCAAAGTTTTTGCGCAAATCATCTTTTCCTTCAAAATAAATGTCATCAACATAAACCACAATAATCAAAATCTGACCTGAATAAATCCTATAATATAAATTTCTATTAGATTATCCTTTCTAAAATCCTTGTCCAATTAGGCACTTATCCAATCTTCCCTACCAGGTGTTGGGTGCCTGCTTCAATCCATATAGTACTTTCTTCAATCTGAACACAACATTTGGATCCTTTTCTGACTTGAAACCTTTCAGTTGTTCTATGAAAACTTCTTCCTTCGGTTCTCCATTAAAAATGTTGACTTAACATGCATCTGATAACCTTAAAGTTTTTAAATGTTGTGAATGCTAAGAATATCCAGATCGCCTTGATTCAAGAAACATGGGCATAAGTCTCGTCGAAATCAATTCCTTCAATCTGAGTATAACCCTTGCAAACTAACATTGCCTTGTTTCTTATTTCCTTACCATTTTTCATTTGGCTTGTTCTGAAAGACCCATTTTGTACCAATCACATTCTTGTCAACCGGTCTAGAAACGTATTAATCTTGTTTAGTGTTTTATCCCAACCCAAAATTTTAATAAAGTTATCACTCAATTATCTACCCACAATGGGGTACCATGGCATCCACTTAGGGCCCCTCCCCCATTGTGAGTCACTCCCCTAACCATTCTCATAGAAAACCACTCCTACACTACAAACTGAAAACTCAATAAAAAACATCACAAATCAAATAAATACATCATTTCAACGAAATCTCATAAGTAAAGTTTGGAGCATATAAACATAAAAATGCCAATAGGATCCATATATATCATCATAACCAAGGGTACATCAAATAATTCATATAAGTATAATGTTGAGAATCTCATGAAACCTCTCTAGATTCCAAAACATAAACCATAACTAGATACCACATGTAAGTCATGCAACTATCCCCTTTCGACCCAATCATCAAAGGCATAGTTCACTCATTATCAAATAGAACAAATCCAACAATGAAATGTCCAAGTATAGAAATGACCCTCTTGTGACCTCAATTACACAGTTGAGTCTCAAAATCAATATTTAACAATAAAAAATATGATAAACGCATCGTAATAAATCATGAAGACATTCACATTCAAACCACAAGATGAAATAAAACATCAAGACAAACCCTGACATCTGGTAAACTTAAGGACACCCAAACATATGATGCAAAGCATTCAGTCTATAATCCCAAATGGGAACTAGCATACACAACTCAACTTCCAAACTGAAATATTACACATATACATACTTTGTCTCTTACCATAAAATTTATATCCAAGAGTGAGAATCAAAACTAATGAAGGTCCACAATGCAAAGCACACACACACTAAGGCCAAGCAAACTTATGTTAATATCCATGAAATCATTTAAAAACAAACACCAAGTCAATAAACTCAAAGTTACACTGTAACTCAAACTCCTTTGCATTACACATGAAGATAATAACATACACACTTGGAAATACCTAAGCACATGAAACCACATCCATATAACCAAGAAAGTCAATTAATCACCACTCATATCCTAACTCACACATAATAAATAGATTTAAAAAAAAAGCATTTGAAACATAAAGAAAACCAAATTAATAATAACCTTCGGGCTTCAAAACCTATCAAAACACATCTTTGTTTGTCATCAAATAATCCACACAATCTTATAACATCTCAATTTCAACTTAAAAAATTAATAAACTATATTACAATTAATTTTCAATTACCACTAATTATACAAACAAAATATAATATAGTATAATATATGGTGTAATGTATTAGTTAAAAGGTGTAAGCAACATAGTAATCTACTAGGTGAATTAATTTCCAACCAAGGAACTCATTCATAATTAACTAATGTACCCTAATGAACGCATTAGCTAAAATAATCTAAAGAATATCTTCTATCTAGTTTTAATAACACTAACTAAAATTAAAAGAAATTGAACTATATATATATATATATATATATATATATATATATATATATCAGGTTTGGTGCAAAAAGAAGAACAAAGTGAAGTGTATATAATCGAGAAACTAATTATTAAATGACAACTACAATAACATCAAACATGAATCATATGAACTGGAATGTATGGACCAATGAGAAATTTGCCAAAGGAATAAGGGACACCATTCCCACAAGGTTAAGACTTGTGGTAGTATAAAACTCAGGGAATAAGGATAGATGACAGTAAGCCTGGAAAACACTCTAAAGTATGATCACAAACTTTTGCCAGGAAACCAAAAACAAACTATATCAATTGCTAGTTAAAAAATGTATGGCAAATGTAAAAGGATTTCCTAGTTGTGACTTCCTTAGTCATTGCACCGCTACTACAAGCGAAGATATGACATAAAAACCAACTAGGTAATTAAAATGAATGGTTTTAAAAACTGCAAGAAGTTATTAAGAACTACAAAAGAGAGAGGAATGGGGATCGTCTTTCTCCTAGCATACAACTTTCTAACATGTCTTATAAAATAGAAATGACATCAAGATTGGTTGCTAATAATCAGGTTGAAAAGTCCCAAAGTAAAAAAGAGACAGTGTGGTTGCAAAGTCCCAAAGTAAAAAAGAGACAAAGATAAGACTAAAACCGATCGAGCACAATCAAGCATGAAAGAAAATGGTTTTTCCTATATTTATATCTATTAAATACTAGTTGAAAGAAAACTAGTAAAACTAAAATAGAGATTCAAACATCAATAAGATAATATGAGACCAAATTTATAGTAGTTCACCATAAAGGCTACATCCACTTTCAAGAGATACCATCATCATTAAAGTTCTTTGTTCTTCATTTTTCTTCTCCCCCTTTGACAAAAATGATAAAGGGCCAAAATCTCCCTTACTAACTAACTCTGCTCCCCCTGAGAGGAAGCTACCAAGCATTGATCCAAAAAAAAATAAGCATGAAATTCACTAGACCAATGCACACACAGGTGCATTACTGAAGACTAGGAAGGGGTTGAACACCCAGCTTCCCCCTGAGATACTCAAAAGTATCCTTGCACAAAGATTTTATGAAAATATCTGTAATCTTCTCCTTGGTAGGCACATACTCAAGTTTAACCTCCTTCTTCAATACCTTCTCTCTCAAGAAATGATATATGATAGATATATGTTTTGTTCTGGAATGTTGCACTAGATTCTTTGAAATGTTTATAGCATTGGTATTATCACACAAAATTGAAGTTAGATCATCAAAAGTTATCCCTATATCCTTTAAAGTTTTTTTCATACATAATACATGAGTGCAACATGAGGATGTTGCAATGTATTCTGGTTCAACAGTTGATAATGTTATAAAATCTTGCTTCTTACTTGATGAAGAAACCAACTGTGATCCAAGGAAATAAGATCCACCACTAGTACTTTGTCAGTTATCAAGACATCTGGCCAAATCAACATCAGTATAAGTTGTCAACATAAAATCTAAGGCTTTTGGATACCATAATCCAAGCTCTTCTATACCCTTCATATATATAAACAATTCTCTATACTGCCATAACATGTGACTCTTTTGGTTCTTTCTAAAATATGATTTCCAAGCATATTGCATATATAATATCTGGTCTACTAGTAGTCAAATACAATAATCCTCCAATCATTAATTTGTACTTACTTGCATCAGCCTTTAGTGAATCATCTTCTTTAGCCAACTTACATATGGTAATAATAGGAGAATATACCAGTTTAGAATTCTCCAAAGAAAACTTTTTCAGCAATTACTTAACATACTGGGAAAGAGAAATGAAAATTCATTTACTATTCTGATTTACCTGCAATCCAAGAAAGAAATTCAACTCACCAATCATAGACATCTCGAATTCTTTCTTCATTTTCTCTGCAAAGTTTTTGCACAAATCATCTTTTCCTTCAAAATAAATGTCATCAACATAAACCACAATAATCAAAATCTAATATGAATAAATCTTATAATATAAATTGCTATTAGATTATCCTTTCTAAAATCCTTGTCCAATCAGGCACTTATCCAATCTTCCCTACCAGGTGTTGGGTGCCTGCTTCAATCCATATAGTACTTCTTAAATCTGAACACAACATTTGGATCATTTTCTGACTTGAAACATTTTAGTTGTTCGATGAAAACTTCTTCCTTCAGTTCTCTATTAAAAATGTTGACTTAACATACATGTGATAACCTTAAAGTTTTTAAATGTTGTGAATGCTAAGAATATCCAGATCGCCTACATTCGAGAAACATGAGCATAAGTCTCATCGAAATCAATTCCTTCAATCTGAGTATAACCCTTGCAAACTAACATTTCCTTGTTTCTTATTTCCTTACCATTTTCATCTGGCTTGTTCTGAAAGACCCATTTTGTACCAATTACATTCTTGTCAACCGGTCTAGAAACGTATTAATCTTGTTTAGTGTTTTATCCCAACCCAAAATTTTAATTAAGTTATCACTCGATTATCTACCCATAATGGGGTACCCTAGCATCCACTTAGGTCCCCTCCCCCATTGTGAGTCACTCCCCTAACCATGCTCATAGAAAACCACTCCTATACTGCAAACTGAAAACTCAATTAAAAACATCACAAATCAAATAAATGCATCATTTCAACGGAATCTCATAAGTAAATTTTGGAGCATATAAATACAAAAATGCCAATAGGATCCATATATATCATCATAACCAAGGGTACATCAAATAATTCATATAATTCTAATGTTGAGAATCTCATGAAACCTCTCTAGATTCCAAAACATAAACCATAACCATTTTCATCTTCACGTAGCTATCTGCAAATCCTCGTGCGAAACTTTTCCAATTTTCTATTTTACTGTCATACCAGTCTGAGTTTCCTCATGCCGCTCTGTGCATTTCCTCACATGATTCTACAAATCCTCACGCGATACAGCATTTCCTCATGCAAAACTTCCCGTCAGTGAACTGTTGTTGTCATTTCTGAGCCCATTGTAGCTTGATGTACCGTCATTTTCAGTTTTCTGGGTTGGTCCGGGTTAGATTGGATTACTTACCCTGCTGTTAGAAGCTTGTTTAGCTTTGGATTCTTGCATTTTCACCTCTTTAATTAACAATCTTTGATTTCACAAGTGACCTTGCTTGGCGCTTGGTGAGCTAGAAACCGTCCTTGTTGAAAAGATAAACCTTTAGTTTCTTTGATAACACACCTAGAGAGTTTTGGTAGTCTCTTGTCCATCCACTTTCATACAATTTCAATCTCAATTTATATAATTTGGGTAAGACCATCCTCCTGGTCCATATGTTCTAGGGTATTCACCCAATTTAGAGGGTACCTTTGTGGCAGTGTTGGCTTATCCCTATTTGCAATTTTCTATATTATCACCTCTTTTTGGACAAGTTAATGCCTTTTCTATCCTAGTTTGGTACCAACGTCTCTTAGGGTAATCCTATCAGCTAGTACTTTTTCTTTCATTCCAGTTACAACAAGATATCAACTAAATCAAGGAAAATGACCTCAAGTGGTTTTAAGCCAATTACCCTTAGTACAAACTCACCAAAGACATAAGGAAAAAGGACCCATATTTGATCAATCACCTAGGAATACTTTAAAAATTTGGTTTGATTCCAAGAGTTGCCTTAGTGAGTTGGGTATCCCCTTATCATCTTCTCACTCTTCTTTGGATATGAGTTACACAATGACTCGGAGGGAGAGGAAAGCCATGGATAAATGTTATGATGATTTGTTTGCAAAGAGTGGACATGCTATTTCATTCAGTGGTTCCTCTCATAATAGTAGACCAACCTCACCCCTTATTTCAACAAGATATTTGGATGCACACCAAAGGGCTGAGAGAGAGAGAGGTAAGAGACATGTTTATGATGATGAGTTATCACAACATGAGAAACAAGGAGATGAACTTAATGATGCTCACATCAATACAACTTATACCAATAGCTTGTTTCAACATTCAAGACCAAGATCACCTCTTAAAACATCTACCAACTACATGAGTGACAGACTCAAGAGGATTGAGCATGAAAAGAAGGTATTCCAAGATGAACAAATTCATAAGCAAGAAAAAATTAAACTTCTAGAGTTGGGGAAACAAGCTTTAATTGAAATGGAAAGGAAATCCCTTCAAGAAGAGCAAGCTAGGCTCTTGGCTCGACAACTTCATGGTCCATTCAATCATATGCATATTGGTGGTGGAAATAGTTCTCCTCCATCCACTCCTCCTAGGACTCCAAGAAGTAGGAGACATTCAAGATCACCATCACGATCTCCTAGTCCTAGAGGAAGAAGGGTTTCTAGACATGATCATCATAGGAGACAAACTCCTCCTAGGAGCTCAAAGCTATCTTTACAACATGCTCATTATGGTTCACAATATGGAGGTAGTAGCATGAGTTTTGATTGCACCTCCCAAGATTTCATGCACATACAACACGAACCATTTTTTCAACAGTGTGTGGAGAAGTATGTGAAGCAAAACCAAGATAAGATCCTAAAGAATCTAATCAATAATGGTGCTAAGGTCCCTTACAACTTTGATGTGGATAGAAAGATTAAGAGACAAGATCCGTCTCAAGAGGAGAAGATGGATGAAATGAAAAGACAAATAGCCAAGATATCTGCACCTAAGAATTCTTTCTCATTGGACTTGATTTGTTCTAATCCTTTTGATAAGAGTGTTGACATGAAAGAATTTCCTAGAAAGGTTGAAATTCCTCAATATGACAAATATGATGGAAGTTGAGATCTACATGATCATGTGCGACATTTTTATACCACTAGTTTTGAGTTCCATCAAGATGATTCATACCTCATGAGGTTATTCCCACGAAGTCTTAAGGGACAAGCAATGGAATGGTTTACTAAGATAACTCCTCCTGTTAATACTTTCAAAGAGCTTGTTCAAAGATTTGTTCAACACTTTTCATACAATATTTCAAGATCTATCACTTTGTTGGACTTATGTAGCTTAAAGTAGAATCAAGGAGAGTCCTTTGTTACCTTCTTGCAAAGGTGGAGAAGAAAATGCTCTTGCTATTCTAGAACTATTCCTGATAATGAAAAGATTGACATTCTTGTTAGCAATTTGGTTCCCAAAATGTGGTATGAGGTTAAGAAAATGGTTTTTGATTCATTTGACACCATGGTTGAGACTACATGCCGAATTGAGGATGTTTTCAGAGAACAAGGAGTTTTGACTAAACATGGAAATAACAACAACAATGGTCAAAACAACAACTCTAACAAGGATAAAGGAAAAAACCAATATTGGAATAAGAACAAACAAGTGGTTAATGATGGAGTTATGGATTCCTCCCAACATAAGGATCAACCTATGCTACACTTATCTAGTACTGTTCAAGCTACAAAGTTCAATGCATCCACTCAACAAGAAAGTAAGCCAAGCTACCAAGGTAAGCCTAAGAGTGAAAGACGTCAATTTATAAAACTTGGTGAGACATATGGGGAAATTTTGCAAAAAATTATTGATAGTAATCTGGCACAACCTCTAGATGCAGCACATTTTTGTATACCTAAAGAAAAACCATGGTGGTGGAAGGAGGATGACTTTTTCATATTTCATAATGGTATTGGACATAATGTTGAAAATTGCAGGAGACTCAGGCATCTCATTCAAGATCTCATTGAGAATGGAAAACTTACAGTAGATGGATTGAAAACCAATGCCGATCACAAGGCATTCAAGGAACCTTTTCCCAAATATGAAAAGGGGGAGACCTCTAAAGTTAAGAATGGAAAAGTTGAGATCAACTATACTTATACAGATGTAGAGAATACCATCAACATGCTTGAATTTGTGGAAGAAAATGTTAACATGATGAATGGAAGAGATCCTTATGGTTATGATCTAGGTGAAGACTCTCCTATTTTTGACAAAGAACCTGTTGTGGTGCTAAGGGGTCCCAACTCTAGAAGGTCATCTCAAGCCCTTAATGTTGTTACCCAAAGTCAAGGTCTCATTGTCATTAGAGGACCCAATTCAAGCCAATCAAGTAAACCTAAGCAAGTGGCATCTAAGCCTGTTACCTTAAAGCCAACTGTTAATCCTAAATAAAACTACAATCTTGTGGATCAATTATAGAGAACACCCGCTCAGATTTTGATCTTTGAGCTCTTAGAGTTGTCTGCAAGACATAAACAAATCCTTGAGGATGCTTTGCGCATGGCAAATGTCCCAAACAACCTAGATATTGATCAATTCTAGAATATGGTTAATCACATTGCTACCCCTCATTACCTTACATTTTCAAAAGATGATGATAGATCTTTGAGTCATCCGCACAATCTTTCCCTTCATATTGAGGTCATGATCCATAGAACCCATGTTAGGCGTGTGTTGATAGATGGGGGTGTTGGGCTTAATATTTGTTCTTTTAGTATTTTGAAAGAATTGGGTTATTCTAAAGAGGTTATAGATACCCGAAAGAGAATTACTATCAAAGCCTATGATGAGGCAAAAAGAAGTTCCAAGGGGTTGGATGTCCTTCCTGTTAGGATTAGCCCTATTCAAAAGGATATTTTGTTTCAAATAGTTGATGTTGGACCCCTTGCATATAATATCTTACTTGGTAGGCCATGGATTCATGATATGCAAGCAGTGTCGTCTACCTACCATCAATGTGTTAAGTTCCCCTACAATGGCATAGAGATTTGTATACCTGGGGATAACACTTTATCTGTTAATTCAATTTCAGTAGGGGCTCATGTTCCCCTCAATAGAGAAGCAAAAGAATTTGATGCTACCTTAGCAAAATGTAAAGACAAGTTTAAGTCAGTAGACCTTGGTATGGGAGGGTATCAACTCAACTCCCTCACAACATTGCCAGTTTCACCTCGGTCTTATGGTAAACCTTCAAAAGAGATGAAGCCTTCCTCTTCAGCTATGAAATTATTTGGAAAATTTGTAGAATCATCAGTGCCTATTCAAAATGAGAAAGAGGAAACATTCGTTAGAGACTAGATCTATAGAGAAGAAAAGTATAAGCACAATGAGAACTTCTCTCCCTCTCCTAAGACTTATGGAAGATGATATACTTTTGTCAAGAAGATGGGTTATCCTAGTTATGGCCCTCTTAATCACAATTTGGCTGCTAGGGCTAAACCTCTTGATCATGCTAAATTTGGACGCAAGTCTAAGAAACCAGTTGGCCTAGGATTTGAACATTGCAACAAGTGTACCAATCCTCTCTTTGAAAAGTTGGATAGTGATGATGAACCAGAATATGTACCTAATTTGACAAATCAAAAATTTATGTGTCAAGATTGGGTCCCTTCCACCAATCTCCTTTGGGGAGATTCAGATATTTCAGTCACCCATGCATCAGTTGAAACTTTAGAACAAGAATCAGATATAGAAGATCCTTTGAGAGAGCGTCAAAGAAATAATCTTGTTTGTTTAATGGAAAGAGAAAGTGCTACTTTTGATGAAATAGGACCTTCAACATCATGATGTCCCAAGCCTTCATGGTGTAAGCATCCTAGTTGTAGTTCAGATACTAGTTCTAATGAGTATGAATGGGACTCTTTTTTAGAGCCTTCAATAGTTGATAGAGATGTTGATGTTATACACATTTATAGGTCTCAATCCGAGTTAGCCAATGACATGTAGGATTAGAGGTTCTGAACCCATGTGTTGCCTTAGTGGATGATTCTTCACTTGTTAGGATGAATCCTTATTTGGGAAGCTTAGAGGGATACTTGATAGACTCTGACTCTTTAGTCACCAATGATAATATCATTCACATTTCCTTGAACTAGTCGTTGACTTGCCTCTTGTTCATCCTGACCTTATTGATTGGTCCCAACACTATCAAGAACCTGAGCTTTTAACATTCCAAAATGATTACGAGATAGCTTGTTATCTAAATGCCATTAAACCTGTAGTCTCTTCCACCAGTGAACCGGCTACCAGTATGACAGAGACAGACATCAAGTACCTTAGTCACAAGATAAAGAGTAAAGAAAATAAAAAGAATAGGAGTTCTGATGGCGAAAACCACTGTGTGGCAGTGTCAGAACCAAAAAAAGTAAAAAGAAATGATGTATCCAAGGGAAAAAACCTCTCTGAGGCACCTACGGATGAGGTACTTGATCATCTCCCTAGTTATTTTTAGGATTGATCTCTAGTGCTTATTGAACCAACAAAAGCAGTTAATTTGGGTACATATGAGGCTCCAAAGATAGTGCACTTGGCTGAGTCCTTGTCACCAATAGAAAAAGAAGATTACACTAAGTTCTTGCAGAGCAAGAAAATCAATTTTGCATGGACTTATTCAGATATGCCAGGGTTGGACATTAATCTTATTATGCATCACTTGTCCATAGCTCCAAATGTTAAGCCAATTAAACAGAAATTGAGAAAGATGCATCCTCACATAGCTCTTCTAGTCAAAGTAGAATTAGAGAAACTCCTTGGAGAAAAATTCATAAGAGCTATTGCTTATGCTAAATGGATATCAAACATTGTACCAGTTTCCAAACATGACAAATCCATTCGAGTGTGCACAGATTTTAGAGATCTCAATAGAGCATGCCCAAAGGATGACTTTCCACTCCCCAATATAGACATGATAGTGGATATGACTGCGGGTTATGAGATTTATTCTTTGATGGATGGTTTTTCTGGAT
>MU223568.1:858918-873040 GCA_018584345.1 Thuja plicata | reverse complement strand
TATTTCCTTATCTTCTTTTGTGATCTCAATCAAAATTTTCTATCTTACACAGTTGATTGATTTTGGGGCAAATTCTCTTTCTTCTCTCCATTTCTTTCCACTTCTTCCAAACTTCTATCTTCCATTCGCTTTCACCCCACTTATTTTCTTCTAGTTCAACCTTGGGGCATAATATTTCATGCTTGATGATTTATCTTTCAGTTCTTTGATCCTTATATCTTTCATCTTACATCAAGAACCTTATCTTTAGTTCGATTTGATCAAAATTTATCAATTTGCTATTTCTCCTCTATCTCATTTCAATTTCGATCACGAGGAGGCAGTACTTATATCAGTCTTGCTTGAGATTCTTATCTCTGACATGTCAATTACTTATTTTGGTATTGACTTTGTCTTTTTCAATTGTGCTTATTTTTCTCCTGATGTGTTCCCAAATCGATCACATGTCTGGGTTGTTTTGTGATCCCAAGTTGACCTCACACTTTAACTGCATTCTTTGACTAAATGTGTTCCCATATTGACCACACATTAGTCAAAAAGGGGCAAATGTATGCACCCTAAAATGGTCACCTAGACTTTGGGCCCCATTTATCATTTTATCAATTTATCAAATTTCTGAATCAATGGTTTGGAACATTTTCAATTGAAATCAATTTCCTTGATCAAATTGTAATTTATTCAATTATTTCAATATTTCCTAAGGTTTGATCATTTTTATCTAATTAAAATATTTAATTTTCTTTTTAATTAAATAAAATTTATCTTATTTAATTAAAGTAAATTTCTCCCTTTTAATTAAATAAAATTCCTCTTATTTAATTAAATTCAATTTCCCCCATTTAATTAAATAAAATTCTTCTAATTTATTTAATTGAAAGAAAACCCCTCTTTTAATTAAATAAATAAAAATCCCTACTTAAAGCACTTTATTTGATGAAAAAGGCAATAAATTAAATTAAATAAAAATCCCTTTTTCATCACATCTTCCTAGGTGGTGGGTTTTTGCCTCTTAATCTCAACCATTGATCAATTCTTTTTGCCTCTTAATCTCAACCGTTCACTTTTCTTTATAAGGAAACCTCTCATTCTCATTCATAGATATAGAATTTTTAGTATTGTTATGCTGCATGTTTGGAGAGCAATTTTGGAGGAGGATTTGAGCACTTGAGCTTGGATATTGGAACTTCTCTCTTCTTGTCTTCTTCTTCTTTCATCCATGGCTATTCATGTAGATTAGATTCATGTTTATTTTCATATATTAGATTTGCATATTTCCTTTCATAGATTAATCATGCATTGTTATCATATAGAGTAGATCTCATTTTCATGCATTGAATCTCTCATTTCATGGTGTACTTGCATAGGCACTAAATAGCTCAATCTGAGGGCCTCCATTACACACCTTTGCACTCCATGACTAGAGAGTTATGGATCGATATTTGAGGCCTCATTCTTGAGTAACCTTGGATGGAATGATTAATAGAAGTGTGACACATTTTCATCACACAGATACCACATGTAAGTCATGCAACTATCCCCTTTCGACCCAATCATCAAAGGCATAGTTCACTCATCATCAAATAGACAGAATCCAACAATGAAATGTCCAAGTATAGAAATGACCCTCCCATGACCTCAATTACACAGTTGAGCCTCAAAATCAATATATAACAATAAAAAATATGATAAACGCATCGTAATAAATCATGAAGACATTCACATTCAAACAACAAGATGAAATAAAACATCAAGATAAACCCCGACCTCTAGTAAACATAAGGACACCCAAACATATGATGCAAAGCGTTCATTCCATAATCCCAAATGGGAACTAGCATACACAACTAAACTTCCAAACTGAAATATTACACATATAAACATACTTTGTCTCTTACCATAAACTTTATATCCAAGGGTGAGAATCAAAACTAATGAAGGTCCACAATGCAAAGCACACACACACTAAGGCCAAGTAAACTGATCTTAATATCCAAGAAATCATTTAAAAACAAACACCAAGTCAATAAAATCAAAGTTACATTGTAACTCAAACTCCTTTGCATTACACATGAAGATAATAACATACACACTTGGAAATACCTAAACACATGAAACCACATCCACATAACCAAGCAAGTCAATTAATCACCACTCATATCCTAACTCGCACATAATAAACATATTTTAAAAAAAGCATTTGAGACATAAAGAAAACCAAATTAATAATAACCTTCAAGCTTCAAAACCTATCAAAACACATCTTCGTTTGTCATCAAATAATCCACACAATCTTATAACATCTCAATTTCAACTTAACAAATTAATAAACTATATTACAATTAATTCTCAATTTTCAATTTTCACTAATTTTACAAACAAAATATAATATAGTATAATATATGGTGTAATGTATTAGTTAGAAGGCGTAAACAACATAGTAATCTACTAGGTGAATTAATTTCCAACCAAGGAACTCATTCATAATTAACTAATGTACCCTAATGAATGCATTAGCTAAAATAATCTAAAGAATAATTTCTATCTAGTTTTAATAACACTAACTAAAATTAAAAGATATATATATACATATATATATGTATATATGTATATATATACATATATATATGTATATATATATGTATATGTATATGTATATATATATCTTTTAATTTTAATTATATGTATATGTATATATCTATGTATGTATATATATGTATATACATATACATATACATATACATATACATATACATATATATGTGTGTGTGTGTGTGTGTGTGTATATATGTGTATATATATATATATGTATATGTATATATATATATGTATATATATGTATATGTATATGTGTGTGTGTGTGTGTGTGTGTGTGTGTGTGTGTGTATATATATATATATATATATATAAGGTTTGGTGCAAAAAGAAGAACAAAGTAAAGTGTATTCAATTGAGAAAACTAATTATTAAATGACAACTACAAGAACATCAAACATGAATAATATGAACTGGAATGTATGGACCAATGAACAAGTTGCCAAAGGAATAAGGGACACCATTCCCACAAGGTTAAGATTTGTGGTAGTATAAAACTCAGGGAATAAAGATAGACAACAGTAAGCCTGGACAACACTCTAAAGTATGATCACAAACTTTTGCCAGGAAACCAAAAACAGACCATATCAATTGCTAGTTACAAAATGTATGACAAATGTAAAAGGATTTCCTAGTTGTCACTTCCTTAGTCATTTTACCACTACTACAAGAGAAGATATGACACAACAACCAACTAGGTAATTAAAATGAATGGTTTTAAAAACTGCAAGAAGTTATTAAGAACTACGAAAGAGAGAGGAAAGGGGATCGTCTTGCTCCTAGCATGCAAATTTCCAATGTAGCTTATAATATAGAAATGGCATCAAGATTGGTTGCTAATAATCAAGTTGAATAAGCCTTATTGAGGAGAAAGCGTGGTTTCAAAGTCCCAAAGTTAAAAAGAGACAAAGACAAGACTAAAATAGATCGAGCACAATCAAGCATGAAAGAAAATGGTTTTCCTATATTTATATCTATTAAATACTAGTTGAAAGAAAACAAATACAACTAAAACAGAGATTCAAACATCAATAAGATAATATGAGACCAGATTTATAGTGGTTCACCATAAAGGCTACATCCACTTTCAAAGAAGAGCAATAATATTATTAATCAATTGTTTCAGGGATTCAACTCTCAACCACTTATAATATAAAAATCAACATCCTTTTATAAATAGTCATAATAGCATTATCTGGAATATGAAGAGCCAAAATACATGGAGGGAAAAACTCAATGATCGCTAGGTTTCGCATTTGACAATCTCCCACTTGAAACCCAACCATAATGCTATGAACAATACTATCCCCTACTTCCATTCGTAATTTCAAAAAAAACCTCAGTCTCTAAACACACATGATTTTAAAATTTCCAAAAAGTATTAAAAAATACTTCTAATTAATCTTCTCCGGGCTAAGTCAGAATTAACAAAACTTATGACTATTTTAATGTTAAAAAAAATAAATCTAAAACCTCTGGAGCTATTCTTGTCATATGCATTATGAAACATATTCTCTTTCATTCTGTCTTTTATTAGACAATCATCCACCACACCTGCATTACTATCCTCATACTATTCTATTGAGAGCCCTGATATTGTATTCGTTCTTTCTCCCCATGACACCCACAAAATTTTGGCCTCTTTCAGAGCACTCTAAGAACTTATCAAAATTACAACCCATGACAAAAACATGAATAAGGTGAGAAACATCCTTGGTCAATATGGTCTTGTCGGTGTCAAGGGTTTGTAGAGTAGCATGTTGCGAGGATAATCAATTTTGATCTGTGTATAGAGATCATGGAGTGTCAGTGATAATTCCACAACCTCGTGGATCTCTTGAATCTCTACAATCTTTGTAGTTTTAAATTAGCCTTGAGGATGCTCTTCCAGGATTTTCCAATTTTTCCTTATTAGAATATTTCTAATTTTCTTCTTTCTTTTAAGAAGACTAGTCAATCTAATGCATTTTGTGTCCATTCCAAAATCCTCTTGCCCACTTTCCTTCGCTCTAACTATTATATTGAGATAATTTTCTGTGTTTCGGCCTTGAATGGCTCTTCCTGAACGATGGTGAACTCCAAAGTCTTCATCTTGTTGTACATGTCCTCTTCTTCCATGCTCTCTGAAGGACTCGAACACTACACTTTTGAAAACTGTAAAATATGTAAACTTAGATCATTAATTAACTCATTCTACTCCTCACTTTTCTTTAATAGTTTAGATATCATGATTTTTCATTTTTCATTCTCCTCCCTTATCATGCTTTCATCGGGTTTTTCAACAGGAGGTTGTGATAGTGGCAAAGAACAAGTAAAAAAGGGATGAATAACTCCCACTTCATTATGACTCTCTACTACATATAGACTACCCATTTTACTACTTCGAGAAATCACCAAATCCCCCTTCTTAAGCTTCCATCTATCTGATTCAAACCTGATTTCACACCCTTTAGAACCAAGTTGTCCAATTGAAATCAAATTGTGTTTGAGCTGGGGAACATATCTAACTTCTTTTCACAACCAACTATTCCCATTTTTTAAATTTTAACAACACATCTCCTCTACCATAAATATCATAGGATTCATTATTACCTAAAACAACCTTACCGAAGTCAGCAATTTGCAAGTTTTTGAAATAGTCCTTATGCAGAGTCACATGAAATAATGTTCCCAAATCAAGCACCCAAACATGATTTACAGTTTCTTCAGCAGTTAGGATAAGAACACCTGCATCTTCTTGGCATGCTACATTGGCTTCCTCTTCTTCTTTTTTTCCACAACCTTCTTATATGACCAACAATTCTTTTTGACATGGCCTGCCTCGCCACAAAACCAACAACCAGTCTCTCTACTTCAAAATTTTGACTTTGCTTGTGATTTGTCACGATCACTTGGATTCTTTCCTCTTTCTCTCAATCTGCCTCTGTCATATGCAAAAAAAGAATTACTTGTTGGTGTCTCACCCTCTCTCTTCCTATGTTTTTATTCACTTAGAATTACACCAACAACATTATCGAATTTCAAGGTATTTTAACCAGAAACATAATAACTAACTACCATAACCACACTATTCCAACTTTCTGGCAAAGAGGACAAGATTAACAAAGACAAAACTTCTTCATCAAAGGTAATTTTTTACAGAAGCTAACTGATTGGTTACCGTATTAAAATCATTTAAATGTTCTACTACAGATATACCTTTGATTATTTTCATATTAACCAACTGCTTAATAAGAAAAAAAGTATTCGATGTTGAAGGTTTTTCATACAATTTATCCCATATAATCATTAATTCAACAGATGTATTTGCTTTAGATATATATTAAATGCTACAGATGGAGACAAGCACAATTGAATCACCCTAGTGCCTTTCTATCTAAAATATCCCAATCTTCATCTAACATGGTTGTTGGTTTCTTAGCTTTACCTTGTAATGGTCACCACAAATATTTTTGGTATAAAGAATCAGGTCTATCTGCATTTTCCATAATTCATAATTTTTCTCATTGAACCTTTCGACCTTTATTTGTTCAAACACCATTGGTCCCACTCAACCTTGAATCTCTTTTGTCAATGATCGAGCACAACCTACTCTGATACCAATTGTTAAATACTAGTTGACAGAAAACTAATAAAACTAAAATAAAGATTCAAACATCAATATGAGACTAGATTTACAATGGTTCACCATAAAGGCTACACTCACTTTCAAAGTAGAGCAATAATATTATTAATCAACTATTTTAGAGATACAACCCCCAACCACTTACAATACAACAATCAACATCCTTTTCGTAAGGCTGTGTGCCTACTAGGCTTTTTTGCTTTCCTTTCTGGGTGCTACGACATAATTTCAGCTGGATGTTCTCATATTAAACTTAGATTCTGTTTGATGGGGTCTCTCTGGAAAGACATGCTCTGCTTGTGTACCAATATACAGAAACCATGTAGCTACTGATTGGGGTGAATATGAAGAAAATATGTAGCTTATGTTCCAACCATATAAAGAAGACGTGACTGATCTGCTGGCTATTTCAAGAAAGCTATATCGAGAACCAGTGAGATGTACAAAGAATTAAGCATGACAACACCTCAAAATCACAAACAGAAAGACAATGAGGAAATTAAAAGGGCACCCGGTTGGACATGAGTTGTAAGACTATTTAGAATCTATGAGCGATGTATTACAATCGTAGAATTCTCTTGAAGCTCCTTCAAACACTTTATTTCTTAATAGACTATTACCAAAGGACGTGGCTAAGCTCCAAACGGAATGCACCATTGATTAAATTTGAAAAATCTGAAATATACCATAGATTTTTGCAAAATTTTCAGCATCTATTTTTCATGATCTACATATTTTGTGGTCGAAAACCACAAAAAAATTGGCAAAAACTTATTATATTTTCACGAATTTGAGAAAAGAAAAAGTTTGACATTTTTTTTTTTGTCTTTGGCGCACTTTTTCTGGAGCTTAGCCAGCGCATTACCAAATGGTGCCTCTTTATATACTATAAATCGCACCTTGGTGTGCAATGGGTAGGCCAAAGAGTTGTGGGAGGTTAATTATGTTAGGAATAGAATACAAAAATCTAACAATTACATGGAGAAATATAACCAATATTAGAATATAAAAGACCAAAAAATAGAAGTGAACACAAGACACAAAGATTTTATGTGGTTCGCCAAATCCCTAGGCTACGTCCACCAATCAACAAGTCCAATCTTATTATTATCCAGTGATTACAATTTGATCGCAATCCACAATCCCTTACAACTCAATACTGTCGCAAGAAGCTTACTAAAACATGCATTAATAAAACCCTAACCCTAAGCCAATTTATACAACCTTTATGCTGCTTTAGGGTTAGAACATGTCAGCCCAGAAATTAGCCCCAAAAAAATTTCACGCATTGCAAAAAGTGTAAAATACTTTCCTGGATAATACTTTCCTGATCAATCACCACAATATAACAAATTAGTAAAAAATTTAGTCTATTTTTTGTGTACATTTGTGTAGTATATGTGATCAATTGATAGCATAATCAAATATACCCTTTATAGGTATTCATATCCCTCCTATTACGCCCTCACCTCACTTCCCCCTCTCTCTCTCCTTCCCTCTCCTAATCTCTCTACCTCTCTCTTGCTTCTCTATGTCACCTTTTCCTCTCATTCTTTCTCCTTCTATCTCTACCTCTATCTCCTTATCTCTCCTTCCCCATCTTCATTTGTATCCCAATACCCCTACCTCTCTATTACTCATTCCATGTAGGATATTGCTGGAATGTGTAACATTGCCATGTATATTTGACCATTGAAGACCCTCCAACTATCATGATTAATTGCATCGATCAAAAATTAATATAATTGTTAAGAGACAATGAATGACTCCTTTGCATGATAACCTTTCATGTCACTCTACCATTAACCTACAAATGTGCCCTTTTTTACTATAATATATTATTTATTATATCTTATATTAGATTATATTTTTAATGTTGTTTTATATTTAAATTATGTCACATATTAATTATTTAAATATTTATATTAACCATCATTCAAAACATATATAATGTTATATTGGATATTATATTTATTTTAAGTAATAAAGTATTTAAGTGTACCCTAGCTTTTAAGCTTTGTTTTATAATCATGTGTGATTTAAATATAATAGCAAGTAGCTTTGTAATGTTTATTTATTTATATTTATTTAATTTTTAATAGAAAAATTATGTATTCCTTTGTACTAATTATTTTATAATATTAATTTTGAGTGAACAAACAAATACAATTTGATTAATTGAACATATAACTTAATAGTTTTTATTTCTAGATACTATTATAATAAATATTATTTTCAATATTTTATAAATATCGTTTATAAAATTATTTACAATTGCAACTGCCCTAATAGACATGTATGTAAAATATGGAAGTATAGACAAGTCATGTCAACTATTTGAGAAAATGCCTCAAAAGAGATGTAAATTTATGGAATGCCATGATTGCAAGGTATTCACAAAATGGATGTGTTGAAAAGGCTTTAGAAACCTTCAAACAAATGTAAGCGTCATGTGTAAGTAAGACTTTCTAACCTTTTCCAGTTTTCATTCAATAATAATAATGGATGTCTATAGATTCCATCCTCAAATGGTCGACTTGCAATATTGGCTTCTCATCATTCTATAGTCCATGTATCTCCATGTAGTATTGGCTTCAAAATCTATGGTTTCTTTGTGAAAGGATGTCATTCCATCCTTGCATTCTTGTTATTTGGGTTACCTCTCTCACTTTCTCACGGTTTTGGCCTTTGTAACAACTTTAAGAAAGCTTATATATGTTCAAAATTTATAAACTACAAAATATTACTCATATTCATTCAAAATATTTTTGCCTACACACATATTACTCCCATGCCTCTATAGTCTTGCAACTTACAACAATGCCATATAAATACTTTACAACAACTTGCTTTCTTTCGTGAATTTATTTCATGCATTATAAAATCAATTGCTTAAGTGATACTTAATCATGTAGATTTGATACTTGTTCTTTGATGATATTAAACAATCTCATTAAACTATGATTTTCATATTTTTTCTAATATTCTACCCCTTCACCTATATTTTTTCATATGCTCTACTTTTATTCTTTCTTTTTGTTTGTTCCCTGGTGCCTCATTTTCTTTTATTTGAAGATGAAAGTATTTCTATTCCTAATCTTGGTAAATATAATTCTTCAATTACATATGCATCAAACCACTAATGCACAACAAATTAGCATACTCAACATTCCATCTGAGTGCAAAAGGATCCAATTCTACCATCACAAAATATTTAGATGTAGAGATTTAAAGGTATAGGAAGGGGGTGATGTAGAGATATTGATAGGTAGAGAGAGGGAGATGTGTCTAGATATGGAGGGGGAGAGGAAGATAGAGAGAGGGAGATATCTAGAAGGAGATGTAGCAATAGAAAGAGGTAGATATTATAGCTTATTACTATAAAATTATTTAGTTAACATAATCTTCTATTTAATTTAATTATTAAATATTTTTATTTAACTTAATATTACCAAAAACAAGGGATGATTATTTTTGTTCTCTCGCTTGTAAGAAAGAGAATATGATAGCACAAAATTAATGAACACATGACTCATAGCAATGAAATTTTCAAAATGTGAGTTGGCACCTCCAAATACTGGTGCTAATGAATGATACAAAAGACTCCACTTGTCTTTAATTCAATGGGTGAAGCTAAGTAAAGGTCCAAACAAACTATTGTTGAAAAACAAATAGATAATTAATGGTTAGGGGTGAAATGTCATTAAAACCTGGAGCTAGGTAGTTCTCCCCAAAATATGTGGTAACAAACTATAACAATGTTCCTATCCTATTTAGACATTTATTTGTATATAATTGCAGGAATAAATTAATAGGACACACCACTAGAGTAGATCAAGACAAGATTCTAAGGAAAATAGCGAAAAAGGAAAAAGTATCGTACAGCGGGTTGAAAAGAAAATGAAGTTAGACAGAACAATAAAATATGGGCCCCACATTGGAAATAAAGGGAAACATAGAGAATAAAGGAAGTTCCTAATTTCTACATTTACAAGCAATGAATGAAAATTAAAATTAATAATCATAGATTTCCTTCCAAAATTGTACAACCAATCGAGGGCATCAAAAAATAAATCATAAATTTCAAAATAATTAATCAAAACTTAAAACATTTCAACCATACACTGCTCTGACCTTTAGCATGCATTCCAACTATTCTTTCCACCATATGGTCTCCAAAAGCATGGAAAACAATTTATATATTTTATACCATATGGCCAAGTATTATAACTTCACTCTACATAAATCATGGGGAAAGATAATTAAAATTTATGATAATTGAGTACCAATTTTCCCCCATCATATGGCAGACTAAGAAGGACTCCACTAAACAACATGCTGAAAATGATTGTGATAGAAGCTCATGCTTCATACACTGAGAACTCAATTGGACTCATCCTTCATCAAACACAACAAACTCTCTTCATTGTATATTCGATGAAGACAATTCAATCTTGGACTGTTAGAGGGAGAGTGCCATTGAAGTACTTTACTTCCATCCACAAGCCTGATGGTTTCTCATGTAATGCCCCTCTTACAGTCGTATTGAATTTGTGATTCTTTGGTAATTTGAGTATGGGATTTTATGATAAGATGTAAAATTATTTGAATTTAATTGATTAGTAGTCCTTTCCAATTTAACCTCTCTCTCTCTCTCTCTATATATATATATATATATATATATATATATATGATGAACTATAACTAATTGAAAGTTTGAAGATGTTAAGTTGATGATCACCAAGATGCAGAAAGTTAATGCAAGACATTAAATCAGTTAATGTATTGTATTGTCATTGATTTCAACGTGATATAATCTGATTGGTTATATAGTTTTTTTCAAAGACTTCAAAGAACCAAAGAGATAAATATTATGTTATCAGTAATGCATAAAATTTCAGTACACACCAAGTGACAACAAACACCGATGGACAGTGCACCCCAACAGATAGAGAACCCCAAGAAGAGTCACAGTGATACCCGAGCAAGATACCTGAGTAAGCATTACCGAGAAGAACCAAAGTGTAACCCGAGTAGAATTGAAAGTCAAATTTTTTCCCCACAGACAGACAACCTCAACAAATAGAGATGCCTGAGGACAACTAAAGTCAAGACCAAGTAAACAAGGAGTTAAACATCGATAAGAACTGAAGTTCATAAAAGACAAAAGAATTAGCTGGCAGGAGCTAAATATAGAGATAACTGATTGATTACATTGTTTTCATCGACCAGTTAAAATCTATAGATAAGATAGAGATTAAAGATAGTTTTATTCCAGTTGTCAAGGAGAAATCTGTGGGATAAAAATAAAGCATGCTTTAAAGAAAGAATGGCGAGATTTGCAGATCACGTCAAGAACACGAAAGACAAGGACTTAGAAATGGTGAAATTGTGTCTATAAGAGAGACAAGGTAGCTCATTATGAATTAGGGGGGAAGAATAGAAAAGGATGTTCAAGAGAGTACTGGTGAAGAAGACTTAATACAGTCCTGATCAAACAAGCTGAAGAATAGAGCTAAAGATTTCTATGGACACCGAGCAACAGAGAAGCAACATCATCACTGAGAAGAAAGAAGTGGAGCAAAAGGAATAGAAAAGAAACATTGATCATAAAGGTATTATGAGCTTACAATAGATCTAAACATCTACAAGATTAAGTTGTATTTATGAATAGATCATATACTATTTCAGTTTAACCATTGATTCAAAAAATCTCTTAACAGAGTGGGATTTAACTATCCTTTATATATTGAGATACATCCCAAGGAGTATCAAAAAGTTTCTAATGAAGATATCATAGTGAAATGCCAGATATCAAGTGACAAACTATTATATTTAAATCCTCTAACATGGTCTCACTTAATATAGGTTTGCAAGTGTACTGATGTCATTTTGTCTCTGCTCATCAAGCATTTTGAGCTCATGCAATTTGGAAACTCTGTATTGCTCATCATAAACAATGTTTAATAATGTCAACATTAATCGCCAACATGGGAGAGCGGGAGCGTCCGGATTCAACTTTGAATTTGGGCGGGAGTGTTTGGGAGGATGCAGGATCCTCTAAGCACAGTAAGCGGGATGATGGAAAGGACAACAAGATCACAGGATTGGATCCCGATGCGGGACAGTCGCCTGAGGACCCAGGTGGGGGTCCCAGAATGGGCACTGGGTTGGGGCAATCAAGGAAATGGGCGTCCCTTTTTGGCATCAAACCAACAGGTAAATCTTGTTTACCACCGGTTAAGAATGTTTCTAGACCTTCTCAAGGAAGCTTTGCTATTGAAATCCCAGACCAGACCATTGATTTTTCTATAGCAAGGATGAAAAATTTGCTGGTTGGCAGATTTTTAGGAGTAAGACCTAACATAGAAGTGGTTAGGGCTTTTGTATCCCAGAAATGGGTTTTGAAAGGGCAAGTAGAGGTGGTAGCGATGGCTAAGGGATGCATGTCATTTTTCTTCTCTTGTGAGGAAGATAGAATGAATATTCTATGCAGCGGGCCATGGTTGATTGGGAAAAATACTCTTATTCTCCAAAAATAGAGTCCGAATCTTGTTTTCGAGGAGGACAACATTCGACAGGTCCCTATTTGGATTAAGCTACATGGTTTGCCTCTTGAATATTGGCTGGAAGATATATTTTTTGGGATAGCTAACTCATTTGGAGAACTTTTGTCTATAGATAATGTGACCGTAGCGAGAAGGAGGCTTACCTATGCTCGAATCTGTGTCGGGATAATGTAGGATACGGACATGCTAGAAAAAATAAGTCTCAAATCTAAGTTGGGTATGTGGGAACAAACTGTTGAATATGAAACCATACCCTTTGCGTGTTTCCATTGCAAAAAGGTGGGTCATTGGGCAAAGAAATGCCCGGAGAAAGTTATCCAGAAAAAGACCAAGAAATGGATTCCAGTAGGGAGAATAAATAAAGAAGCCAACAGTAAAGCTAGGGAAGGACAGAGAATAGAGAAAGGGGAACAGGATACTAGTGTCAAGATGAAATGTATGAAGCCGATGGGAGGTTTAGAGAATAAGGATCCTGAGAAATGGGGAAAAAAAGAAACGAATGGGAAAGAAAATGAAGCCCAAATGGAAGAAGGGGAGATAAAATAAAATGAAGTCCAAATGGAAGAAGGGGAGATAAAGGAAGATGAATCTAAGGGAAATGAAAATGAAGCAAGGGAAGAATCTAAAGAGGAGAAAAATGATTATCACAAGGAAGGAAATCTTCAGAGTGAAACCAACAGTAAAGCTGAGAAAAATAAGGAGAACCAAAAAAAATATGATCTGGAGCTGAAAGGTAGCCTAGAAAATTTAGAAGTGACCCCAAAGTGGGGAGGAAGAGATCCAGAGTTTGCAATACCTAAGTGGGGGGATAGAACGGAGGAAAAATAGATCCTTGCAGGAACAATTCTACCAAAATGGGGGGATGCTACAGAGATCACTCAAATCCTTGAAGGAGAGCGAAGTGATAGAGAAGACGAGAAAGATACTAAAGGAGACAAAAAAAAAAGGGAAGAAAGATAAAGAGGTGCTAAATAGAAAGGTTTCAACAAGAAGCAACAAAAATGGAGATGTTGGAGCTGGATTAGCTTCACCAGGGAGACCATCCAGCCAAAAGATTAGAATCAAAGAGACCAAAAGGAACTATGCGGATGGTAGGCAGCGGATTCTGGAGGTAGGATCCTTTGTTAAATCATTAAGATTAGTTCTTGGAATATTAGGGGTTTGAATAATCCCCATAAGTAGGATATAGTTAGGAACATGATTAGGGACAATAGGCCTGATATCTTATTAATTCAAGAAACTAAGATGCTCAAAGAGAAAGTAGAAAAGCTTAGATTTTTTAAGAAGGGGATCATTTGTGGGGGTGATTCTAATGGTGCGTCGGGGGGCATTGCTA
>MU223568.1:814481-842976 GCA_018584345.1 Thuja plicata | reverse complement strand
GTGTATAGATATGTATATATGTATGTATGTATATATATACATATATATATACACACATATATATATACACATATATATACATATATACACACATATATATACATATATATGCATATATATATATATATATGTATTATATATACATATATGTATGTATGTATGTATGTATGTATATAATGTATATATATGTATATATATGTATATGTATGTGTATCTATATATATGTATGTATGTGTGTATATATATGTAGGTATATATGTATATATGTATGTATGTATATATGTATATATATATGTATATGTATATATGTGTGTGTGTGTGTGTGTGTGTACACACACACACACACACACACACACACACACACACATATATATCAACTAATTACCATTAGAAATGATAATTTGTTGTTATGACCTTTTAGCTCGCATGCAAGAAGATAAGTTCTCATTAAATGATTGTGATGTATATTAGCTTCGCAAAACTTGCTCTATTTAATAGAATATCCAAATTATAACATTAAATAAATATTAATAAGGATGAAATATGTGTGTGTAGATGAATTATTGGTTACAAATATGTTGGTGGGAATTTACTATTAATTGTTGACATTAATGATAAGTTGAATTATTATATTAATATCATCATTGCAATGAAGTCTTCGATGTCAAACAAATACTAATAGTAAACTTGTGTGTGTGTGTAGTTATATATATAATTATATAACTAAATATATAATCTAATTTACATTTATAGGTCACGTAAAAGATATTCATTAGTATTGTTTTAACTTTGATTAATTTATAGTTATCAACAAATAATATGAAGTATCTATCTCCATAGTAGCTTTGTGTTCTCATGGGACCACATAGGTCGGTGTGTACTAACTCTAATATACCTTGTGTAGTATAGTATTTTCTTGTAAATCTTGATTTAGTCATATTACCTACTTGACATCCCTTACACATTACATTCCCAGGTTTGTCTAGACTTGGTAGACCTCTTACTCTGTTCTTCTTACTCAATTTGATTAAATTGTCAAAATTAACATGACATTGCCTTTTGTGCCATAGCCATACATCTTCAATCTTAGAAAACATCCAACTCTTTATGGATGTATCAAGGTAGAATAAGTTACCTTTAGATTGACCTCCAGTGGCAATTAGACTTCCCTTCTAATCAAATACTTTAACCTTCTTGTTTTGAAATTTCAGTCGGTGACCTGTATTATTCAATTATGCCACAATCAAAAAATTGCGCTTCAAAACTTCATCCCAACAAACATCATCACACTTAGTATTGTTCAGTAGAATTATAGAACATTTTCCCTTCACATGATATGGGGCACCATTTCCAAATCTAACATTAACACCGTTATTCTCTTTCAAAGTAATAAACTTATCAGTATCACCAACCATATGGTGTGAGAAAGTGCTATCTACAATCCATGTATCATTTTTACTTACTTGTGATATTAGGGATTTTTCTTCAACATACCTTTGTTCATCAGACTCATCTTTAATAGCAACATAAACAACTTCTTCTTCATCATCATCGGTTTCATCATTAGATGATCCTCCTTCAGCAATGTAGCATGCTTTATTTCCTTTGTTCTTAAAGTCTCTAAATATTCTAAATCTTTTCTTGGTCTTGTTGTTATCTCTATTATCTTTCTTCTCATTATTGTCAGGACAATTAGAATCCATGTGACCAATCTTATTGCATGAAAATAGTTTCAAAGATAGCTTACCTATATACTTTCCTTTACCTCTTGGTAGTCTCCTAGCTAATAATGCTTCAAACTCAACTTCATCTTTTTTCATCTTCAGGATATAGTTCTTCAAGCTCACTCTTACAACTATGAAATCTTTCACTAGCACTAGTTGCATATCCATCACTGGATCTAGAATCTCTAAAATTTCCAATAGTCAAAGATGATTTGAATGTAGATTCAATCTTAAAACTAGTAGGCAAAATATTATCAAAATCATTCAGATCAAAATCAGTTAGCTTAGTGATTGTAGCATCCAAAGTAACAACTATCTGTGGAATGGATCTCAACTCTTGAATAGCAGACACTCAGATGGCATAGATAGGTAGCAGTGTTCTAAGCATCTTTCTTGTAACATCTTCTTCATTAATGGTTCCACCAACACCTCTAATAACAATATCAATCTCCTTTAGTCTTGTGTTGTATCTTGTAATGTTTTCTCCTTATTTCATTCTCATTGATTCAAACTTTCCTCTTAAGATTTCAACCTTATCTTTTTGAGCATGTTGATCTCCACCAAAAACCAGTGTAAGCATGTCTCACATCTACTTAGCAGTATCACAACCTTCTAAATCATTAAAATCTAGGTCGGTGACAGTAGAAGCTATCTCTATAATCACTTGTATATGTTCTTGTCTTTCTCTTATATGCTTAAGTGTTAAAGGACCAAATAGTGGAGGTAGTACTCATTATCAAGATGATTCAGTGCATAATCTCCAATACCAGATATGTGAAGCATCATTTTGTTCTTCCATGTAGAAAAATTATTCTTGTTCAACTTCGGTGCTTCCCTCTTATACATCTTTGGATCTTTAACTCAAGTACATTAAAACTTATCTTCTCGGAGCACTAGCTATGATACCAATTGTTGGTTTAACCTACTAATGATGGTTTACTGAGAGGGGGTGAATCAGAAAATATTGAAACTTAACACTTTAAAACTAAACCTCTGATTCAACTTGATAACTCAAATAACATCAGAAACTGAAACTTGTAAACACTTCACAAACTTGATAAACATCATATAACATAAGAAAATAACATTCATAGTTATCAAGCATCACATGTAACACCAGATTTAACAAGGAAACCCAATTTTGGAAAAACCTCCGTGGGAATTTTCACCCACAAAAAAAAATACTCTTCTGAAGTATGCTTGGTTAAGAGCCAATCCAGTTAAAGATTACAATGCACATTTGTTAGATGTGACCCTGTTAGGGGATTTACCTTAGATGTGTTAAGATCTTCACCCTGATAGGAGTGGCCTAGTCAAAGGGCTTAAACATTCATCCTATAATGTTACCTTTCACAAGGATTTACAAAAAGACTTATTAGGTCCACTCGGTTAAGAGATTTTCTATTACAAATATTAGTAGGCAATAGTGTACTGATTTGACCTACGATTCTACAACTATCATTTTCTTGATCAGATCCCTTGTTCACTCTCTAAAACTTACTGACATCAATAACTCATTAGTCTCTCCTCTGGACTGGTTCTCCAACTCTTTCACTACTCTCCTCGGTAGATCTTAAACTATTCAATTCGCCAGAATCTCTATATAAACATATAGAATCATCAATATATAGGCCTATGTTTTTCCTCTTAATCATATTGATTAGGTTTCCCTTCGATTGCGCATAGTAATCAAATCATCTCAAATGAACTGATACAATGTATCTGCAACTCAGTTAGGCGGTTAACCTTGCCTCGTGACTTGCACTTTTCTTGGAACTCGTAACTTTCCTTTTGCTTCTTAATCTTCATCTTAGATTTTGAAATTGACTTTTCATGACTGTAGATCTTGTAACAAAATTCATCTTCATCCTTAGTATCTTCTTGATCTTTGTGCCTTTGCATTAAATTTGTTTGGATCATTGAATTAAATCTCTATTCAAACTTTGTTCTGTGCTTGGTGACTTGGTGACTATCTTCACTTGGTGTCTGACTTAGCTCAGTTACCAACCTTGCTTAGTAACTGACCTTTCTCAGTTGTCAAATTCAATCAGTGAGTGTCTTTGCTTTGATCAACTGACTAACACTTCCTTGTTGGGTAACTAGGCCTATTCCCTTTAGCAACTTGACCTCTCTACTATACTGACTTAACAACATCAAATGTTAAGTAAAAATAATTATACCAATAGTTCCTCATCATTGTCTAATATTTATTATCTTCCCAATTAAGTTCCTCTCTGATTGATATGGGAACTTAATATAAACAAGAAATCAATTTCTTGACATCAATGACAAAATAACAATTGATCTAACCATTCTACTTGCTTTTATTCTTGTGAACTCGGTCTTCATCATCATTACTATCAGTTGGTTAACAGAGTATTTGGTTTGATATGTCTTGGATTTGATGTTTCAGAGGTTATGAAGCTAGTGGTTGCACGGTGTCTTATCATTGTGTTTACATATAGTGTTTTTCATGATTCAGAGTACGACAAGCTATCTTTTGTTGTGACAAAGTCTAGTATTTTAGTGTTCTTGTTGATCATAGATGAAGATAAGATGATTTGAATGTTCTAGATAGTATTCATGTTGTTTTTTTGTGTTCTTGGATTGTGTGATGATCATATTGTTGGAATGCATTGTTTAAGGTGATCAAATTTTCTATTTTGGTAGTGTGTTGGTGTTTCTTCATTTACGTCCTAGCCGACTTGATGGAGTAACATGTTGTGATTCTTTATGTTGCTTTGGTGACACATAATTGTGCTCGTGGTTGAAGATTTGGGTCCTACCTAAGTATTAGACAGCTTTATTTGGATCGCTTTGAAGATTGAAATTTTTTTTTATATATTTTATTGTAATAGGTATTAGCCAACCTAGTGGTTGATTATTCTTTTTAATTGGTATAAATGAGAGATTATTTTTTATTTGTGACGAGTGAGAGAGATATGTATGAATGTAAGTAGACTTTTTGATATTTGTATATTGCGTTTAAGGTAGATTTTTTACTTCATTGGAACTATATTGGCATTGGAGATGATATTTGTCAGTTTGGTTTTAATGGATTGTATGTCCACTGTATTGTAATTCAAGATAGATCGGTGAACTTGACTGAGGGATAGATCTATGATTGTATTGCAAGAAGTGAGCTCTAAGAAGTGAGCCTATAGATTGGGCTATAAGCATGTGGTTTATAGTGCATCCTTTGTTCTCTATTTTTCTCTTAACCGGGCAGTACTTTTAGCAGAGTACATTCATCTTGCGGGTTTGATTCCCACTGGGGTTTTCCCTTAAGCGTGTTTTCTTGAGAACAAATCTTGGTGTTCTGTGTTATATGTTATGGATCTTGCATTACTATTTATCTTTATGATCTAACTAGCTAAAGTGAAATTTAATTATTATTAGGTGTGTACAATTGATTCACCCCCCCCCCCCTCTTAGTTGTGCTTNGTGTACAATTGATTCCCCCCCCCCCCCCTCTTAGTTGTGCTTGCCTCCTTTTGGGCCTAACAATTGGTATCATAGCTTAGTCCTTTTGAAGAAAATTGGCCACTTGAAGGAGATTCATCATGGAAGGTATAATAAAAGAGAATCTAAATTTTAATGGAAATGACTACTTGATTTGGAAGGATCAGATGACTACCTACCTGATATGCATGGGGATAGAAGATGAATACTAGCAGATTACTGAGAAGCCTTATGCTATTCTGAATGACCTAACAAATGCTATTTTAGATGAAAAGAATAATTTCAAGGAGAACATGTTAGAAAGGGAGACCTTGATCAATGCCTTATCTGATTTAGAATATTCTCACATTTATGGATTAAGGGCTTCACATGAGGTATGGAAAAAATTAGAAACCATTTATGAAGGTGACACTTATGTTAAGCAAGCTAAGTTGCAGGGATTAAAATAAAAATATGAATATAAAAAATATGAGTGAGGGTGAAACTGCCTTAGTCTATTTGTAGAGAGTAAATGATCTGATTTGTGAAATCAGATGTGTTGGTGTTACCTTGACAAACAATGAAGTTATAGATAATATTTTGAGATCCTTTCTCGCATGTTACAGTGAGAAAGTTGCTTCTATTGAGGAATTGAGAACTATAAGAGACATTTCAAGAGAAGATTTGGTAGGTAGAATCTGTGCCTATGAGATGACTACACTTGGTAAGGAACTTTTGAAGGCTGAGACTGCATTTAAATCTAGTGTGACTAAGTATGACCAAGGAGAAAGCTCTACAAAAATTATATTCAAACACTATGCTAAAGATTGGGAAGAGATCATGGAGGAAGAAAGGAAGATTGATGAACTTGAATCTTTGAATGCGAGAAGAATACCTAAGGGCTCTGGTAAGTATGAAGGAAGGTTACCTTTTAAATGCTTCGATTGTAATAAGATTGGTCATATTGCATCTAGATGTCCGAACAAAAACCCCAAGAATTTTAGAGACAAATCTAAGAAATATTATTCTAAGGGTCATAAAAGTTTTTATGTTGTTGAAGAAGGTGTGACTGATGATGATTCTATTGTTAGTGAGGAAGAAATTATGTTTATTGCTATTAAAGAAGATAAACTTGTATGCAATGAAAATACCTACAGCTGCACAACAACTCAAAAGCATGCAAACACAAGAAATACCAAGTATTCAAAGCATACTAATAAACTGTAAATGCAACTAAAGTTTCACTACAACCTCCGATGAGCTAAAACAAGGGCACCCAATCAACCTTGTTTGATTTTCTCTTAGATAATTTGTGAGTGTTCTCTCCCAACACAATACTAATAATCACACTATTATGCAAGATGCAAAATGATGGATTTGAGAAAAAGTATGTGGAACTTGCCCCAAATCTCACAATGATGAATGCAAATGCAAAGCCTATTCTAAGGATGCAAATTCAAGAGATTACTAACAAGATTGAAATGAAAGATAGACTAACAATGAAAATGAAAGATTCACACTAAGTTATGAAATCAAATCTAAGCTACCATGTAAGGAATGAAATCTAAAATATGATGAAAATGCAACAACTATGAAAACGAGATTACTAAGAATGGTAAAATGCTTAACTGCTCAAGTGTGCAAGTGCTCACAACTAATTTCAAATTCTTACATTCACTAGTTACAAAATGGGGAGAGAGGTCTCCTTTTATGGACTTGTCATGAAAATGAAGAGAAAGGATTAAGAGGTGGAAAATGAGTGGCTGAGATTAAAGGTTAAGTAGGGTTTTGGTGGGAATGAAGGAGATTGAGGAGAAAAAGAGATGAGTGGTTAGGATTAAGTGATTAAAGAGAGGTTGAATTTTAAAAGTGGAGGGAACAAGAATTTGAAAAAGTCACATGTGTGTGCAAGTGATTAAGGCTAAAAGAGTTTTATTACCTTTTAAGTGTAATTAGAGGGAATTTAGCCAAAATCAAGGAAAAGTGAGATTTAAATTAAATTAGATTTGATTTAAATGGGGCTTAGAAGAATTTTACAGGAAATGGAGGGATTTAAATAAATAAAATTTATTTAAATAAGGAATATGGAGGAAACATATATCAAAATAGAATTCTAATATATTAGGGGTAGTATTTAAATTAATTAAATACAAGGTGATGAATTTATTTAATAAAATTAACTAAATAGTCGAATATAACAAATATAGCTAATTTATAAAAAATTAACTATATTGTTATAGGAAATATTAATTAAATTAATATAGAAATGAAGAGAGAGAATCTTGGGTGTGTACATTTTGCCCCTCTTTGATGTAGCATCATGAAATGATGTTATATCAAAAAATAATAAAACATAGTGGATAAAAGGGATAAGACTAGAATCATGATGATTCCCCAATCATAGAAGGATGAGGAAGGATGAAGAGGAGTAGTGGTATGCCCCCTCAAGAGGACATGCGGGTTTGGAGAACACGGATGTGCTCTCAAAATGGATATGAGGAGAATAAAAATAAGGGAGGGGTAGAGTGGATAAAAAATAGACCTCACTGTGGAAAATACAATCTATCTAAAATGAAATTTGATGAGATGCAAAAAATGAAAATGAATTGTGTAAATGTTGGGGAGCACAACCTGAATTTTGATATGGTACTTGACGATATGCACCAAGGTATGAGGAACCAAGATGAAAAGTTTCCAAGTACATGATAAAAAGGATCAAGTACAAGAAAAAAATAAAAAAACATACAAGCAACAAGAAAGCATGCATAACAAACCAAAAGAAAACCAACATATTGCCCCTAGGCAGTTGAAAACCAATTGATTGATTGATCGATCGATTGATCGATGATTGATTGCGTGGGTCACAAGGATACAAGGGCAGGGCCCTCAAGGATGCAAGGGCAGGTCCACAATGATGATGGATTAAAAATTTGATTAATCGATTACTAGCTGATTCAGATTAACATGATAGTATGATTAAATATTGATATACTAGATAACAGGGTTGAAGTGCATGGATTAGGATTGATCGCACTTCATTTTATTGCATTTTTTTATTTTATAATTTTTTATTTTTTTTTATTTTCTTTTATTGTTTTACTTGTATTTTTGGATTTTTTTTGAATTTTTTTATTTTTTATTTTTTTGGATTTTTAAAGATTTTGGATTTTTTTGGATTTTAAAAGAACATTTTTCACTTTGTAGAATTTAAAGATTACCGGTTCTCAAACAATATCACATTTGTTTGCCCCCAAAGTCTAGCAAGGTGTAGGACATGATAGATGGATGAGGAAACAGATGGATTAGTAATGGATAGGTCATGATGGATGAAGGGAGTGAATGTGACCCATAGAACCATCTCCTCAATATTACCCAAGCTAAGAAAAAAGGATATAGCCATGGAGGTCAATGTGGTGGGTTCATATAGCATGTAGGGTAATGGTATGATGCAACGAAAGGCATGTGCACTCCAAGGGAGTAGACATGTCAAGAGACTTTTGATAACAAATTTTGCATTTTATGTCTTTCATTTTCGATCAAGACCAAAGGATATATATGGATTTGATGGAGCTCAAAGGTGACGGGGGATGATGGAAGAAACAAATGGATGGCTTGGGAAGCATAGTTAAGGAATAGTTGTGATTTTTTTAGGATAAGAAATATCCTAATAGGGTAGCATGAAATAATCAAGTGGATAGGCTGATGGAAAGGATAACGGTGTCAAGATACTTGATGCTCATGGACACATTCAATCTTGTCAAGATAAAAGGTGAAAGAGGGATACAAATGAAAATGAGATAAATGGTAGGATATGGAAGATGGAGGATAGCATGGATAATGTTGTATGGAATGAAAATACATGTAGCTGCACAACAACTCAAAATCATGTAAACACAAGAAATATCAAGTGATCAAAGCATGCTAATAAACTTGAAATGCAACTAAATTTTCACTACAACCTCTGATGAGCTAAAAAAAGGGCACACAATCAATCTTGTTTGATTTTCTCTTAGAGAATTTGTGGGTGTGCTCTCCCAACACAATACTAATAATCCTATTATTATGCTGATGAACTATAATTGATTGAATGTTCGAAGATGATAAGTTGATGATCAGCGAGCTACAAAAGTGAATGCAAGACATTAAATCAGTTAATGTATTGTATTTTCATTGATGTCAACTTGATATGGTTTGATTATTCAAACACATATTGGTCATAACCTTGAAGATATAAAGAAGCAAATTTTATATGGTCGGTAAAACATAAAAGTTCTATATAAATTGAGTGACAGTAAACACCGACAGACAGTGCATACCAATGGATAGTGAACACCGAATAGTTCACAGTGTATACCGAGCACCGCTGTAACCAAGCAAGCATTACCAAGAAAGTGTATACTGAGCATCATAGTAAACTAAAGTTGTTACCGAGCATAAAAGGAGTTGATGACCAAACACAACTAAAGTTAAAGAATGACAAAATTACTTAACTGGCAAGAGCTATATTTAGGGATTGACTGATTGATTACTTTATTTTCAATGATCAGTTAAACTAAAGAAAGGAAAGAGATTCAAAGAATGTTTTATTAACAGTTATCATGGAGAGATTTGTGGAATATAACTAAAGCGGAGCTTTACGAGATAAAGCAAGCATTGCTATTTTTACGGATCAAGAAGTAATCTACGAAAAAAACAAAGAGATTGAGCAGCTAATCATGTCTATATAAAGAGACAAGGAATTCATTAGCAAGAGAGGAATGCTGAATATAGTTATGGTGAAGATAGAAGTCTTCATATAGATCTGATCGTATAGGCCAAAGAATAAAGCAAAGGAATTCTACAGACATCGAGCAACAGAGGACAGAGCATTCACCGAGCAGAAGAAAGAAAGAGAACAAAGGAACTGAAGTGAACATTGATCAAAGAGGTATTATTGGACTAACAATAGATCTAAATATCTGCAAGTTAAAGTTGTATTTTGAACAGATCATTACTGTATCAGTTTAACCATTGATTGAGAAAATATCTTAACCGAGTGAGATTTAACAGTCCTTATTGTATTGAGATACTCAAGAGTATCAAATTTTTTTATTATTGACAACATAGTGAGTGCTAGGTCAAAAGACAAATTGTTAGTTTTAAATCCTCTAACAAGGTCGCACCTAACCGTGTGTCTTTTAACCTTTAATAGGGTTGGCTCTTCACCGAGCTCACTTTAAAAGAGTGAAAATATTTTGGGTTATCGGTCCCAGGTGATTTTTCCCTTAGTAGGGTTTCCACGTTAAAATCTGTGTCAAATGTGTATATGTTTCATTGCATTGATATTTTTCTTTACACATTATTGAAACTGGATTGGTTGGTTAACACTAAGTTTATTTACTGCTATTCGGTAAAGTCTAGAAAAGATAAACAGTATATCTTACCGAGCAGGTTATATTTGTTAAAGTTGTTATGGCATACATCTTTATGGACTGAAAGATAACTAGATGGTATTACATTTGAGATATAATTTTTTGGTTGGATTTTTGGAATTATTTTTAAGGCCACTGATTGCCCCCACCCCCCCACCTCAGTTATTCTAACAGTTGGTATCAGAGCTTTGGTGCTTGGAAGAAAATTTTAAAGGGACTTAAGCTAAAGATCACAAGATGAGTAAAAGGGATGTGCCTAAGTTGAACAAGGACAACTTTGCATCATAGAAAAGTAGAATAAGACTTCATCTATCAGGTATTGGAAATGATGTCACACAATACTTGGATACTAAATGTTTTGTACCTACTAGACCTCTGATTGTTGATCAATTAAGAGAGAAAAATGAACACAATTCCATGATGATAGAACTTGCTTCTTCACTAACCGATGCTGAATTTGAAGACATGAAATCATGCACCTCTACAAAGAAAATGTGGGACAAACTCAAGCTAATACATGGAGGAGACACCAATGTGTTGAGAGCTAAAGCTGAAATCCTAAGAGGAAATTTTGATGACCTGAGAATGAAAGAAGGAGAGAACATCACTCATTACAATAGAAGAATCAAAGAAGTTGTTAATGTTATCTTTGTAGTAGGAGGAATACTTGAGGAATAAATAGTTGTAAGTAAAATTCTAAGAACCTTACTGCCTGTTTATGCTATTAGAGGATCTACAATTCAAGAAATGAGAGCAGTAGCAAATAACAATGTTACTCTTGATATTTGATTGGTAGACTTATTTCATTTGAGATGAACAACTATGACAACCGTGTCTTACCTACTATTGAATCTGCATTCAAGTCTTCTCTAAAAATAAGAAAATCTAGTAACAAACACACTATTAGAAATGATAGTGACAGTGATAGTGATGAACAAGAACTTGATGAACTTGAAGCACTAATGGATAGGAGATTACATAGAGGTAAGGGAAGATATAAAGGTAAATTACCATTGGTCTATTTTAATTTCAAATAAATTGGACATTTTGCTGCTAGATGCCCTAAAAAGAGAAAGGATGAAAGAAACAATGATAGATCTTATGAAAAGAAATATGAAAAAAGTGATGACCAAGACTACAGAAGAAATTGACACTCTGACAGAAGAGATGACTGAGATTACAACGACAAAGGAAAGAAGGCTTGTTACCTGGTTGAGAACAAATTTGAAAATTCTGACATTGATTTTGATGAAGATATTGAGGTAGTATTTTTTTCTATGAAGGATGATTCAGACCAAGAAGAAAGGTATGTTGAAAAAGAACTCATATCTAAAGTTAGCAAAAATGATGTCTGGATTATTGATAGTGGATGTACTCATCACATGATTGGAGATAAAGAAAATTTTGAAACTTTTGAATATTATAATTGTTAGGAATAATAAAAAAATAGTAGAGCAAAGGAAAGAATCCAAGTGTGAGTGCATGAAAGGAATTTACCAAGTTCACCAAGAGAGATAGAGAGGAATTGCTACAAAGTATCAAGCCAAAAGATCACCAAAAAGCTCAAGAACCAAGACAAGAACACAAAGATTTGAAAGGGGAAAAATAAGAAAAAACCCTTGTGAAGAATATGAATATGGCACAATACCTAAAGAATGAGAGCAATAAGCTCAATACAAAATTGAGAGAAAGATGAGAATGTGAGGAGAGGTGAGAAAACAGAGAAGATTATTAGAAAAGTGTGTGAGAGGCATCTCTTAAATAAAGATGAGTGGAGGATTTTTAATGTAACTCCCATCTTTAATCCATGCTACATTCACATTGTGTGTGTACCAAATGTGATATTCCTCTTAAGGAGGAATATCTAATTTCCTTATTAAAGGAATTACAAAAAAGTGACATGTCCTCCTACTTGGACTAGAGGACAAATACAAATAAGGGTACCTTGGTTTATCCTTTATATTAAATAGTTTCAACCAAGGAAAGATTAAATTCTAACACCCCCTTTTAATATTTACTTGGGGGATTTACATCAAGGGGTATGAAACCCAAATTGTTACAATAAAATTCAAATTTCTCTCTAGAAAGAGGCTTTGTAAAAATATCTGCAACTTGATCGTCACCCTTGCAATAGATGACAGACACTTTCTTTTCTTCAATTTTCTCTCTAATGAAGTGGTGGTGGAGAGAAATGTGCTTTGACTTTTCATGGTAGACCAGATTCTTTTCCAAGGCTATTGCACTTTGATTGTCACAATATAAAGGTGTAGGTTTTTGTTGAGGTAGACCCAAATCTTAAAGAATTCTTCTAAGCCATAAAGCTTCTTTAGAGGCATTAGTACAACTTTTGTATTCAACTTCAGTAGAACATATTGAAACAGATTGATCTTTTTCACTTTTCCAAGATATAGCACCTGAACCAAGAAAGAAACAATATCCAAAAGTAGATTTCCTATCATTGAGGTCTCCACCTAAATCTGAATTAGTAAATCCTTTTAATGTAAAAACAAAATTTGCGTCATAAAATAATCCTACATCAAGAGTACCTTTAATATATCTTAAAAGTATTTTAGCAATTTTGAAGTGTGTTTGTTGAGGTTTGGACATAAATCTTGAAACTAAACCAACACTAAAAGATATATCAGGTCTAGAGAGAGTTAGATAATTTAAACTTCCAACAAGTTGTCTATAAGGAGTAGAATCTATAAATGGAGATTCCATATCTATCATTAACTTAGTTCCTAATTCACATGGAATTGAAACATGATTAGCATCATTCATATGAAATCTATCAATAAGATCTTTAGCATATTTACTTTGAGAAATAAAAATACCCTTAGGGGTTTGCCAAATTTTCATTCCTAAGAAGTAATGTAGAAGTCCTAAATCAGTCATTTGAAATTCTTGGTTAAGTTTAGACTTAATATCAGAAATTAAATGGTTAGAACTTGAAGTAAGAATAAAATCATCAACATAAAGAATGCTAATAATAATGTCATTTTCACTATGCTTGATATATGAGTTAGGATCATTTTTACTTCTAGAAAAACCTTGAGAAATAAAGAAAGCATTAATTTTAGAATACCATTCTCTAGGAGAATGTTTTAAACCATATATATATTTCTTTAGTTTACATACAAGATGTTCATTACCTTCTTTAATAAAACCAGGAGGTTGAGATATATAGATTTCTTCATGCAAATAACCATTTAAAAAAGCACTTTTAACATCCATTTGGTGAATAGGCCAATTCAATTTAGCAGCTAAAGCAAGAACAACTTTAATAGTAGGCATTTTTGCAACAGGAGCAAAGGTCTCATTATAATCTATTCCTTCAACTTGAGAGAAACCTCTTGCTACTAGTCTAGATTTAAACTTATTGATTTCATTATTTGCATTCAACTTAGTTTTATATAACCATTTACATGAAACAAGATTTTTCCATGAGGTAAAGTAACTAAATCTCAAGTATTATTAGAAATTAAACTATCATATTCATCTTGCATAGCATTTTGCCAATGAGGTTGATTTTTAGCTTGAGAAAAAGTTTGAGGATCTTTAGTATGCATAAGAGAAGACATCAAAGCATAATTGCAATAATTAAGTATCCTAGGTCTAAGACCACTCATTCTAGTAATATAATCATCACCTTCATTAAGTACAATTTTAAACCATTTGGGATTTCTCTTAGAAGTAATAGAAATATCACTATAAGGAGTAAATTCATCATTTTCACCATCACTATCATTATCATCATGAACAACTGTATAGTCACAAAATGGAAGCACTTCCATTGTAGATTATTTTATCCTTCCGAGTAAGTGGTTTGGGGTCATGTCAAGTGCCTTGAATGGGTATTTGACTTGGATCTGGCTTTTCCCCATGTTCTGCCCCATTTCCCACTTTTTCCAACCTGTTTTTGGAACCTTGATTTGCAGATTTGAAGTTCTTGACTTCAGGTTCAAGGTCAACCTTTTGGGTAAAGGTCAACCTCAACCCTGACCTAGGTCAGAATTGACCTTTTTCTAGCCTAGGGTCTAGATTTCAAGTTTCCATGGTTTTCAGATGTCGGGCTTCGAAAAAGTTTAACTCCCGCTTCCGGGTTGGCTGTTTTGGTCTTTGAAGCAATGATTCTTAAATTATATTTAACATAGGTCCTCTCCTAGGGGTATAGGTCTAATGGGAATTTAATTCTCCTATGTAGTCCTCTCTAGAAGATTGTGCCCTAGATTTTTATATAAGGAATCTTTCTCCTCTCATTTTCTCTAACCATCAACTAAGTGAAAGCTAAGGAGAAATATTTGAAGCAAGCCAAGTAGCCATTGAAGCATTCAAGCACTTCTCAAGCATCCAATTCATCAAAGAGATCCATTGGTAGCCATTGAATGATTCAAGCTCTATGGAGCCCTCTTGTTGAAGATTTCTCCATCCATATCCATGCAAGCCTCTTCCTATCCAAAGATCCATTCCAGATTGGTGTTGAAGATCTACATGCAATTGATTTGAGGCATCCTACATTCTACATTCTACATTCTACATTCTACATCCATTTGGTGCATACATACTTGTGGATCCAAGGATTCAAATCCACTACAAGGGCTTATATACAAGCAAGGTGAATTTGTTTATTTACTTTGTTTACTTATGCAATTTCAATTCAATTTTAAGGTTAATTCCAAAACTGGGGTTTTACCAAGGCAAACCCCTCCCCCTAATAAAAAAACCATTTTTCTAGTAGGTACAGGTTCAGAATAGTAGATCAGAGTGCAGATTTGGATACCCTTTTCAGAAAACTTTCAAGATCTGGAAACAAGTTTTCTATCAGAGACTTTTTAGGTCAATTCTACCCTAGGTCAGAATCAGAGGTCGATTCTGCCCTAGGTAAAAATAAAAAATTCTAGGTCAATGGTGACATTGACTTGAGGGTCAAAATTGGAACCATGTCAGAATGGAAAACAATTTTCGGGTTTTGTAGATCTCGCAGTTTCAGTCCAAGATCCTAGAAATCAACAGTTTATGAGACTTTCTGACAAGGTTTTTAGCAGGTTCTTTTTTAAGGTATGTATTTTATTCCATTTTCCTTTACAAAAATTCCAGATTTACACCCCTTATCCATTAAAATTAAATGTAAGTGGATGATATGTGCATAGGGACACTTCTATGAGTAAATCTCCATTGTTCTAAACCCTATCCATATTTTCTACTTTACATTTTGGTGAGCCCGTGATAGACAACTCTTTCTTTTTGGTGTTAGATTTGCATCTTATGGTAGATCTTACATGCATTTAAAAGTAGATTTCTTTTATTCTCTTGCATTTATATGTCAAAAATAAAAAATCCACAACATTTATTTAAAAATACAAAAATATTTACATTTTTCATGCTTATAGTTTTCATCTGAATGCATTTGGATATATTTAGATATATTCTCTATGCATTTCTTTATTCATTATCATGTTGCACAAGTTGTTTCAAGTGTTTTCCAAACATCCTTCTATAACTTTTGGGATTAAACAACATCCTCCTCTTACCTTACCATTGCATGATGTTACACCTAGAAATACTTTGATTAGTGCGTGTGATGTTTCTTTATCCTCTCTTGTATTACCTTGTAAGGATATATTAGAGCAAGAAGATGACTTTAATCTTTCTCTCCATCATATTTCTCTTTATGGAGATGAGTTGAGGATTGATGTTAATTATTCTCCTAATATATGTCTTTTCTATGAGCCTACTTTAGAATATAATTTATCTTCTTTCCCCTTTAGGGATCAAGCTTTAGTGATTTATGACAGTCCTACAGTGTTCTTTATTGATAGGGATGCTAATCCTCCTATTTGGGATGAACCTTTGGATTTGGATGTTGATTACTCTCTTCCTCGTGAAGCCATTGTGGATGATCCTCCTATTTGTGATGAATCCTTGTATAAAGACATTGATTTATCCCCTCCTCATGAAGATGCCTTGATACAAGAGGGTGATTTATTAATGGTTGACATATTCATACATGATGATGACTCTTTTTCTAAAACACACTCCCCTTATGCAAAGATTTTAGAGAAAGAAGAAGACATTATAGATACTTTACCTCCATTTGGGATTCCTTCCAATGATGAGGCATTAGTGAAGAATGATATGAATTCCCTTAATGATCTCCCTCTTAGTGATGATCTTATGGAGAATCAAGATCCTACCTCACCTCCTCCTAGGATGTATTCTTTACTTCCTTCTTGTGAATCTATTTGTAGTGTTGAGACAACTAACATGGTTTATCCAAAACCCTTTTTGACTATCAAAGGTTGTCCTCACATTACTATCAAAGGTAAACCTTTGGAGTCTTTAGAGTCTTTAAATGATCAAGATTCAATATCTCACACCTATCATACAAGGAATAACACTCAACCTAATCTAGTGGTTCCTACTTCTTTACCACCTTCTCAACCCATTTTTCCTCCTCCGCCCCATCTTCCTAGCATGGAGTATGATTTGATAAACCAATTGCACAATACCCCTGCCAAGATTTATTTATGGTAGCTTCTTCAAACTTCACCTACCTACCATGAAGCCTTGAAAAAAGATCTAGAAACTCTTTCCACTCCACCTCCTAATCAAGAGAACAACAATGCCTTCTTACAGTGCATGCATGCTACCCCAGGTCCTCCTAAAATTGTATTTACTCAAAAAAATTTAACTTCTAAAGAAGTTCAGAATCAATATGATGCTCTTATGGTTGTTGTTACTATCAATAAGAGTATCATTTGTAGGACCTTGATTTATAATGGATTTGGGCTTAATATTTGTAGCATGGACATGCTCAAAGCAATTAAAGCTGATGTTTCAACTATTCAACCTAATAACACTCCTATACGTGGCTTTGATAACATTGATAAGAACACTTTGGTAATCATTACCTTACCTACCAAAGTAGGTCTAGTCATCCTAAATAATCCTTTTCATGTTATGCCTGGACCTCTTAATTATAAAATCCTTTTGGGTAGACCTTGGTTGCATGAGATGCATGTTGTTCCTTCCACCCTTCACCGTAAAGTCAAGTTTATTCACAAAAACATGATATCTACACTTCATGTGAAAGATGCACCAAATCCTTGTTTGAATATTCAAACCCACAATACTCCTATTCCTAATAGTAATCCTTCTTCCTCTAATGCTCTTCCTAGAGGTGATTAGGGAACCTTGGATTTTAATCCTACCTTTATTGGAGAGTATAAGGTTTCTGATCTTTATTTTATGAAGAAACAAAGAGAGTTTGAACAATAAGTCTTTTCTTCTACTTCTCATTCCCTTCATAATAACTTTGTCACTGCTTCTACCCACTATGAATCTATCAAACCTACTAGTAATGACATAGTGACTACTGAAGTTCCATTGACTCCTTCTGATATGGCTTCTTGTTATGGTCCTGGTTATCATTTACTAGTTAAACATGGATTCCATGGTCAAGGATGTGGTAAGCATAAACAGGGAATTCAATTTCCCTTACAGAATGGGGGGCATGAGCATTCTTATGGATTAGGATTTAATCCTCAATAACAACATCTCAAATAACACTTCAAAACATGATGACCCTATGAAGGAATTTGACCAAGAAGTTTTCTTGCCTAAACTCCTTCATGCTAAGATGATTACTAGACCTAAACACAAAAAGAAATGTAGTCCACACTTGAAAACTCTTCCTTTTTTTTATATCATAGATTTAATGGTCACTCTACTAATGAATGTCAAGCTTTAAATTATAATATTAGGCAGCTCATTGATAGTAAAGTTGTTTATTTAACATGTGGCAATGAGTTGTATTTCAATCCTATTTTCTCTAAATACAATTTATGTTCCTATTATGGAGCTCCACATTATGTAAACAATGATAGCCTAATCCTTGGGGGCTCATTGTCTTGCATAGTTTTGTGAGTGATATAATAGGTCCCCTTTCATCCTTGTTCCTATGCTTGGGGGGCAAGGATGCCATCTCCTTCTTTTCTGTCTTTCCAGGATTCACTTGTTCCTTGGTTAAGCAGTATCTATCTATTATGTGATATCCAATCATGCATGAAAATTGTGGTTTACATTGAGGATCTATGTCCTTTATCATAACCTACTTCATTGTTTAACATTGGGTTTCCATGGTTGATACATCTCTCACCTTGGAAACTGAATACTATGATATCCCTCACAAGGGTTACTTTTTCACTTCTTGCATGATATCTCTTTGCATTCGTCCCTTCCATGGCCTCATAGGAGTTGTGACCTTCTTGGCTTGGACTGGGTGTTGTCTATGGATATTGTCTTGATTTTGAAGAAGGCTTTATCCTTGTTCTTTTCTTTCCTTAACATGTCAAAATAGTATGTATTTTTCCATCTTAAGGAGGGGGGCATATATACGGCCTCCCTTGTTCTATATTATGCATTTTTGTTCTAACCTTTTGTTTTGTAGCATGCTAAATCATCAAAAGGTAATGCACATAAGTTGCTAAATCCTAAAGAGATACACATTCAATTACAATTCAATATGCTAAATCCTCAGAAGGTAACATACATAAGTTGCTAAATCCTAAAGAGATACACATTTTACAAATGTATTCCATGGTGATATAAGGATATGGATCCATGCGTACTTCATAAAATCCATTAGAAGACACACTACATACATGCACAAAGCCTCCAGAAGGTGTACAACTTTATGGGGTGACTATCAAGTGCTTTCTTGGTGGGTCATCCTATCCTTTTTGTGGTTCACAGTGAGATACACACATCTTACTGGGCGAGGTAATCACACCCTCTCTCTTAACTGACGATGTCTCTCTTATCATGATCTTAGGGTTGATAAAGACTTAAGTCCCTAGGGGCTTCAGGATTCCTTTGTCCCTTTTGATTTCAATAAAATTATCTATTCTTCATGATCTCCTTTACCAAGAGTTTGTATTGAGTCCATACTCTTGCTAAAGTGGGGGCTAAATGTATAGTCTGAAAATGGAAGCACTTCCATTGTAGAGTGGTTTAGCCTTTCGAGTAAGTGGTTTGGGGTCATGTCAAGTGCCTTGAATGGGTCTTTAACTTGGATTTGGATTTTCCCCCTGCTCTACCCCATTTCCCACTTTTTCCAACCTATTTCTGGCACCCTGATCTGCATATTTGAAGTTCTTGACTTCATGGTCAAGGTCGACCTTCTAGGTCAAGGTTGACCTTGACCCTAACCTAGGTCAAGGTTGATCTCAACCTTGACCTAGGTCAGAATCAAACTTTTTCTGGCGTAGGGTCCAAATTTCAAGTTTCTGGGGTTTCCAGATGTTGGGCTTCAGAAAATTTTAATTCCTGCTTCTAGGTCGTCTATTTCAGTATTTGAAGAAATGATTATTAAATTATATTTAACATAGGTCCTCTCCTAGGGGTATAGGTCTAATGAGAATTTGATTCTCCTATGTAGGCCTCTCTAGAAGATTGTGCCCTAGATTTGTATATAAGGAAGCTTTCTCCTCTCATTTTCTCTAACCATCAACTAAGTGAATGATGAAATTAATTTTTTATTAGTATTCAAACAACATTTTCGGTAAGCCTACACCAAAAGATAGTAAAGGGAAAACCAAAGATAAGATTGGCAGATCACCAAAAATGACTAAGTACAGAGAGAACCGATGACACAAGGAAGTGTATAAACCAAAAATCACAATACAGAGAGTTAGAGTGGAACCTAACAGAGGAACCCAAAATGCAAGTTACAATGTAGACCGAAAAAAATAGATTTAGTGCAACCGACAGTAAAAACTGAAGGACAGTCAAGCATGACCGACAGACAAAACCGAAAGTTAGTTGTAGCCCGCAAAAATTGGATCTGACTTCCACATCAGATAAAGAAAGGGTTTTTTATTTATAGGATATTTAATTTTTTTTAGATCCATTTCTTTAGGGACAAGAAACATTAATGTAAGTGTTTTAATCAGTCTAACGGATTTAAAACACATAGACTAGGAGATCTAGGTGTAAGTTGTAAACCTGATCTTAGACTTAACATTGTTTTCATCACAACTCGATGAAATCAATCCATCTATAAATATATGATGTAATAATTCATTAGAGTGTGTATGAAAGAGAAAGGAGAACATAATGAGAACATCTATGGATTGAATTGAGAGTTTCAAGAACCAGAGCACAGAAAAGAAGAATTTGGTTAACATAACCAAGAACAGAGGAAACCGATAATCAAATGTATTATTCAATCATAGCTAGGTGATAGTATTTTTATGTGAACTACATAGGATCTGTATCAACAATAGGAGATTTCATTTACCAGGTCAATTTGTAATTTTTTGTCATTCTGACAAGTGAAGTAAAGTGTAAAAATTCCTTTCAAGAAAGGTGGATTTAACAGTCCAATATCAAATCTCTTAACCAAGTGCACACTTAACAGTGTTGCTAAAATCTCTTAACAGAGTAGACTTTAACAGGTCTCCACTGATACTCCTAACAGGGTAGATCATCAAAAGTGATCAAAATTGTAAACCTTAACAGGCCCCTTCCAATCTACAGATAGTGAAGTTTTGTGGGTGTCATCCCCACCACAGTTTTTACTTCCTAACAGGAGTTTTATGTGATATCATATCTTGTGTTATGTGTGAATTATGTTCATGAATGTTTCTATGAGTGATTCATATGTTTATTAATGTTATGAATTGATATAAATTACACAAAGACAGTATAGATCAGATTGAATGGACATGCAATTGATTACTAAGGTTAATTGATTAAAGGATAAGAAAAAGTTTTAGAGGTACTGATTCACCCCTCCCCTCTCAGTACTACTTCCCATTAAACCCAACAATTGGTATCAGAGCTAAGTCTCTTCTTGGAAAGCTCAAAGGCTTAAGAGAAAATATCATACAATGGAGAAGTACAAACTTGATAAAAATATTGAGAATAAAAAACTTGAGATACAGATATTCTATGAACAGTATAAAGAAGCAAGAATCAGCATGAGATAGTTGATTGATGAGAGAAAGGAATGGAAACTCAAAGCAATGAAAAATATTATCAAGAAGAAGAGATTCTAGATTTCTTTGAGTCTTCAAGATCAAATGCAAGAAAAGCATCAGATATATCAAAAGAGAACATCACAAATCTAAAGGAGACCAATCAACATCTGACAGAGAAAATAAAGATGTTGCAAATCAGTCAAGAGACCTAGATGGTAAGAATGATTGATGTGATGAGTTCTTCTAGACAAGATGAAACAGAAATAACACTTTCCACTCATGACAGGAGGAAGATTACAGAGAAACTACAAGAAAAGGAGTTATAAATTCAAAGACATGTTGAGCATCACCATGAGCTCACAAATCAAATTATTCTTATGAGTCAAGAAGAAAATAGAATGAATGTTGAACTCATTGAAAGAATACAGATTATCGATGAACTAACAGAAGAAAATGAAAAACTAAAGCATGAGGTTAGAATCCAGCAACAACATAATGAAGTTATTAGAAAGGCTAAAGAGAGAAATAAAAGAATGGATATTTTCTTGAAGGACAATGAAGAGTCAAAAACAACAACGGTTTAGGCTTTACCAAAAATGGAGAATCATCAAATCAACCCAATCCAGATTTTTTTTATGAAAATCCAAGACCAAGAAAGCTTATATGCAAACACTGTGGAAAGCAGGGTCACACAACAAATGTATGTAGAGGCAAAATGAAAGGTATTCCTAAATCTACACCTTCATTCATAGGATTATGTTATAAATGTAACAAGAAAGGACATAAGGCATATGAATGTAAGTCTGAAATGGATCAACCAAAGAAGGAAACCTACATGGACAAATACTTTCCTACATACAAGATGAATGGGAACACAAGTCTTGAATGTTGGAAAAATAAAAGGCAAGCATGGAAGCCAAAAGGTCAAGAAACTCCATATCAACCGAAGAGAATCGGTAATCAATATGTATGGGACTAAAATACTTGGACAAATTGTACAAAATGTGGTAGATATGGCCACATTTCTATAAACTATATGATATTATGGACTAGAAAGTCTACAGGATGGACTAACCTTGGAATGGCATGCTTACACTGTCATAAAGTTGGTCATCTCAAAAAGGACTGTAGAGATTGAATGACAAAGACAAGCACATATCCCAATGGAAACACCATTGAAGATATTTGAAAGGCTAGAGACAAGATGTGGAGAAAATCTTCAAGCCATGATGAAGCTGGAACAAGAAATGTAACCCCACCTAAGAAAAACAAGTAAGTATGGAGCTGCATTAACACAAAGCTATTACTTTACATCAGTTCCATAATATGTTGAAATAATTCCAAATTAGCATAAGAAAGATACATCATGGTTACACTTCTTGAAATATGTAAGAATTATGTCTTCGGGCATATATACCAAAACTCATTGGTATATACTTAAAGCAAAGAGTGCCTACATTTACCGAGAGACGTCGGCTATAAGCAAAAGTTGTTAGAATTGACCGAGCCGCATCGGTAAACAAAGCACATGAACAAGTTGTCTATGTTACCAAAACCTATCGGTAAAGGCTAAGTCAACTTTGACTGCTCAGAAACATTGTAAGCATCATCGATGGTAATAAAGTCTTCACCAACAAACTCAATCTTTAGACACTGAGGAGTTGGTGAGCATTTATTACACATGTTTTAGGGGAATGACTATAAATAGGGCATTGGAGTGACTCATTTATCACGACACCCAGAGCAGAGTGAGCGAAGGAAATTTTGAGAAGAAAGGAACCAAGTTGCAGAGTGATCACAACTCGACCTACAAGCATTTCAAAAGCAGTTCAGAGATCATTACAAACACAACAGTAAGTTCTATAGACTGACAACTTTTTGTTTTTACGCATTTACGTAGAAGCCCTAATTTATGAAAATGGCATCAACATCATGAGTCGTAAAAGATAAGAATGAAAAGAAGGATGAGTTCAAACTCATCAAGAACACTGCATGTGAGGAACCCAAATATAAGATCCATCTGGAGGTTGCATCACAACCTGATGACACTGGTGTGTTTTCGCACATACCAGCTAGGGTTTTATTGGTCGAAGACATACGATCCTTCATACACTGCAAGATTGTAGAGATTGGAACATCAGAGATGGAAGAAGCTTACTAGAAGATTTTTAATGATGATGAAACCCTTAAGGAAGAACACAAGCACATTGAGGTAAAAGGGATTACCAATGCCCTAAAGTTTCCTAAGGTCTTCAAAATTGATTGGATTTGGTTAGTGCTAAGCAGAATAAACAACAACAAGTTATGGTTGGATGAACCAAAGGAAATCACCCGAGATGTGATCCATGCGGTCACTGGTTACCCCATAACCGATAAAGTAAAATCACTAAATCATCCACCAAAGGCAGAGACTGAAAAGATGACTAGAGCCAAATGGGATGGCCGGGGATTGAAAGTAACAACAATTACCGATGATGAGATTAAGTTCAGTGCATGTGTATTGGGGTAAAAATTCTTCCAGGCTAGCAAATTAAATAGTATTTCATCAAGTGTTGTGGACACAGCTTACAAAATTGTAAAGAAAAGCACACAGCTAGACTTATCTAAGCTACTCCTGAACTAGCTGAAGGAAAACCTAAAAAAAATTAGGAATGCAAAGTCAAACACCTGTAACTTTGGCTCATTAATCATGTGTATTTTATTTTATTTTCAAGAGAAGTTCCCATCAGTTGGAGATGTGAAATGGGACAACACCAAACTAGTCACCATAAAAATTAGTGAGCACATAGCTACACTAGGAGATAATTTTGAAACTGTCATGGATGAATACTTCAATGTATTCAAAGACCAAATGCAAAAGAGGGTAAGAATCCCTGAGAAACTCATCGAGCAATATAAGGATGAGATATGATTCATGCTTGACACATATCATACCTTCATCAAACCTATAGTAGCAAGAACAAAATGGTTACAACCACTGGAATATGATATCAACATTGATCTTGCATCAAAGGAAATTGATGCCTTAATCAATGAACCATTGGACAAAAAAGCAACCAAGGTTTGGCACATATGAAGAAGCAAAATCAAGAATTAAGTCAAACCTAGTTGTCAAGAAGATAGTCAAGAAGAAGGAAAAAATGCTAAAGAATCTCAAGAAGATTCTATCAGTAAATGAGGAAGAAGCTAAGTAGGCTGAAGAAATTGAACAAGAGGAGGAAACTGAAGAACAGGTGTCAGTCGGTAAAGATGAAGAAAATACTGACTCAGAGGAAACAGAGTCAGATTTACCACCTCCTCCACCATCAAAGAGACCAAGAACTACAACTTCTTTAAGGGCCAGAAGCCAAACATCCAAAGAGTCTACTCCCTCACCTCTTAAGAAAGGAAAATTCAGGACTTACAAGAGAAAATCCCCTACACTGAAGAGAGGACAAAATAAGTAGGGTAGACAATACATCAGAACCTGAGAGGATATAGAGGACACCAATCAAGATGAAGCCTTAGAGTCAGAAAATGTCAAGGTAAAAGAACCTGACACTATTGATGGCATTTGTGTTTATATTGCAAGTTCTAGATCCATTACTAATCCACACATTAGAAAATGGGGGAAAATAAATCAAGAATATCAAAACAAAATTGAAGAAGCCATGATATCTAAGATGTATAACTTCAAATATGTACCCATACAATTTGAAGGAAGTTATGTTCCATGGGAACTCTTGGATAGATTATTCTCCCATTGGACATTTGCTTTGGCAAATGAGAAAGAAATCAGAGAGAGTACTTGTGTCTCTAATGCCTCCTAAATCTACAAAGGTGGAGATAAATGAAATGATGGAGAAACACAAGAAAGAATTCTCACCAAAGCTAAGGGTATACAAATTTCTTGAAGGAAAGTTGATTGAACTTGAAAAGGATAGTCACAATAAATGGTGCAAAATCATGAATAGACCAGTTGAGAAAGAAAGCCTCGACAAAGACCTTCAACAACAAGATGTTGATAAGGATAACCAAGATGATACATCCATTGATTTGGATAAAGAGGAAGATAATACAACAGGGAATAAGACTGTAGATATGGTAGATTAAATATGGGATGATACCATAAATGACAATGTTGTGGATACCAATGTCATCGACATTACTGAGGACCTGGCAAATGAAATCAATAAGGATGAAGATTGTTGGAAACACTGAGAGGGGGGTGAATCAGTGTTTGTCTATTAATTACTTTTCAACAAATTTAACATAAATCAAACATACATAGAATGAAGCTTAACATAATAACTCATAACACATGATATGATTATGGGGAAACCTTGATCAGAGGAAAACCCCAGTGGGAATTAGTACCCACAAATATTGTACTAGGTATAATGAACCTGTTAAAGTTCCTTTGTCCTGTTAGAACCAGTCTTTACAATTTAAGTACAATGACCTGGTTAAAGGTCTGACCCTATTAGGAGTCTTTTACAAAACCCTGTTAAAGGTATATGGCTCACTACCCAATAGGATGAAGGCTACAACCTTATGAAAGTTGATATACACTATATCAAAAGTGATCTGCTGTGATGACACTGTTGTCTGATCAGTTTCGTGTATGCACAAATGCTCTTACTCTCTTAAAGAGATATATCATATAATGACTTCATTATACTGCTCTTCTGTATCTTCCTCTTACATAATAATCAATGCTTGCAACATATCTTTACATTACATACTTATATGTTCATATCTGAATAGGTGCGACCCAAAACAAAACTCTAGTCAGCCCTAAAACAAAATATACAATGCTTCCGAACAAGTCAGCTCAAGCATGTTTACTAAAATGCTAATTATATTATTACAAACATATAGCCAAAGGCGCTTAGCCATTACATTACAAAATAATTCACGCTGATCAAAACAGTAGTCGGCTCCCATGCTCTATCTTCTGGACTACTGGTCTACTGATCTTCCTATAACTTTGTCATACTATTTTTCCATACTATGCATGTCTAGATGTAGCATGTACATGTGTCATACAACATATATCTAAACACACATATGCTGACTCGATCTCTTGCACGTGCCTTGATGTGTTGATTGCTGAGTATCTAAATCTGCCTTGTTTTCCGTACTTAGTCATTTTGTCTTTCATGACAGAAACTAAACATGAATTTGTTGCCATGATGAAAACACAAAATGAGTCATGCATCCTCAAGAAGTCAACTTTCCAACAATCTCCCCCTTTGTCATTTATGGCAACAAAGGAATGTGGCCAAGTTATTCAAAATGACTTAACACAAAAAGTGATTGTATATCATAACATCTTATTGATATATACATATACTTTTCTGCATATACACATTCTATATTACTCCCCCTTTGACATTAATGATAAAGGTGTACAAATACTAGTAAGTCTTCTGCATACTTACTCCATGTAAACTTTAGGGTACACAATTTGAAGAGATTGGATCTCTTTCTACCAAAATACTTTCATAGAATCAACAGTCTGAAGATGCGCACATAGGGCATATGTTAGTTTCTCCATTTTTATTAGATCCATGCAAGGACCTTGATCATATGTCACCATGGTGTCATCAATCTATTTGATGTTCTCATTAAGGACTGCTAGAGATGGCACAAGTGCATTCCTCAACTAGGTTTGTCTTATTCTTATCTTGCTGATTTCCAATTTTGCCTTCTCAATTTTATCCAACTTTCCTTGATAGACATTATTGCATATGTTCATGTCTTGCGTGGAAGTTTCAACTGATTTTCTGATGCTATCCACCATTAAATCTACCTCTTCTATCTTTTTTGTGTGCTCAGAAGTGAACTTCACTTTGTCTATGCAGTTGGCTATAACTTTCTTTCCTTTAGCTGCCAACTCTTTCAGTATGGATTGCCCAATCTTTAAGGAGTTCAAGTCCAAGGTAAAGTTCTTTACCAAATCATTCAGTCTCTCCTTCTTGTATTCATCTTCAACAATCTTAGTAGCAGAGTCTACTAAGCTTGTAAAGTGTGATTTGAAGTTTGTCAAAATGTTGTGCACATCTTCAACTGTTGGACTTTGGCTACTTTCTGATCAGCAGGCACTAAGTCATTCAATATGTTTACTGTTTCCAAAAAGTGAGGATTCCTCATCACTTGTTTCTCTTTTTCCTTTTCCATAGCAAGAATGCTGATCTTAATTAGGTCTTCCTCTCCCCATGCATTTAGACTTGCTGAATCAGGAGTTAACCTTGACAACAATGAGGTAGATGGTTGAGTGGATGGTGAGAATATGGTGTTTTGACTGGTATCCATGCATTCAACCTTTACTAGTATCTCTTTTATTGGTGTCTTATCACCTTGAGTATCTTTTACTTCATTTATGTCAATTGGATTATTGATGGGAACTTCGTCCTGTTGTGCAGATGTATCATCAGTGCACATTTCTTCAGTACTTACAAATGCCTTATCAACTTTGTCCATATCTTTTTTGGATGCAGTCATGGATATCTTTATATTATCAACTACTATAGTTTCTTCTGAGTCTTTATCTGTATCAGAATTTATTGTCACTGTGGGCACTGAAACCTGTGGACCTGTTGTAGGTGCTATCTGAATCACTGGTTTTGTAACCTGTTTAGGAGGAGCTGGAGTAACTTTTGTTGTAGGAACCATTGGTGGATACATGTGTCTATCCATAAACACTTGTACAAATGCCTTTTCAGTCTCCTTACCTATCTCCTCATACTCTTTGTTCATAATCTGTAAGGTCCTTGTCTTAGTTCAGAGATGAGGCTTCACCAGATCTAATAATATAGCCTTCTCATAATGCGAGCATACAGGGAGAAGAGTATCCAATGTTTCTTCTCTAATCTTCATGTCTTCCTCTATTGCATGTCTTTTCATGATCTCCAATAAGTTCCATAACTAATCCGGTATCACTGTCTTGAGTTCA
>MU223568.1:792203-814431 GCA_018584345.1 Thuja plicata | reverse complement strand
TCTTCCTCTATTGCATGTCTTTTCATGATCTCCAATAAGTTCCATAACTAATCCGGTATCACTGTCTTGAGTTCAAGAACTATCTTCTTAAACTTGATCATATGAGATATGATCATAGAATGTATCTTAGTCTTATCAATTTCTTGATATTTATCATAGACTTTAGAAAGTGTATCTAATCTCCCTTCATTTAGAATACTGTTCCTCAAAACGTTTAGAATAGGTCTAAATCCTACCCCAGGAGGAGCTTGAGTATTCTTTGCTTTGCTCCGAGTGTTCCTTGAGGACGGGTGATTTGTGGGTGCCTGTTTTCTTCCTCTAGACTTCTTGCTTGGTGTAGACAATGGAGATGAGTCTAAATCAATGGTGGTAGAGGGAACAAAGGTGCTCTCCAATTTCTTCTTCTTCTAGATCTGTTAATCTTTCTCAAGTTATTTTTCTATCTTGGCATCTCTTGCTTTGTCAAGATCTTCTTGAGTGACTCCATGAACTTTTAGTATGTTAGATGTAATTTTGGATGCTTTCCTTTTATTATCAACACTGTGTAAGATAGTATCCACTTCATTGGTCTTCTCTCTATAAGTGCCCCGCCTAGGCTCATTAGGATCTTTGGGTGCAAACAATAGAACTTGGGCATATCCTTCTAACACATGTTCTTCCACTTCATAACCAAGAGGATGAATCCATTTGGTTCTAGGTTCAACTGCCTCCATGCATGTGCAATCTGTTTCTACCATGAAACATATGGTATCCTTATATTTGTCAACTATCTTATTAGATAGTCTGAACCTATTCTACATTTTGATCCTGAATGTCTTAATGTCCATATCCATGGCATCCCTTGCACTGCTCTCTAAAGTGGTCTTAAGAGAAATTTGAGACATTGTAGGTTTGCTCCTATCTAGGTAAAGGTTTGCAACCTTTCCAACAATATAGAAGTATAGATAGATGATTAGAGATCCAAACCTGAATGTCTTGCTCCTGTCATGCTTGATGATTTGAATGTTGTCAATCAATAGACTGTGCAAGATCTCACATAGGTTGTATTGAGTGTTATCCTTCACCATTCTAATAGCTGCAAGGACTGTTGTTGCAGAGACACTGTTCAACCTACTTGCTTGCTAAAACTTATACCCAAGTATCATTGTTAAGAGTTTTATGTCATCTTCTTTGATAGGGTCAACTGTCATCCCGTGCTTGTCACTTCTAGATAGGCAAACTTGTTCAATTTGTTTCTTGACATCCTTAACAGTTGGAAAAATTGGTCCAGTTTTGGGAAGTCCAGTTAATTCACGGATTAGGTCTATAGTGATGTGTACAGGGACCTCACCAATCCAATAAAGATCATCATGTATTTTTCTTAACAAAATCTTCACCCATTCTAGCTCATCAAACTCAAGTGCATTCGAGTATTTGAAAATAGGGTTATCTATCAAGTGTGTGAACTCATCCTTGAATGTGTAATCAGGTTTCATCATTGATCCCATATGAGTGGCTATGCTAACATCGCCTACTATTTCCTTCTTACAGTAAATATACGCGCGGATATCTTCCACGTGAACAACACCTAGCGGGGTTTTGGAGAAAGCCCCTTCCACATCATCTAGTATGGATTTTAATGGATATTTCTTGAATACAAATCTCTTCCTCTCTGCAATATCAAATACTACTGGAGTCACCATACTTACTTGGAACTTGCTTAAGTAGGGTTTCACAAAATTCTGAAATGGTGTGACTGCTAGGGTTCCATTCAAACTTCTTATCCATTCGCTTAACTGCCAAATCTATTATGCTTTCATGCCTTGATGTCTTGTGCTCCAATGCTCTCCAAATTCTGTGCTCTTGAATGCAAGTGTGAAGAAGATCGAACACTTACTTTCTTTTATACAATCTACCGCATTTGATGTTAGCAACCATACAAAAATTACTCAGAGATTTTGAAACTTTGATCCCGATGCATTTGAGACAATGCTTGTATGCATACTACAATATTATGTACTTATAACCATGAATCCATAGGCGAACACTCGGAGGTGAGTATACCAACCGCACAGGGGTCCTGAGCTAGAATAGCCCCCCCTAAGACCAAGAAGGTCTATTCAAGCAGAAGTAGAGGGTGCGTCCACTATGGATGCATCAACTACTTTATCAACATTATTGTCCTTCTTTGCTTCAATCCAAATTTTGCTTGAATCTTCATTTTCTTGAACAAACTTGACTTCTCCTTTTTCTTCAAATAGTGATTTCTTAGGATCCTCTTTATTTTGAGTTTTGGATCTACAAAAATTTGAGATGTGTCCAGCCTTTCCACATGTGTGACAAATGATAGGAGTTCTGATGCTCTTGTTCATCATGTTGCATTACTTTTCTATGTGTCCATTGTAGTTACATATCTAACATGAAGTGTTCTACAAATTCCTTTGAGGTTGATCTCTTTGATTATTTTGATTCATTCTTCTTTGATTCTGCTGTGACTGATTTCTTTGATTTGTTCTGCAATGTATAGCCTTGTGACCAAATTTATTACAGGATAAACAATAGCCATTGAAAGGTCTTACCTCTTTGCAATCTATTGCCAAATGACCATGTTTGTTACATGCATAACAAGTTCTATTAACTTGCTTGATTTCCCTTTTAGGTGGATCTACTTTAATCTCTTCAACTTTCCTTGCTTCTGAAGATGCTTCATAAGGTTTCTCTCTTTCTTGTAATGAATTGACTTTAGTTTGTGTTATATTGAATCCAAGACTAGTAGTGTCACCTTTTTTCTTTTGTGCATTAAGCTAAGATTGAAGTGAGTCAGAACTTGTGTGGATTTTATCAATCTTATCCTTTGCTTCTATTAATTTAGATTCCAACTTCTTTTTTATGTTTTCCAATTCCAGAACTTTCATGTTTTCTTTTAAGAGTTCATCATCTAGTTGTTTGCTTTCTTTGATCCTTTCTTCAATAGCAATTTGGTTGTCTGTGAGCTATTCATCTAGATTTTCAACTTTATCTTTCAGAGACATATTCTCTTCATTGATTTTTTTGATCATTTTCCCTAAATCACTTGTAGAACAATCTTTCAAATCTTTTCTTAATTTCTTGATAAGCATTTGTGAGCCGTCAACTTTTTGTCTAGGTTCTTCATTTTATTTTTCAGATCTATCAAGATCTTCAAGAGCTGCTTCAAGATTATTTTTCAAATGTTTTTCTTCTGCAGAGTCCATGATCTCCTCAAGTGGTTAAACTTATTTTCTAAGGACTAGAGCTTTGATACCAATTGTTGGAAACACTGAGAGGGGGGGTGAATCAGTGTTTGTCTATTAATTACTTTTTAGCAACTTAAACATAAATCAAACATACATAGAATGAAGCTTAACATAAAAACTCATAACACATGATATGATTATGGGGAAACCTTGATCAGAGGAAAACTTTGGTGGGAATTAGTACCCACAAATATTGTACTAGGTATAATGAACCTGTTAAAGTTCCTTTGCCCTGTTAGAAGCAGTCTTTACAATTTAAGTACAATGACCTGGTTAAAAGTCTGACCCTATTAGGAGTCTTTTACAAAACCCTTTTAAAGGTATATGGCTCACTTCCTAGGCTCACTACCCAATAGGATGAAGGCTACAACCTTCTGAAAGTTGATATACACTATATCAAAAGTGAATTGTTGTGATGACACTGTTGTCTGATCAGTTCCGTGTATGCGCAAATGCTCTTACTCTCTTAAAGAGCTATATCATATAATGAATTCATTATAATGCTCTTTTGTATCTTCCTCTTACATAATAATTGAGACTTGTAACATATGTTTACATTACATACTTATATGTTCATATCCAAATAGGCGCGACCCAAAACAAAACTCTAGTCAGCCCTAAAACAAAATATACAACGCTTCCAAACAAGTCAGCTCAAGCGTGTTTACTAAAATGCTAATTACATTATTACAAACATATAACCAAAGGTGCTTAACCATTACATTACAAAATAATTCACGCTAATCAAAACAGTAGTCGGCTCCCATGCTCTATCTTCTAGACTGCTGGTCTACTGATCTGCCTGTAACTTTGTCGTAGTGTTGTTCCATACTATGCATGTCTGGATGTAGCATGTACACGTGTCATACAACATATATCTAAATGCACATATGCTGACTCAATCTCTTGCATGTGCACTGATGTGTTGATCGTTGAGTATCTTTGTCTACCCTATTTTCCATACTTAGTCATTTTGTCTTTCATGACAGAAACTAAACATGACTTTGTTTCCATGATGACAACAAAAAATGAGTCATGCATCCTCAGGAAGTCAACTTGACAACAAAGATGTCACTGTTGTAAAAGATACAACTGATGAACAGGACACAATAATTGATGGAGCACAAGTGAACATTTCAGCCAAACTTCCAATATTGATACATGCTATCAATATCATGCAACAAACAAGTAAATCATCTGACAAGGAAACTCCAAAGGATGCACGAGAAGAAGAAAATAAAGACAACACCGATGGTCATCAAAACATCAAAGATACTCAAGATGTAACTAACACTAACAAGGTTATAGAAGGAGATAAGGACAAAGATGTGGAAACTCAAGAAAAGAATGAGAACACCAAAATAGATGATGCAAAGGACACCAATGAAGGAGACAAGCCAAAAGATGGAACTCCTAAGAAAATAGACAAAGGTGCCATCGGTGATGCTAAGGTGAATGTAGAGATGTTTGTAGACACCCAAAGATATGAAACTGATGCAAAGCAGTAGAAAGAAGCACTACAAGTCACATCATCAAGTACAACAGAAAAGGTCAAGAAATTAGCAATGGTGCTACATTCCACTAAGTCACAAAAGAAGAAGAAGAAGACAAAGAAGAAAAAGTTAGAGGTTACACTAGATGAAATAAATGAAATACCAAAGTGTGACCCCACTACACTTGACATGGTTGCACTACAAGAATATGGAGAGATATGCCAAAGGAAGGCATTACAAGAAAAGCTGAAGAAACAACATAAGGAATCAATCGTACTAGAGACAACACTGGACATTCTATACCAAATTGTACCCAATGTTGATATTGATCAAAGCAAGCCTATAATTGATCAACTAGCTATCCTCACCAATGCCATCACCACTCAGAATACTGATGTTGAGAAGGAAATTGAGGAGCAAGCAGAGATGAAGTATCAACAAAAGCTCCTAGAGAACATCAGCCAAGAAGTGGCTGAGAATAAGGTAAAGCTGTCAAAATTCATATCTGAATTAGACCCTATTATATCTAAATTTATAAACTTAATTCAAAAGCTAAGAACAATAGAAAATTTCACTCAAGAAAATAGTAACAACATAGCTAAGCTAGATACAAATCTAGAAAACAGTGCTAGTAGCTTAGCCACAGATGGAGAAAATTTAGTCAAACTACATTGTGAAAATATCATAGAAGTAAAATAGTTAAGGTAGGAGTTGTGGGAGGTAGAGACATGATTTAGAGAAGAAGTAACCAAGCTAGAGGCTCAACTTCTGCCAAATCTTACACTGCTACAACAACATATCAGTTCTGCAAGGCAACTGATAGCAACTCCGGAGATGTCTGTGGCAGACAACATCTATGATATGCATGCCAAGATAACACTTGAACAAATGGCTCTAGAAAACCTAAAGGAGCAATGGGATAAAATGATGGAAGACATGAAGTCTTCTCATTCACACATTTTTTATAAGCTCTAAGGTAATTAACCTTTGACCTTAATATCAAATAAAGGGGGAAATGATACTTGTACAAAATATCATTGAAAATGTTATGTACATTCAGTAAGGATGGGAAAAAGGTAGATATGTATATGTATATTCATAAAGGGAAAATGATATGAAGAAGAAAACTATATCATATGTACAGATATACTAGCATATACATAGCAGGAGTCATTAAATGACTAAGGATTATATATATTATATATACTTAACATTTTGTTAGTATTTTGCACATATCAGTTTTTGATACTAATTTCAAAGGGGGAGATTGATGACATTAATTTTTCATTAGTACTCAAACAACATTTTTGGTAAGCCTACACCGAAAGGCAGTAAAAGGAAAACCGAGGATCAGATTGGCAGATCACCAAAAATGACTAAGTACAGAGAGAACCGATGACACAAGGAAGTGTGTAAACCAAAAATCACAATACAGAGAGTTAGAGTGGAACCCGACAGAGGAACTTGAACTAAAATTTACAGTGTAGACTGAAAAAATAGATTTAGTGCAACTGACAGTATAAACTGAAAGACAGTCAAGCATGGCCGACAGACAAAACCGAAAGTCAGTTGCAGCCCGCAAAAAGTGGATCTGACTTCCACGTCAAATAAAGCAAGGGTATTCTATTTATAGGATATTTAATTGTTTTTAAATCCATTTATTTAGGGACAAGAAACATTAATGTAAGTGTTTTAATCAGTCTAACTAATTTAAAGCACATAGACTAGGAGATCTAGGTGCAAGTTGTAAACCTGATCTTAGAGTTAACATTGTTTTTATCACAACTTGATGAAATCAATCAATCTATAAATAGATGATGTAATAATTCATTAGAGTGTGTGTGAAAGAGAGAGGAGAAAAGAATGAGCACATCTATGGATTGAATTGAGATTTTCAAGAACCAGAGAAAAAAAAAGAAGAATTTGGTTAACAAAACCAAGAACAGAGGAAACTGATAATCAGAGGTATTATTCAATCACAACTAGGTGATATTATTTTTATGTGAACTACATAGGATCTGTATCAGCAATAGGAGATTGCATTTACCAGGTCAATTTGTAATTTTTTGTCATTCTAACAAGTGAAGCAAAGTGAAAATTTCTTTCAAGAAAGGTGGATTTAACAATCCAATATCAAATCTCTTAACCAAGTGCACACTTAATAGTGTTGCTAAAATATCTTAATAGAGTAGACTTTAACAGGTCTCCATCGATACTCCTAACATGGTAGATCATCAGAAGTGATCAAAATTGTAAGCCTTAACAGGCCCCTTCCAATCTGCTAAAAGTGAAGTTTTGTGGGTGTCATCCCCATCGTAGTTTTTACTTCCTAACAGGAGTTTTCTGCGATATCATATCTTGTGTTATGTGTCAATTATGTTCATGAATATTTCTATGAATGATTCATATTTTTATTAATGTTATGAATTGATATAACTTACACAAAGATAATATAGATCATATTAAATGGACATGCAATTGATTACTAAGGTTAATTGATTAAAGGATAAGAAAAAGTTTTAGAGGTACTGATTCACCCCTCCCCTCTCAATACTACTTCCCATTAAACCCAACAGTGAAAGCTAAGGAGAAATATTTGAAGCAAGCCAAGTAGCCATTGAAGCATTCAAGCACTTCTCAAGCATCCAATTCATCAAGGAGATCCATTGGTAGCCATTAAAGGATTCAAGCTCTATGGAGCCATCTTGTTGAAGATTTCTCCATCCATATCCATGCAAGCCTCTTCCTATCCAAAGATCCATTCAAGATTGGTGTTGAAGATCTACATGCAATTGATTTGAGGCATCCTACATTGTAAATTCTACATTCTACATCCATTTGGTGGATACATACTTGTGGATCCAAGGATTCGAATCCACCACAAGGGCTTCTATACAAACAAGGTGAATTTATTTATTTACTTTGTTTACGTATGCAATTTCAATTTAATTTTAAGGTTAATTCCAAAACTGGGGTTTGACCAAGGAAAACCCCTCCCCCCAACAAAAAAACCATTTTTCTTGCAGGTACAGGTTCAGAATAGTAGATCGGAGTGTAGGTTCAGATACCCTTTTCGACGAACTTTTGAGATCCAGAAATAGATTTTCTGTCAGAGACTTTTTGGGTTGATTCTTCCCTAGGTTGGAATTGGAGGTCGATTATGCCCTAGGTCAGATCAGAAATTCTGGGTCAATGGTGACATTGAATTGAGGGTCAAAATAAGAACTATGTCAGAATGGAAAACTATTTTTGGGTTTTGTAGATCTTGCGGTTTCAGTCTAATATTCTAGAAATCAACAGTTTTTGAGACCGTCTAACAGGGTTTTTAGCAGGTTCTTTTTTTAAGGTATGTATTTTATTCCATTTTCCTTTACAAACATTTCTAGATTTATGCCCCTTATCAATTACAATTAAATGTAAGTGGATAATATGTGCATAGGGACACTTCTATGAGAAAATATCCATTGTTCTAAACCCTATCCATGTTTCTACTTTACAACAACATTATCACTATCATGAGCAAAATTATCACTAGGAGGAATAGAAATATTCTTACCATCATCATCTTTTTTAATACTAGTAGGAATAGAAATAGGTGCATTAGGAGTAGGGTTTAGAATAGGATGTTGGTCCTCCAAGAGATCAATAACACCCCCCTTAAATTCATCATCTTTGACCTTGGAACAATCATGAACTTCATTTTCAGCAATAACATCTCTTGCAATATGTACCTTGTTAGTAATAGGATCATAAACACTATAACCTTTAGTAGATTCATCATACCCAAAAAAGGTAAAGGAAGAAGATTTAGAATCTAGTTTATCCATTTTTTGTTTAGGTATGTGAACATAAGAAATAGTTTTAGTAATAACTAAGAGGGGGGTGAATCAGTGGCCTCAAAATTATTCCAATAATTAACCCAAAAACTTCATACCACAATAATAAGCCTCTAGTTATCTTTAGTCCTATAAGATGAATGCCTTCAAATACTTTTATCAAATTACTATAGCTCAGAATGCTTTGTAAATCTTTCTACTATATGTTTACCGAATAGTAGTCTGTTAATTTACCGAAAGATAGTAAATTATCTAGAGTATACCGATCAATCTAGTTAAGCTATGTGTAATGCAAAACACTAAAGTAATGACTCATAAACACATTGACACATGGATTTTTAACGTGAAAACCCTATTAAGGGAAAAACCACTTGGGACTGGTAACCCAAAATTTTCACTCTTCTAAAGTGAGTTCAGTGAAGAGCCAACCCTGTTAAAGGTTATAAACAAACTGTTAGGTGTGATCTTGTTAGAGGATTTAAAAGTTTAGTCTGTGAATTGATATTGGGCATCTCTATGCTACCATCCTTGATCAAACACTCACTTGTCTTGTCAATAGGTATCTGGCATCTCATTCTATCTTCATGATCAAACTTTTTTTGATACTCCTTTGGATGTATCTCAATATAGAAAGGATCTTTAAATCCTACTCGGTTAAGAGACTTTCTGAATCAATGGTTAAACTAAAACAGTATAATCTGTTCACATATACAACTTATACTTGCAGATGTTCAGATCTATTGTAATCTCATAAAACTATTCTCATAAATATATCCCTTTTATACCTTTGCTCCACTTTGATTCTTCTCAGTGATGTTGTGCTTTGTTGCTCGGTGTCCACAGAAAACTTTAGATCTTTCCTCAACCTGATTGATCAGGACTATATGAAGTTTCTCTTCATCAATTTCTCTTTAGCATCATCTTTTCATTCATTCACCCACACAATTCATAATGAATTGAATTGTCTCTTTATATACATGATATCACCGTTGTTAGGTTCTTGATTTTCTTGATCTTGGCGTGATCCACAATCTTAGACAATTAGATTTAAAGCAAAACTCTTGTTTTATCTTGTTGAGATCTTCTTGCCAAATGGACAAAACAACTTTAAATCCTTTACTTATCTCTATCTTTATCTTGTCGATGAAAACAAATATAACTACCAGTTAAGTCTATATTTAGCTCTTCCAACTAGATATTTTTTCATTTCTGAACTCAAGTTAATTTTGGTATTTAAATGTTTGATAGCTTCGGTCAACACTCCAGTTCTCCTCGGGCTTCTCCGTCGTTTTACACTATGTTTCTCACCATCGATTATGCTTGTGATTCTACTTGTTGGTAATACTCATCATTATTCTTTCTTGGGCATCATTGTGAATTGACTTTCAGTGATCTCTATCCATTAGGTTCCACTGACCGTCGGTGTTTGAAGTCACATAATGAATACTTGTCATTTATGCATTACATAAAGCATAATCTTTATCTCTCTGATTCTTTGAATTCTTTGACACTTTTATTATAACTGATTAGATTATATCAAGTTGACATCAATGACAATACAATCCATTAAATGATTTAATGTCTTGCATTATCCTTCTGCATTTCAGTGATCAACTTAACATCTTCAAACATTCAATCAGTTACATGTCATCAATCTCTCCCTTTGGCATTGATGGCAACATACTACATTATGATAATATACTATCACTAATACAATATGAAATATATAGTTTCATCAAGCTTTCCTAATGTAACTATTACAAATGTCTGGCTCTTGGTAAGCTCAAATAGCTTAGATTTGTTTCATGTAGAGTGGTTGTCTTCAATCTTCAATCCCTTCACTAGATAGATGTATCATTTGATATCTCTATTCTGATATGTGCTCTACCTTGACTGTTCGTCTTCTTGATAATCTATTTTTCCTTTGACAGCAATCTTTCTCTTTGTATGAACTCTCTCCCTTTGTTACTTCTCTCCCTTAGATGGATATTTCATATGTAATCAATTTCTCTCCCTTAGAATATTGATTTACTTCTTCCTTCTGATTCTCAGGAACTTCACTTTATGGATAATGATATAATCTTTTCTGATCAATGAGATAACCTCTCCCTTATGATGATGAAATAATCTCTCCCTTTATGACAATGAGATCATCTCTCATATTATATCATCTCTCCCTTTATGTGATAATGAAATCATCTCTCCCTTTGTATGATAATGAGATCATCTCTCCCTTTGACAACAATGCCAAACAAAAATAATCATCTATATCATGTTCCATCCCTTTACATAATATATTCCTTGAATTTCCCTATCCATCAGCAATACAATTGTTGATCTCTAAGTTTTGTTTATCATTAGTGTCCCACACTTAGTCATTTATCTAGGCATTTTTAGCCGGTCATCACTGCAGCCAAGCTATCTATCACAGTCATTGCTGAGCAGATAATAGTTGTCGAGTCACACGATTACCAAGTTTAGTCCATGTCGAGCGCCAGAGTCTTTTTGTGCCAAGCAAGACAATTTTGTTATGTATGTCAGGAATGACACCAATTTTGAGGTAAACTATTTTGGGCTCACTTATCTAAGCATTTAAGATTTTCAATGGGATAATTATGCATTTAATTATTTGATCCCACTACGTGGCATGGAGCCAATCAGAAAATTGGATTGCCTAAGCGGCATAAGCATTTGATCATGATCGTTGATCTAGATCTAATTGCCAGATCCGTAGAGTATATTAAGATTGCTTCTTACCCTAATTGTAGACTATTGAGAGAGAAGGTGTATGCATACATGAGAGATGTTTGAAGGGTTGTTTTGATAGAGGAAGCATAGATCTAGTAGAGTGAAAGTGCAGTGAGAAGCAGAGAAAAGATATATCAGATTATTAGATTAGAGAAGGTATTGAAAAGAGGAGATTCGTTATCAACATCAGAGTGCATATTGAAGTATCAGATCTTGAGACATTCTAACAAGTGTATCAAGTGAAATCTCTTAACAGAGTGGTTCTAACAGACCTTTCTAAATCTCTTAGCTGAGTGCTTACTTTGTTGTAAGTTTAAATCATTTTATAAGGTAGGTTGTAATGATCTATAGCTCTTAACTAGGCAGACCTTTAACCAGGTAGATTACATATTATGATCAAATTTTGTAGCCCTAACAGACACACTTTATTGCTGCAGTAGTGAATATTTTTGTGGGTGTCATCCCCACCCCAATTTTACCTTATTGAGTTTCTAGGTTATAAAATTATGTTCCTTGTGTTATTTATTTACTGTCATGGATGCGACTAGATGATAGATCAATTACATTTATGTATGATTGTAGATCAATTTGTTTTAAGTGATAAAAAGTTGAAGATCTGATTCACCCCCCCCCCTCTCAGTATCTTTTTTTCCCATATTGTATTTCCAACAATTGGTATTAGAGCTTAGTTCTCCTACAAAAGGTTTTAATCAGCTTGAGAGTACAGATCTTGAGATGGAGATTCACAAATTGGGTAAAGTCATTGAGAATCAAAAGATTGAAATTCAGCTAGCATTACATTAGCTTGAGACAACAAGATAGGAATTGAGAAATTCCTTGATATCTAGGAAAGATTTGGCCAAACAATTGAATGACACTCATTATCAGGAAGAAGACACATAAAATCTATTTTAGAATGGAAACTCTACTGAGAGTGATGCAATAATTTCATATCTACTAGAAAGGAACAATACATTGTGTGAAGAAGTCAGAAACTTGAAAAGAGAACAAGAAATGCAAACAGTAAGACTATGTGAAGTAGTGGAACAAAAGAAGAAAATTGAAGATGAAAAAGTTATGGCTGAAGAAGACAAAAGAATGATGACTATCAGACTTAATGAAAGGACACATGAGGTAGAAATGTTGAAAAATAATCAAGTTGACATGGTGAATCAACTATTACTTTCAAATTCGGTAGGAAAGACATGGAAATTGTGAATCTGAGATCTGAGAACAGTCAATTAAAAGATGAATTGAGATCTGAGAAAGAACTTAATGAAAGGTTGAACAGGCCCAATGAAGCTTTGACTCATTTTGAAAACCTTATGAAAGCATCAAGGAGATCTAAAGATTCTTCTGGATTAGGTCATATCAAACAACATACATCTACTGAGAAAGGAGAATTATCTAAGATTGGTGAAAAGAGGAATGCAAAGTCAAAGAACAACAATCTTGTATGCCACCACTGTGGAAAATCAGGACACACAACAAACATTTGAGAAAGAATGGTAAGTCCAATCCTAAAACGAAGTTGAATAGTTATTTCTTTAACTATAATAATTGTGGACATCAAGCACATGAATGTTGGGAAAAGACAAATAATTCACCTTCCACACCTAGATTCAATGGGTATTGTTACAACTGTAAAAAATTTGGACATAGAGCATAAGATTGCAGATCTAATGCTAAACAACAATGGACATCAAAGATGCAAGAAAAAGTACCAAGGAAAGGTAATACTTACAATTGGGATTACAACACATGGCATAGTTGTCATCATTGTGGTGAGTATGGGCATGTTCCATAAAACTGCATAAAGACACACTCTAGAGGAAAATCCAAGATTTGGATGAATGAAAGCCTAGTTTGTTATAATTGTTTTAAGATCAATCACACTAGGAAGGATTGCAAGACAAGGGTACCTGCTCCAACTATTGAGAAAATTAGAGCACGGATGAACCAAATATGGATAAGGAAAATAGAACTGAGTAGCAGTGAAGCTACTGAAGCTGAGGTCACCTCATCCAATGGATCAGGTGATCACACCATCACTAATTAAGAAAAGAAAGGTATGTAGGGAACTGTGTTTATATCTCATATCTTTTATCAGTTACTAACATATAAAGTGAAAAATTCCATATCTACATATGTTAAGATGCATCGGGACATATTTTTGAGACATGTACCTAGCAAAGTCAATATGTACTATAGGTGCCAAGCAATAGTATTATTGTACATTGAGACTAAGCTCTCTAGTGTATGTCGAGCTAGTATGGGTTGCGACTGAGAGATAGAAAATTTTTGTGAGTCAGCCGAGGATAGTTGTTTGACACTCACTCAATGGACAGAACATTTATTGCAAACCTAACTTTTGACCTTTGGAGCCTATAAAGGAATGAGCTGTTCATTATTCATTTTTACCTTGCAATTGATAATTTCATAGAGTGTTGGAGCATTTGTGAACTTGATCTCTGCAAAGATATTTTGAAAACTTCTACAGTGTGTCATCGGCTATCCTGAGTAAAAGTGTGAATTTTGACATTTGCCAAGGTATTCTGTTCATCATCTTTGAAACCCTATTTATTTCAAAATCATGGCTGCTAGTTCTTCCATAGCAACGAAGAGTATGTAGGAGTTGCTAAACATTCAATTGGTAAGGAGCGACACCTGTGTGCCTCCTAATTTTTGAATAGTTCCTGAGAGCGCCATCCAGGGTGATCTAACTAGAGCCCTATCATCAATTCCACCTAAGGTACTCATGATACATGATATTAGGTCATGCCATATGTGCAAGATAAGTGAAGTTGGTGATCGCGAGCTTAGAGAATCTTACAACAAATTGTGCAAAGATGGAGCCCTAAAAGTTGAACACAAACATCTAGCTGAGAGAGGGTTAACTCGTGCCCTAGACTTTCCGAGGGATTTCAGAATGGAGTGGATCAAGATTGTTCTGAGTCGTGTACATGACATGAAAATATGGCTGGAAAATGGACCAGTTAAGATTACAAAGGAAATCATCCATCGCATAACTAGTTATCCAATTCTTAACAGGAAAAGAACCATGAGATGTCAGAGTAAGGAAAACATAGAAGAATTCACTGGAGCTGTTTGGAATAAAAGAGGGATGGAGATCTCTACTATTATAGATTTGGAGCTTGATTTTGTGGTTAGGGTTATTTATCATAAGTTTTATCATTTGAGCTGACTGGGCAGTGTCCCATGCATTGCATTCGACCAAGCTTGGAAAATTGTGAAGAAGGATCATACTTATGACCTTGCCAAGCTTCAACTAATGCAACTAGCCAAGAACCTTGCTTCAATCAGAAAGGAAAAGAATTCAATGTGTAATTTTGGATCTCTGCTCGTTTGTATATTTTTCTACATATAGGATACATTTCCTAATTTTGGAAACATAGTGTGGAAAATAGATAGACCTATTGCATAGAAAATCAATGCATATATTCAGAAATTAAGTGATAATTTTGACAATGTGATGGGAACATATTTTGTTAAATTTAAGAAAAAGATGAGATTAAGGGGTACAATTCCCAGATCACTAGTTGAGAAATATTATGAGGATGTTTGTTTCCTAGTAGACACAGATTTCACCTATGTGCAAGCAGTAGTGCTGAGGGTATCATGGCTAAGGCCATTACCTTATGAACTGAACATTGATGAGACATTAGCAGCTATAAAAAATCTATTGGCAGAGGAAATTGATGGTGCAACCAAATGTTTTGGAAACTATGAAGAAGCTAAGTCCAAAATCTCTATGGATTTTAAGGTTGGCACTATGGAGAGGAAAAAGAAGAAGATTGTCAAAAAAATTAAGATGGTTGGAATTGAGAGTGATGAAGAAGTAGAGGATACACCTTTGGGTTTGTCAATAGGACATGGATAAAATATGTCTAGTGAAGAAGAAGAGAGTGAACCTAAAGAGGATATCACTGTGAAAGGAAAAGGGAAGCAACCAGTGGTTGCCAAGGCAACTATTATAAGAAAATCCAAACCTAAGGAAACCCCTCTTATTGCTAACTAGCCTAGGACTAGGGCATCAACCATTTCATCTCAAGTCGAGTCAACAAAAGTATATACAAAGAAGGATGCTGGAGAGAGCAATTCAGGGAAGAGAAAACAAGTTGGAACTAAGGCACTACCGAGAAAACCTGAGAAGAGACTGAGAAGGAAACTAATCTTGGAAGAAGAACATGATGAGGAGAAGAAAGATAAAGATGAACTGAGAAACATACCTATAGCATCATGTAAACCAATGACCAGTATTGATGAGGTATGCAAGAATATTAGGAGTACAACTGGTTTAGCAGGATTTAAATTTATCAAGTATGAAAAGCAAAGCATAGCTAACAAGCATAAGATTCAGGAAGTATTACTAGATATGATGTGTACATTCAAGATGACACTTGTAGAGATAGGAAACCTTGTTCATATAGAGCTTTATGATATGTTATCACAAAAGTGGCAGTATGCTTTGATGACCGAAAGATAGATAAGGGAAGGAACAATAGCTAAGGTCATTCCTGATTTAACCAAGAAATAGATAGCTAAGTTTATTGAGCAATATCAAAGGAAGTTTATTCCTAAAAAAAGAGCCTATACAATATTGAAAAATTATGTTGAAGGTGTAGTTCAACACAACACCAGAATATGGAAGGAAAATTTTGGGTTAATCACTAAGAAGGCCAATGAGAAAGGTGAAGGCACCTCAGAGCCAAAGGAAATGGAGGAAGAAACTGCTACTGATCAAGCAGAGACTGAGATAGAACCACAAAAGGAAATAGCAGATGGGAAAACTATGGATTTGAAAATGGATAGTCCCATTGAAACTACACTTGGAGAGAACATCAATCGGGATGCCAAGGATCAGAATGAGAAGGCAGACACAAGTATCCAATCGCCCATTCATACAACTGAGGTCGAGTCATAAAAAGAAGGAGAAAAGGAGGTAATAAATACTAATCCACCTATTTTAGAGGTTGTTAAAAAAAATTTAGAGAGTGGAGATAAGATGGAAGAAATTGCAAATAATCCTACAGAACAAGAGGCTATACAAGTGTTGGTGGATCTACCACACTCTGTATCATCTACTCCCACTGGACCCAAACTGGGTAGTATACTTGACCCGTAAGAAATCTTGACTCAGATGAAGGCAACAATTGAAATTGATACTGACAAAGGAAAAGATATCATAGAACCTGAGCCGAGTACTAGCTCACCAGAGCTCAAGAAGAGGAAGTTAAACAAGAAAAAGTCACCAAGATTAAATGACACATTGGATGAAGTCATTGTGATTCCTAAATGGGATCCTGAGAGTTTGACATATGAGAAGATTCAGACCCTTCAAGACCTATTGAAGAGGAAGAAGAGACAAGAGGAAATGAAGAGGGAACAAAAGCAGAAGCAAGTTCTGCATGACATAAAGGATATTTTTGTTAAAGCTTTTGATATGGAAGATGTAAATGAGAAAGCACCAATACTAGAACAGTTAGTTCACATTGTATAGAAAGTTACTGATGAAAACATTGAGGAAAATGACAAATTATTGCAATGGTCTGAGAGAAGATTTGAGAACAAAGTCTTGGAGAAGATATCTGGAGAGATTGCTACCAAATCGGTTGAAATTTCTTATCTTGTTGAGATTCTTGAGGAAGTTGCAAATAATCTTTTTTCATTGTACAAAATATTATGTGATGTAACACTCTTTACAAAGGATAATCAATAGTTTATTGAGAAGTTTCATTTAGATATGAAGTCAACAACAAGTTCATTGAGCATGGATGCTAGTTCTAGCACCATATATTTTGATAGATTGACTCATGCACAGAGGTTAGCCAAGCTTATGGCTGAAGATGGCTGAATTAGGGCCAAATTAATAACAATTTAGGCTAATTTGATACCTCATCTGGAGGTTATTTAGAAGGAACTAACAGCTGGATGAGAATTGGTCAAGAGATATTCTCATCTCTCTACTGTAGATAGTTTGGTAAGTCTAGTTGTTGAGCTAGAAGTTAAGTTGGAGGTTATGAAGTTTGTTAAGGATAGTTGGGATACATATTTTGCATTGATTTTACAGCTTCATAAACCATTTTTGGACAAATATAATTTAACCCCTATAGCTATCAGTGACAAAAACAAGGGGGAAATAGGACAGGAAATAGGCAAAGGAAAGGAAACATAAAAATATGTGCAGAACCAGGTATAAATATCTTTGCTGAAGGCGTGTATATTATGTATGAAGTATGAAGTATAATCTAAGGGGGAGTACATTGTGTACTTAGGCAAATTTTTTGAATGTAAATGATAAGTGTTTTTTCCAGTAATGTCAAAAGGGGAGATTGTTGATCTCTAAGTTTTTTTGATCATTAGTGTCCCACACTTAGTCATTTATCTAGGCAGTTTTAGCCGGTTATCACTGCGGCCAAGCTATCCAGTACAGGCCGAGCTATCCAGCATAGTCATTGTTGAGAAGATAGTAGTTTCTGAGTCACATGGTTACCAATTTCAGTCCATGCTGAGCGCTAGAGTCTTTTTGTGTCGAGAAAGACAATTTTGTTATGTATGTCAGGAATGACACCAATTTTGAGGTAAACTATTTTGGGCTGACTTATCGAAGCATTTAATATTTTCAATGGGATAATTATGCATTTAATTATTTGATTCCACTACGTGGCATGGAGAAAATCAAAAAATTGGATTGCCTAAGTGGCATAAGCATTTGATCCTGATCGTTGATCTAGATCTAATTGCGAGATTCGTAAAGTATATTAAGATTGCTTCTTACCCTAATTGTAGAGTATTGAGAGAGAAGGTGTATGCATACATGAGAGATGTGCGAAGGGTTTTTTTGATAGAGGGAGCATAGATCTAGCAGAGTGAAAGTGCAGTGAGCAGAAGAGAAAAGATATATCAGATTATTATATCAGAGAAGGTATTGAAAAGAGGAGATTCGTTATCAGCATCAGAGTGCATATCGAAGGATCAAATCTTGAGACATTTTAACAAGTGTATCAGGTGAAATCTCTTAACAAAGTGGTTCTAACAGACCTTTGTAAATCTCTTAGCTGGGTGCTTACTTTGTTGTAAGTTTAAATCCTTTTACAAGGTAGATTGTAATGATCTGTAGCTCTTAATTGGGCAGACCTTTAACCAGGTAGATTACGTATTGTGATCAAATTTTGTAGCCCTAATAGGCACACTTTATTGCTGTAGTAGTGAATATTTTTGTGAGTGTCATCCCCACCCCAGTTTTACCTTATTGGGTTTCTCGGTTATCAAATTATGTGTCTTGTGTTATTTATTTACTATCATGGATGCTACTAGATTATAGATCAATTAAATTTATGTATGATTGTGGATCATTTTGTTTTAAGTGATAAAAACTTGAAGATCTAATTCACCCCCCCTCTCAGTATCTTGCTTTCCCATATTGTATTTCCAACAACACTGTTCTTATTTTTTGTGTAGATTTGTACCTTACTATGTACAGATGTATATGTTGTTGTCCATCTTAGTGTTTTCATAAACATGATTGATCTTCATATTTGGTATAGGTTGGTGCAATCTCCTAGTCATCTTACTGACTAATAGACAAGGATTGGACCCCTAGTCTTTGTCTCAGGTGCTCAAATGTATCCTTCGGTAATGGCTTGGTGAATATATCAGCTAACTATTCCTTTTATTGTACATATTCTAGTGTCACTTCCTTTTCTTGCACTTGTTCTCTTAGATAGTGATACTTGGTAGCAATATGCTTAGTCTTAGCATGCATGACTAGATTTTTAGAAATGTTAATTGCACTAGTGTTATCACAGTAGATAATTACTGGTTCAAGAATCTTCATATTCATACCTTCCAGCAATTGTTTGATCCATGCAATATTGGATCAATTTGCAGCAACAACCGCATACTCTTCTTCTACAGTAGACTGAGAGATGCATCCATGTTTCTTGCTTATCCATGTGACAAGTATGTCACCCATGAAGAATGCTCCTCCAGTTGTGCTCTTTTGGTCATCAATGTTTCTAGCCCAATCAACATTTGTATAGACTTGTAGCTCAAATTTTCCTTCTCTTTTGTACCATAAGCCATAGTCCTTAGTGTTCTTCAGATATCTCAGAATTCTTTTGATAGCATTCATATGTGATTCTTTGGTATTAGCAGAGAATCTTGCAACTATCCCTACTATATGTGCTATATCTGGTCTGGTATGAATAACATACATCAATTTTCCAATCATAGATCTATATAAGGTTTTGTTTACCTCATTGGATTTATCTTCTTTTGTCAGCTTACATCTGGTAGCCATAGGTGTTCCAACTGGTTTGGAATCTTCCATCTTGAATATCTTCAACACTTGATGTATTTGGAGTAAGTGATATAAATGTCTGCATCTTGTTGAAGAATCTGTAGACCAAGAAAGAATTTGATCTCCCCAAAAAATGATATCATCAAAAAAAATTTCAGCAATTAGAATATTACCATCAGTATCTTCTTTCAAGTACAGATTTCTATTTTCAGTTGTTCTAACAAATTTTATGCTAATGAGATATGAGTGGAGTCTTTCATACTAGGCTCTCGGTTCTTTTTTTAATCGATACAAGGCTTTATGTAGTCTACATAACATGTTTGTCTTGTCTGGATCAACAAACCTTTTAGGTTTTTCAATGTATACCTCTTCTTCAAGTATTCCATTTAGGAATGCAGATTTGACATCCCTATGGTATACCTTGAATCCTTTAAATGCAGCATAAGAAAGTAGTATTCTAACTCCTTCTAGTCTAGCAACGGGTGCAAAGGTTTCACCATAATCAATACCTTCTTCTTGTGCATATCTCTTGCATACTAACCTTGCTTTGTTTCTTGTGACTTCTCCATTCTCATTCAGCTTTTTTTTTATATCCATTTGGTATCGATGACATTCTTGTCATCTAGTCTTAGTACTAGTGTCCATGTACTATTCTTCTCAATCTTTTCTATTTATTCACTCATAGTACTGACCCATTCTTCATTCTCAAGTGCATTGTTAACAGATTTAGGATCAAAATCACACATAAAACATCTTGTGTTCAGTGACTTACTTCTTGTTCTTGTTCTATCCTTCTTATCTCCTATGATTTGATTATGTGGATGATGTCTTTTTACATACTTGGCAAGTTTCAGTTCAGCTCTTTGTTCATCATTCTGTTCAGCTTCTTGACCTTCATTCTCATCTTCATTGTTCAGAACATCATCTTGAGTATTATCCTGATTTTCAATAATTGCAGCCTAATGCTTGGGTGCAATGTTCTGATGCTCAAGAGTGACACACTTTTGCTCAGGTAGAGTGTCAGGTTCTATATAAACAAACCTGTTGTAGTCCTCTGGTTCCTTTTTTTTTTCCTTATTAATCTTTTCTGCAAATTCATCTATTTTCACATTTGCAATTTCAATGATTTTGTTAGATGACTTGTTAAGACATTTATAAGCCTTGATTTTGGTTGAGTACCCTAGAAAGATACCTTCATCACTTTTGGAGTCAATTTTTCCATTTCTATCATCCTTCAAAATATAACATTGATTACCAAAGATTCTGAAGTAACTTACACTGGGTGTATGACCATACGAAAGCTCATAGGGTGTCTTCTTTGTGTCCTTCAATTGTACTATGTTTAATGTGTAGACAACAGTACTGACAGCTTCTCTCCAAAAATTTTGTGTGATGCTTTTCTCAATCATCAATGTTCTTGCACAGTCAACAATTCATCTATTTCTCCTTTTATAAATTTCATTTTTTTGTGGTGTCCTCAGTGCAGAAACCTGTCTTTAATTTCATTCTCATTGAAATAGTCAGTGAATTCATCTAAAGTAAATTTCACTCCTCTATTTGACCTTAAGCATTTCAATTTCTTTTCACTTTATTTTTCTACCATTTTTTTATACCATTTAAACATCTTAAATGCTTATGATTTATCCTTTAAGAACATTACTGTCATCATTCTAGAATAATCATCAACAAAGATAATAAAATACTTGTCTTCATAGTATCTCTTTGTCCTCATAGGTCCACATAGATCTATATGGACTAATTCTAGAATTGCATTAGATGTATGAGTTTTTCTCTTGAAACTAGACTTTGTCATCTTACCTTATTGACAATTCTTGCACATGATATGCTCAAGCTTATTCATCCTATGTAAGCCTCTGACATTTTTTTTGTTGCTTATCTTTATCATGTTGTCAAAGTTCACATGACACAATCTTTTGTGCCACAACCATATGTCTTCATTTCTAGCCATTAAGCAAGCGGTGTTAGTATCATCAAGATAGAAAAGGTTACCTTTTGTATGCTCACTGGTACCAATCAAACTTCCTGATTCATTGTATATCTTTGCCTTCTTGTTTTCAAATGCTACTCTATGACCTGAATTGTTCAACTAAGAAACACTTAACAAATTGTAATTTATTCCTTTTACCTAGTAAGCATTTTCACATTTTATCAAGTTATTTAAAATTATGGTTCCTTTACCTTCAACTGGACAAGGTGTATCATTTCCCATTCTCACTGAACCACCATTATAGTATTCAAAAGTTTCAAACTTTTTTTTATCACTAGTCATATGGTGAGTGCAGCCACTATCTATGATCCAGACATCATTTTTCCTAACTTTAGATATGAGTGCAGTTTCTACATACCTTTCTTCATCTTCATCTGAATCATCCTTCATGGTTACTGTATGCACCCTAAAATGGTCACCTAGACTTTGGGCCCCATTCATTATTTTATAAATTTATCAAATTTCTGAATCAATGCTTTGGAACATTTTCAATTCAAATCAATTTCCTTGATCAAATTGTAATTAATTCAATTATTCAATTATTTCAATATTTTCTAAGGTTTGAT
>MU223568.1:768465-784026 GCA_018584345.1 Thuja plicata | reverse complement strand
TCTTCATAGTTGCACTTGTGACTAGTGATGATTGTGTGATTTTCCGATGTCCATTAATAATGGCCCAATGATGAAAATAAGTTCCTTTACATTCTTTTATGAATGACAAACACAAGATCCTATGTTTTTTGCTTTATTGCAAGTACACCTTTGCATTTTCATGTAGCTTGCATTGTTAGACTTCATGTTAGTTTGCATTTTTTAGGTTGCGTTATGAGTTTGAGAGGGTTTTCCTTCATCTTTCTTGTGGACTTTTAATCAACTATGATCACGGTCTGATCTTCATTTCCTTATCTTATTTCGTGATCTCAATCAAAATTTTATATCTTAAACAGTTGATTAATTTTGGGGTATTCTCTTTCCTAAGGCTAATTCTTTTCTTTCTTCTCTCCATTTCTTTTCACCTCTTCCAAACTTCTATCTTCCATTCGCTTTCACCCCACTTCTTCTTCTTCTTCTTCTTCTTCTTCTTCTTTTTCTTCTTCTTTTCTTCTTTTTCTTCTAATTCAACCTTGGGGCATAATATTTTGTGCTTAATGATCTACCTTGGTTATGTGATCCTTATATCTTTCATCTTACATCAAGAACCTTATCTTTAGTTCGATTTGATCAAAATTTATCAATTTGCTATTTTTCCTCTATCTCATTTTGATTTCGATCATGAGGGGGCAGTACCTATCAAACTTCAATCTTTGATTCAGTTTTATCAATTATATCAGTATTTATTGAGATTTTTATCTCTGACATGTCAATTACTTATTTCGGTGTTGACTTTGTCTTTTTCAATTGTGCTAATTTTTGTCCTGATGTGTTCCCGTTTCGACCACACGTCTGGGTTGTTTTGTGATCCCATTTTGACCTCACACTTCAACTACATTCTTTGACTACATGTGTTCTCGTGTCGACCATACATTTGTCAGAGGGGCAAATGTATGCACCCTAAAATGGTCACCTAGACTTTGGGCCCCATTTATTATTTTATAAATTTATCAAATTTCTGAATTAATGCTTTGGAACATTTTCAATTCAAATCAATTTCCTTGATCAAATTGTAATTAATTCAATTATTCAATTATTTCAATATTTTCTAAGGTTTGATCATCTTTATTTAATTAAAATATTTAATCTCTCTTTTAATTAAATAAAATTCCTCTTATTTAATTCAATTCAATTCCTCTCATTTAATTAAATAAAATTCTTCTAATTTATTTAATTGAAAGAAAACCCCTCTTTTAATTAAATAAATAAAAATCTCCACTTAAAGCACTTTATTTGTTGAAAAAGGAAATGAATTAAATTAAAAATTAAATAAAAATCCCTTTTTCTTCACATCTTTCTAAGTGGTGGGATTTTTGCCTCTTAATCATAGCCTTTGATTTTTGCCTCTTAATCTCAATCGTTCACTTTTCTTTAAAAGGAGACCTCTCCTTCTCATTTTCATATTAGGTTTTTCATATAATTGTTATGCTGCAGGTTTGGAGAGCAATTTTGGAGGAGAATTTGAGCACTCAAGCTCTCTTCTTGTTTTCTTTATTCTTGCATTCATGGCTCCTCATATAGATTAGAATCATGCTTATTTCCATAGATTAGATTTGCATTCATATTTCCTTTCATAGACTAATATGCATTGTTATCATTTAGATTAGATTTCATTTTTATGCATTCAAATCTCTCATTTCATGGTGTATTTGCAATAGACACAACTAGGTCAATCTGAGGGCCTTCATTTTACATTTTTACACATCCATGACTAGAGAGCTATGGATCGATATTTGAGGCCTCATTCTTGAGCAACCTTGAATGGAATGATTCATAGAAGTGTGACAACATTTATGCACACAGTTACAAATACCATATTGATGTCTTCTTCTGATTCAGTTTTAGTGTCATCAACTCTCTTATCAACTAGGAAACAAGATTTCTTCCCTTTATCCTTGTAGTCTCGGGTATCTTTCTTGTCAGATTGTCGATTGCTTCGTAATCTCTGTTATCACCTCTATCAAACTTCTTCTCATATGATCTGTCATTTCCTTTTTCATCTTTTCTTTGGTTTGGACATCTTGCAACAAATTGTCCAACCTCTTTACAATTGAAACATACAAGTGGTAGTTTACCTTTGTATTTACCTTTTCCCCTCTACAGTCTTCTTTCCATTAGTGCTTCAACCTCATCAAGTCCTTGATCCTCATTATCACTATCACTATCATTTCTAACAGCATGTCTATGAATTGAGTTACTTATCTTTAAAGAAGATTTGAATGCAGATTCTACAGATGGTAAGACACTATTATCAAAGTTTTTAATCTCAAATGATATCATTCTACTAATCAGACTATCTAGAGGAACTGTATTGTTTGCAACTACTCTCATTTCTTGAATAGAAGAGACTCTAATAGCATATACATGCAATAAGGTTTTTAACATTTTACTTACCACTGTCTCATCTTCAAGTACACCTCCAACTCCTCAGATAGCATTTACTACCTCTTTGATTCTGTAGCTATACTAAGACATTTTATCTCCTTCTTTCAACCTTAGGTCATCAAACCTCCCTCTTAGGCTTTCTACCTTTTCTCTTAGTACATTGGCATCTCCTCCATGTGAAAGATTCAACTTATCCCACATTTTCTTTGCATAGATGTGGGTTTTTATACCTTCAAATTCAACATCGGAGAGTGATGATGCAAGTTCTATCATAATGAAATTATGCTCATGCTTAACTCTTAATTGTTTAAGAGTGTGAGGTCCTGTAAGCAACACATATTCAGTATCTGAGTATTGAACAATATCATTTCCAATGCCTGATAGGTGGAGTCTTATTCTTCTTTGTCATGATGCAAATTTGTCTTTATTCAACTTGAGCACATCTCGTCTGTTCATCTTGTGATCTTTTGCTTGAGCTGTTAAACTCCCTGTCTAAGCACACAAGATCTGATACCAATTGTTAGTAATAACTGAGAGGGGGGGTGAATCAGTGGCCTCAAAATTATCCCAATAATTAACCCAAAAACTTAGTACCACAATATTAAGCCTCTAGTTATCTTCAGTCCTATAAGATGAATGCCTTCAAATACTTTTATCAAATTACTACTGCTCAGAATGATTTGTAAAACCTTCTACTGTATGTTTACTGAGTAGTAGTATGTTAATTTATAGAAAGATAGTAAATTATCTAGAGTATACCGATCAATCCAGTTAAGCTAAGTGTAATGCAAAACAATAAAGTAATGACATAAACACATTAACACATGGATTTTTAACATGGAAATCCTATTAAGAGAAAAATCACTTGGGACCGGTAACCCAAAATTTTCACTCTTCTGAAGTAAGCTCAGTGAAGAGCCAACCCTGTTAAAATTTACAAACACACTGTTAAGTGTGACCTTGTTAGAGGATTTAAAAGTTTAGTATGTGACTTGATATCGGGCATCTCTATGCTACCATCCTTGATCAAACACTCACTTAGCTTGTCAATAAGTATCTAGCATCTCATGCTATCTTCATGATCAAAAATTTTTTGATACTCCTTTGGATGTATCTCAATATAGAGAGGATCTTTAAATCTTGCTTGGTTAAGATACTTTCTAAATCAATGGTTAAACTGAAATAGTATGATCTGTTCACATGTACAACTTATACTTGCAGATTTTTAGATCTATTATAATCTCATAAAACTATTCTGATTAATATATCCCTTTTTATACCTTTGCTCCACTTTGATTATAATCCGTGATGTTGTGCTCTGTTGCTCGGTGTCCACAGAAAACTTTAGCTCTTTCCCCAGCTTGATTGATCAGGACAATATGAAGTTTCTCTTCAGCATCCTCTTTTAATTCATTCACCCACACAATTTGTAATGAATTGAGTTGTCTCTTTATAGACATGATATCACCATTGTTAGGATCTTGGCGTGATCCACAATCTTAGCTAATTATATTTAAAGAAAAACTCTTGTTTTATCTCGCTGAGATCTTCTTGCCAACTGGACAAACCAACTTTAAATCCTTTACTTATCTCTGGCTTTATCTTGTCAATGAAAACAAAGATAACTACCATTTAAGTCTATATTTAGCTCTACCAGCTAGATATTTTTTCATTTATGAACTCAAGTTAATTTTGGTGTTTAACTCTTTGATAGCTTCGGTCAACACTCCAGTTCTCCTCGGGCTTCTTCGTTAGTTTATACTATGTTTCTAGTCGTCGGTTATGCTTGTGATTCTGCTCATTGGTGATTCTCATCAATGTTCTTTCTCGGGCATCACTGTGACTTGAATGTCAGTGATCTTTGTCCGTCGGGTTCCAGTGACCGTTGGTGTTTGAAGTCACATAGTGAATACTTATCGTTTATGCATTATAGAAAGAATAATCTTTATCTCTCTGATTCTCTGAAGACTTTGACACTTTGATTATAACCAATTAGATTATATCAAGTTGACATCAATGGCAATACAATCCATTAACTGATTTAATGTCTTGCATTATCCTTTTGTATTTCAATGATCAACTTAACATCTTCAAATATTCAATCAGTTACATGTCATAAAATAGATCCAAAAAATTTCAAATGTTGTAAATTTGGTTTCCTTCCGGACCAAGCTTCCTCAAGAGTTATATTTTGCAAAGGTTTAGTCAGGGTTCTATTAAGAATATAAGTGGCACAAGCGATATCTTCAGCCCAAAACTTGTAATGCATATCTTTAGCATGTAACATACATCTAGCCATTTCCACAATAGTTCTATGCTTCCTTTCTGCCACACCATTTTGTTGTGGTGTATAAGGAAAAGTAAGCTGATGCTTTATACCAAAAGATCTTAAGTAAGAATGAAAAACATTATTAACATATTTAGTGCCATTATCTATTCTAATTATTTTAAGTTTAGAACCAGATTACCTTTCCACAAACATATGAAATTCAGAAAATGTGTCAAGTACTTGATCTTTAGTATGCAAAATATAAATCCAAATTCTTCTAGTAAAATCATCCACAAAGGTTAGAGCATACTTTGAACCTTGCATGGATATGTTCTCCATTGGACCCAAAAGATCACTATGAATAAGATCTAACTTATGAGATGCCCTCCATGAAGTACCATGTGGAAAGGGCTCCCTTTTCATTTTGCCACTCATACACCCTGTGCATGTAATTTTAGATGGAAAAATATGGGGTAATCCTTCAACTATGTTATATTTTTGCATCAAAGTAATATAACCATAATTCAAATGGCCAGGCCTTCATGCCATACATTGAAATCAATATTGACTTTCAAAGAGTACCTTAAAGAGGCAAACTCATAAAATTTAAAATTTTTTATCATGATCCATCTTAGCATTAGCAACAACATGATCAGTGTTAGGATCAATAATATAGCATATATCCTTATGAAATTCAACTTTGTAATCTTGATATAATTGAGCAACTGAAAGAATATTAGATTTCAATTCAGGAACATAAAGAACGTTGTGTAACTTTCCATTTGGAACATTAACATCACCAAATCCATCAACTTTGCACTTATGATCATTAGCTAATTGAATAGGAATATTAGTAGTATTAGGTTGCAAAGAATCAAATACTTCTCTATGAGATGTAACATGATGAGAAGTGCCACTATCAATAATCCATTATAATGCATGAGAAGCTTTATAACAAGCAGTAAAAGCACAATGAGATCGATTACCTTGAGATTTGAAGTTAGTTTGATTATTGTTATTAATGGGCTTCTTATCATTTTGATTTTTAAAACAAACATTAGTGAGGTGACCATCTTTACCACAATAAGTATAATGCGGTTTCCTATTTTGAGGATTATTGTAATTATTATCATTATTATTGTATGATGGCCTAGAATTAGACCTGTTATTATGATTATAGTTATTTGAATAACCATTATTATTATGATTATTGTTACAATAGTTATTGTTGTTATTGGAATTATTATTATGATTATTATTAGAAGTATGAGATTTATTACTTTGATTTTGAGTTTTAGAAACAAAAGCATGTTCAAAAGATTTAATAGTACCAAATTGCAATAATTTTGCCTCCTCTTGACATAAATTGTTTTGACAGATAGCATAAGTTAAATGAGGAGCTAAAGTAGGAATCACAAGCTGAGAATGAATATTAGTGATAAATTGATGAAACACTTTAGGAAGGCATTTCTTAAGAATAATAGTAATTAATCTAATATTACTTAAACTAACATTAACACCACTTAGTTGAGTTTTAATTGCATCAAACTTGAGTAAAAATTCATCCATATTTTTAAAATCATTATACCTTAAGTCCTCCAAGTTGTCTTGGAGTTGAACCTTACGGGATTCGGATGAGCTATCATACGTCTGTTGCAAAATGGCCCACGCTTCATGAGCTTTGGTGCAATGTCTAATTAGGACATAAAGACCAGGAACTATGGAGAGACCAATAAAACCAAGAGCTTCTTCATTTTTTATTTTCCATGCATCTTTTTATGCTTGTGAAGTAGAAGTAGCTAGTTCAATAGAATAATCTATAGCAACTTCAAGTAAATGTTTAAATCGGAAGAGAAATGAAACATGAGTTTTCCATTGATGATAGTTAGAACTATTGAGTTTAATTTCTGGAATTAGAGTGGACATGATTAATAATCAAATTACCTTAAACAAAGAGAATAACAATGAATATATAATGATCAAGATTAAGAAAAATAAATTTAACTTAATGTTAATCACAATAGGATTGGTTAAATAATGATATTAAAAAAATTAAACTTATAGACTAAATAGAGAAACAAATTTTAATTACAAAGAATTACTGAACCAACAATAGAATTTGGTTAGAAATGATATAAAAAGCTTAGGAATGAAACGATTTGAGATAATAATGAGTAGAAAAAATGTTTGAGCAATTGAAATTTTTATATTAAAATAAAGATTTGACCAGATTTTAAAAAAAAAATGAGGCAAAGTGAATTTCAAATTACAACTAAACTTAGATAAAGATCAGATAATATGCAGAACCGTTTACTTGCAGATTGTAGAAAAATATAAAAAGCTTAAGAATGAAATGATTTGAGATAATAATGAGTAGAAAAAATGTTTGAGCAATTAAACTTTTTATATTAAAATAAATATTTGACCAGATTTTTAAAAAAATAAATGAGTCAAAGTGAATTTCAAATTACAACTAAAATTAGATAGAGATTAGAGAATATGCAGAACCATTTACTTGCAGACTAACCTACATATGTTAGAAAAGAATAAGCAAAGCTATTTTTAGAATATGCAGACAAAGATTAATAATATTGCAAAATTAAGAAGATACAATTAAATGAAAAGACCAGTCAAAACTATGCAGGAAGCTAACTTGAAAGTTGCGTAATGTATAAACAAAGAGAATATAATAATGTATTAATGTATTAAGCTACGTAATGCACTTAAATGTTAATTAAATATAATAACTAGACCAAAAGAAAATATAAAATGAAGCAAATAGCCTGCGCAAGGAGAAGAAATCTATTTTAGATCTAACTCTTGTTTCTTGTGCAAGAGGTGAGGATAATAACAAATACAGACAAGGTTGCGTGGAAAAATAAGGAAGCTGAGATGAAATACCAGTAAAAGTTGCACAATAATAAGTAGGAAATAGTGCAGGCAAGGAGGCTGAGGCAAAAGTCTTCGAAAGGAGAGTTAAGATGCTAACATAGCTGCTAGCAAAATCTGCGATGAAGAAGAACAATGACAGGGCTGTGTGAAGACAAAGAAATATGCAATAAAGTTGCACAAAGGAGGAGTGGGGATGTTAAGATACTGCTGTGTAATGAAAGGAATGAATAAAAACTCATGTGCAATGTAAAGAATAAAGAATAGTATAAGGAAATGTGAAAGAGAAAAGGTTGAGCAATGTTGCGCTGAAAAAGAGTAAAGGAGATCTGAGACAATAAAGTCTATGCAAAGAACAATAAAGGAGAAATTAGACTAAGAAAAACAAGGGAAGACAGAGATAGAAAGCTAACAAATATCAATATATAAAGAAAACAAAGATCTAACCAATGATGGATTATTGGTGCAGGAGCACCCTTAAGGTCTACTGGAAGATCTTAACTATTTTGGCTTGTAGGTTGGTTTGGCCAACCATCCATGAATAAGGACTAAAATATAAATTCCCTAGTGTGAGTTTGAGATGTGGTTTATGTTTGGAAATATTAGGGTTGTGTTGGTTGAGTCTAGTTGATTCTAGGAGTCTAAGGCCTAGAAGTCAACTCAAAAAGTCAAAGAGTTGACCAAAGTCCCAAATTGGGAGGATTTATAATGTTTAGTTGTTTTCTAGCCATTTGAGGTCAATTGGTAAAGTTTGGAACCAATTAGGACACTCAAAATGTAAAAATTGCAATTTTGACAAAAGTTGTCAAAGTTGTCATGACAACATTTCCTAGATTTTAGGAATCGGCCATTAAGGTGCCCAAATCCTGACCAAATGGTCTAGATAGATAGGATAGAAGTATATAATGTGAATCCAACCCTAATCTGACAGTTGGCTTTTATTTTGTATGGACTGATTACAAGGAAGGATCAATTTGTAGTGTAATTTTGTGACAGAGCCATCATCCATCACTTTATTGGATTGAATAGACTGAATGAGTGATTGGATAGTGTTTTCAATGTAGTTTCCAAGCTTTGTGTGGTATTAGTTTGGTAGATTGTACTTTCTAGTTAGGTTTTGTTAAATTATTTTTGTTTTGCAAGTTTACTGGCCAGTTTTGGTCCAGTTATGTAAATAATGGGTTTCTTTGGAGTTCCTGTGGCTCAAACTCCATGACCACTTGGAATCCATTAGATCCTTGTATATAATATATAGATATGGCTTTTGGAGTGTGTGTGTGTGTGTAGGGGAAGCTTGAGAACATTCAGGCCCTAGGCAAGTGGTGAGCATTTTGGTTAGGGTATTTGAACAATACAGTGGAAATAGAGATTGCAGAGTGATTGGTATGATCCAATCAAGATTAGAGGAGTGTAGAGGCATGTGGTGCACACCTTCTTATGGAAGGAGAAGTTCAGAGGAGACCATCTGATTGGAGAAAGAAGACCAAGTTGTCAAACAAGTCTACATGCCTTTGAAACCCTTGTTTTTAGGGGTTTGGTAGAAATCCACTGTACAAACTCTACTGAGATTTGAGACCTAGAAAATCTTCAAGGGAAGGAAAAAACCACATAGAATATCCAATTTTTTTCTAGGATTTTTTAAGGTTTTTTGGGAGCAAGAACACTTTTTCAGTGATTTTGAGGGCTAATAGGCCTAAAAAGGCTACAAGGGCCAAAGAGCTTGATTTTGGGTCTCGATTAGAAAATGGTTGAAGGATTCATCAAATTGGATCCATAGGAGTTTGATTGGACCTAAGGGGAGTGGGAAAGCCTAACCTTAGGAAGTTGACATCATTGGAGTGATAGGAGACTTTTGGAGCCATGGTTGCAAGAAAGCTAAGAAAGAGTGTAGGGAGTTGAGTTTGAAGTTGATGGGAAGTTCCTAGGGAGTTAGACGATTAGGAAAGAATCCTCTAGTTAGGGTAGAGAAAGATACCCTAAGGGAGACCTAGTGAAGGTCTTGGAGAGACCCAAAAGGCTCTAGGAGAGGTATCTCCTCATCAAATTGGTATCAGAGCCATTGAAAGGCTTGGGTGATTGAATATGTGTATTTCAGATTGGAGTGAGTCCATAGGTGAGTCCAACATGGTGACCAATGCAGAGTTGGCCAAAGATTTGTCAAAGAAATAAATCAAGAATAGACTTCTTGAACAAGCAATGGAGGAAATGAAGATCAAGATGGTAGAAGTGGTTGAGACTGCTAGTAAGTTGAGAGAAGAAATGCATGAAGGGATAGATAAGGGAAAGAAACCAATGGAAGAGGAAATAGAACCAGAGCCTGATCCACTTCTACCTGAGGAACCATTCCTTAAAGCACTTAGGGAATTGAGTGGAAAGGCTCTAGAGGGAATCCCAATATTCTCTGGCAATATGGATGCTAAAATGGTTATGGAATGGCTTGAAGGAATGGAGAATCACTTCGAGTGTGATGGGATTACAGAAGCCCAAAAGGTGAAGATAGCCAAGTCAAGGCTAAGAGGGAAAGCACTTACATGGTGGAAGTTCTTGTAGGAAGAAAGAGGGCAAGAAGCACATAAAAAATTGGAAAACAATGATGGTAAAAGTGAAGGAGTATTATCTTCTAGATGATTATGACATCCAACTGCATAAGAAGAGGCAAAATCTTAGGCAAAATGACCTAGATGTGTCAGCCTATACCGAAGAATTCCAAAAACTTTGTCTTAGATCAATAATTAAGGAGACAGAAAGTATTAAAGTGGCAAGATACCTTAATGGATTAAGGTGGAACATTCAAGAATATTTTAGTCTCTTTACCCTGACTTCCATCCATAGTTGTTTTCAAATGGCTTTGAAGGTGGAAGAAAAACTAAAGAAAATACAAGATTCTAGCTCCAAAGGTAGAGGAAAGGGTAGAGACAATAGAGGTGGTCATAAAGGAGGTTCAAGTGGAAGAGGAAATGATAGTAGGGGTCAAGGTGACTCCAGATATGTAGATCAGGGATAGGAGTCAAACAATAGAGGTGGATTCAGTAATAGAGGAAGGGGTTCTTATAATAGTGGCAGAGGAAGGACAGGAGGTTTTGGAAGGGGATCTCATTTCTCTTCCCTGAAATGTTACAACTATGGATAGTTGGGGCACCCTATAGATAGGTGTCTAGATAAGCCAACATCCTCACAAGGAGAGAAGAGGATCAACTATGTCCAAGAGGAGGACAACATCAAGCATCCAGAGGTCAGTCTTGATTTAGAGAAAGGTGAAAGTTTGATGCTTAGAAGAATACTCATTAAAGAACCCACTAAGGATGGACACAAGCAAAGAAGGGCTCTTTTCAGGGTCAAGTGAAAGATAATGGGAAAAGTATGTAAGGTGATCATTGATTCTGGATCTATAGACAATGTTATATCAGAGGAGGCCGTAGAGAAGTTAAAGCTCACTAAAATTCCACATGAATGTCCTTACAAAGTCACATGGTTGAATAAGGGCCAGAAAATCTTAGTCAATGAACAAGTGTGGGTGGAATTTTCCATTGGAAAGTATCATGACAAGATACTATGTGATATTTTCCCAATGGATGCTTGACATCTATTGCTTGGCAGACCATGGCAATATGAAAAAGATGCAGTCTATAATGGGAAAGACAACAAGTACACCTTCAAGAAAAATGGGGTAACTTACAAAATAAAATCCATACTAGAAGAGGATACAATGGAGAAGCCAGAATCTAGTGCCATTTTATTGAGTGGAAAATAATTTCTAAGGGATATGAAGGAAGAAGAAGTTGGTTATGCAATCTTGCTAAAGCCAAAGGAGGAGGAGTCTCATGAGAAGGCACCTATACCACAGGAGGTAAGAGAACTATTAGACCAGTTCAAGGACATAATTTGTGAGGGTAAACTAGCCACCCTTCCACAAAAGAGGGAGATAAGTCATCAAATTGACTTCATACCAGGAGCATCTTTGCCAAAAAAGGTTGCATACAAGATGACACCAAAGCAAAAAAAGGAGATAGCCAGACAAGTCCAAGATATTTTGGACCAAGGGTTGATAAGGAAGAGCATTAGCCAATGTGTTGTCCTAGTGGTGTTGGCTCCTAAGAAGGGAGTTAAGTGGAGAATGTGTACTGATTCTAGGGCAATAAATAGGATAACTATCAGGTATAGATTTCCAATTCTTAGAATAGAAGACTTGATGGATTGCTTGGGGGTGCTAAGTACTTCTCTAAAATTGATTTGAAGAGTGGGTACTATCAAATTAGGATGAAAGAGGGTGATGAGTGGAATTTTTCATTTAAGACTACAGAGAGGTTGTATGAATGGTTAGTGATTCCCTTTGGGCTTACCAATGCACCAAGAACCTTTATGAGGGTGATGAATGAAGTCTTAAAGGACTATATAGGAGTTTCTGTAGTTGTGTATTTAGATGACATCCTCATTTTCAATAAAACTAAACAGGATCACATGAAACACTTGGAGTTAGTGTTGAAGAAGTTGTAGGAAGAGAAACTCACCATAAACCTTGAGAAGAGTGAGTTCATGAAAGAAGAGCTAGTCTACCTTGGCTTTGTGGTTTCCAAAGATGACTTAAAAATGGATAAGGAGAAGGTAGTGGCCATATTGAACTAGCCTACTCCTGAGACAGGGATTGAAGTTAGGAGCTTCCATGGGTTAGCCCAATTCTATAGGAAGTTCATTAGGAGATTTAGTGAAATTTGTGCTCCAGTCCTAGAGACTATAAAAGGAGGGTTGAAAACAAAATTTGTGGGGACAAAGGCAGCTAATGATGGATTTGAGAGAGTAAAGAAGGAAGTGGATACTCATCCTATATTTCTATTACCAATATTTGATAGACCATTCATTGTGGAGTGTGATGCAAGTAGAATTCCAGTAGGAGCTATCTTAAGTCAAAAAGGCAGGCCTATGGCCTTTTTCAGTGAAAGACTAAATGAGGCCAAGTCTAGGTACTCTTCCTATGACTTGGAGCTATATGCTCTTGTACAAGCCTTAAAGAAGTGGAGGCATTATCTTTTTCCCAAAGAGTTTTTTGTCTTCACAGACAACCAAGCAGTGAGTTACATAAACACTCAAGACAAGCTTAGCTTGAGACACATCAAGTGGATGGAATTCCTATAATCTTACACCTTTACCATCAAACATAATAAGGGAGTGCAAAATAAAGTTGCAGATGCCCTTAGTAGAAGACTACTTACCATCCAAGAGATTCAGTTACAGAGTACAGGGGTTGAAGGTTTGAAGGACCTATATGAGGGAGATTTAGACTTCTCAGAGATATATAAGGTGTGTCAGAATCTTGAGAATCACTTTCTTAGTGAGTTTGCAGAGTATACATTACAAAATGGGTTTCTATTCAAAGGCAAGAAACTACGTGTTCCAAGAGTCTCTATGAGGGAGAACCTTATATAGAAAAAGCATAATGGAAGCCTAAGTGGACACTTTGGATTGAATAAGACATTGGACTTAGTAGAGAGATTCTATTGGTGGCCAAAGATGCAGAAGGAAGTAAGAAGGCATGTGGAGCAGTGTGGCATATGTCAAAAGGCTAAAGGCACTTCATCTATTGTAGGACTTTACCAGCCATTACCCATCCCAAGTAGACCTTGGGAGTGCATAAGTATGGACTTCATAGTGGGGTTACCTAGAACTCCAACTGGTTTAGATAGTGTATTTGTAGTGGTAGATAGGTTTAGTAAAATGAGCCACTTCATACCATGTAAAACAACACATGATGCCAGCCATATTTCCTACTTGTTTTTCAAACAAGTAGTAAGGATTAATGGCCTACCAATGAGCATTGTTGCAGACAGGGATGTAAATTTCATGGGTCACTTTTTGAAGACCCTATGGAAGAGATTAGGTACAAATTTATCTCATGGATCTACCTATCATCCTCAAATAGATGGGAAGACTGAAGTAATCAACAGGGTACTTGGGAACTTTCTTAGATGTTTGACCAAGGAGTATGGAAAAGTTTGGGAACAAGTTATTCCAAAGGAAGAATTTTCCTACAATGACAGTACCAACAGAGTTAGAGGGGAGAGCCCATTTGAGATTGTGTATGGGGCACATCCAAGGGGTGTGATGGAACTCAAAGACCTCAAAGGATATGAGGGAGTTAGTGGGCATGCTAATGACTTTGCACAATCAATGAAGGAAGTTCATTAGCAAGTGCAAAAGACCTTGATGGTGGAAACTCAAAGGTTGAAGGCAAAGAAAAATGAGGGGAGAAGAGAATTGCAGTTTGAAGTGGGTGAACTAGTCATGGTGTTCTTAAATAAGGCAAGACTGCAAAAAGGGATACCTAGCAAGCTATAGATGAAATTAATTGGACCTTGTAAGATATTGGCAAAGTATGGACCTAATCCATACAAGGTAGAGTTGCCCAAGGAGATGTCAATTTATCCAATCTTCAATGTGAAATATTTGATCAAGTATAAGGGGCCAGATGTGGATGAGATGCAGTATAGAGCAGAGGTACATAAGGACATGGGAGATTTCAAGACTTTGGAATAGGAAAAACTACAATTTGAGAAGATATTGGATTCAAGGGTGAAAAAGAAAATAAGACATAAGATCTACATGGAGCATCTAGTGAAGTGGAAGCAACAACCAAAGTTAGAGGCCACTTGGATAGCTGAAAGTGACTTCAAGAAACATGGAATCAGTGAGGAGTTCCTATCACCAAAATTTCCTTAACTTGCTTGTTGTAGGGGGTATATGGTGTAGGAGCACCCTTAAGGTCTACTGGAAGATCTTAACTATTTTTGCTTGTAGGTTGGTTTTGTTGGAGATTTGATTCTGAGCAGTTGATTGATTGTATGTTTGTCATTGATGACAACATATAATACACAGTAGTAATTCTATATGTACTTATCAGAATGATGACATGAAGACTTGCATGGATAGATACATTTTGTTGACATGTTTATTATGTTATGTTCATACACACAGATCCAGATATGATGTTTCAGTAAAGTTATGTAATTCTATTATTGGCAGTTACAGTTCTAGAAGTGTAACTATTTAGGGCCGACATATATCACGTGTTTCTTGAGTTGCACCTATCTTTTGTATATGCATGTGTATATTCATGATTAGTTATGAGTTTCTGATATTAATCCAAAGGCACCAAACATGTTTCAAGAAGATTAAAAAGTTAGAGTTAAATTGGTGAGGCCGACTTAGTGAAGCATCGCGCCTATTCGGTTTATACTTGCGCGGTTGTAATAATGCTTGCATTCTTAGTAGAGCCGACAAGTATGTTATGAAGACTTGTCTTACAGGTCCCATGATCTCATACTTTGAGGAAGATACTTATAGCAAGTCAAAGGTGACATGCTAAGTGTGAATGATACAAAAAGAGAAGAAAGATGTATAGAGCAGATTATCAGAGTTGGTTCATTCATCAAGAGTCTATGTGAACAAGAAGTGAAAGATTAGAATACACTGGAACTGATCAAGAAAATAGGTCTACTCTACAGTTCATCATCAGATGTAGTGCATATCTATTATACAGAAGGTTGTAGCCTTCACCATCAAGCAGTGAGCTTTTGGATAGTGAGTCCACCACCCCTAACAGGGTTATTTGTAAAAGACTCCTAATAGGGTCCGACCCTTAACCAGGTCACTATACTTATTGCATTGTAAAGTACAACTCCTAACAGAGTTGAGATATCTTCTAACAGGGATTACTATAAACAAGTATAGTTCATTGTGGGTGCTAATTCCCACCGGGGTTTTTACCATTTGGATTCCCCGTAATCAAATTGTGTGTTGTGTACTATGTTATCTGATAGAGCATTTACTTTGTTGTATTCTAAAGTTAAAGAACTAAAGTTACTGATAACTAATTCACCCCCCCCCCTCTCAGTGATCCTTTGGGACTATTCTAATAATTGGTATCAAAGCCAAGTGCCTTGGAGAAGAAGCCTAACAACTTAAGGTAGATCAGATGTCTTACTTCA
>MU223568.1:737505-758283 GCA_018584345.1 Thuja plicata | reverse complement strand
CTAACAAGAGGAACATGGTTTGTAAACTACACAAAGCCTTGTATGGATTGAAACAAGCACCAAGAGCATGGTATGAAAGACTTCACTCTTATCTCATTAGTATTGGATTTATTAGAACAAGTGATAACAGTAATCTGTATTTGAAAGGAGACATTGATGATAAGACTTTGATTGCCGACATATTTGTTGATGATATCATATTTGGTTTTAATGATATGCTATGCAAGTCATTTTCTGATGAAATGAGAAAAGGATTTGAAATTTCAATGTTTGGAGAGATCAAATTTTTTTTTGGCCTACAGATTCTACAACAGGATGAAGGCATCTACATCACACAATCCAAATACATCAAAGAATTTCTAAAGACATTCTAGACGGGGGACTCTAAACTAGTTGGAACACCTATGGCAACTGGATGCAAATTGACAAAGGAAGACAAGACAACTGAGGTAAATTAGACCTTATATAGATCTATGATTGGTTAACTAATGTATGTTGTACACACTAGACTTGATATAGCACATGCAGTTGGTATAGTTGAAAGATTCTCTGCTAATCCTAAGGAATCACACATGACTATTGTTAAAATAATTTTGAGATATCTGAAGAATACTGAAGACTATGGTTTGTGGTACAATAAAGAAGGAAAATTTGAGCTACAAGTTTATACTGATGCTGATTGGGCTGGAAACATAGATGATAGAAAGAGCACAACATGAGGGGCATTCTTTATGGGTTAAAGACTTGTCACATGGATAACTAAAAAACAAGGATGCATATCTCAATCAACTGCAGAAGCAGGAATATGTAGCTACTGCTGCAAATTGCTCTAACATTGCATGGATCAAGCAATTGCTGAAAGGTATGAATGAAGAAATTATTGACCCAGTAATTATCTATTATGATAATACTAGTGCTATCAACATTTCAAAGAACCCTTTGATGCATGCAAAGACAAAGTACATAGCTATTAAGTATCACTACTTGAGAGAACAAATACAAGAGAAACATGTGATACTAGAATATGTACAATCCAAAGAACAATTAGCAGACATATTCACAAAACCATTGCCAAAAGATACATTTGAGTACTTGAGGAATAGACTAGGGGTTCGTCCCTTGTCTACTGGTCACTAAGCTGACTTGAAGGCTGCATCAACCTACACATTATCAGAATATTATTCATGTTGATGCAATCTGAGATATGGACTACAATGACATATCAGTCCATTAAAGGGACACAAAGCTTAAAAGGGGGATAAAGATTGTTGGTTACTACAAAGCTGAATTTGTTTTTGGCATTGTTGTCAAAGGGAGAGGAATATTCAATGAAATATCTATCAGGGAGAAAGATTAAAGGGAGAGAGATATTCAATGAAGTAACCATCCATCAAAGGGAGAGAATTGGAAAGAGTTAACACTACATATCTATCCAGAAAAGGGAGAAGAGATTCTACAAGAAAGGGAGAGATGTAATCAGAAGACAAAATTACTACACCTATCCATTGAAGGGAGTGAAGAAAGGGAGAGCACACAACATAATCAAATATAAGATAGAAGAGCTCACTGAGACTCGGATATTTGAATTGGTTATAGAACAATAAGTTTTGTGTGTTATGCAATGTTTTACACTGCATATTTCATAGTATGTTGCCATCAATGCCAAAGGGAGAGATTGATGAACTATAACTAATTGAATGTTTGAAGATGATAAGTTGATGATCACCGAGCTACAAAAGTGAATGCAAGACATTAAATTAGTTAATGTATTGTATTGTCATTGATGTCAACTTGATATGGTTTGATTATTCAAACACATATTGGTCATAACCTTGAAGATATAAAGAGACAGTTTATGTGGTTGTTAAAACATAAAAGTTCTATATACACCGAGTGACAGTAAACACTAACAGATAGTGCACACCGATGGATAGTGAACACTAAGCAGTTCACAATGTATACCGAGCACCACAGTAACTGAGCAAGCATTACTGATCAAGTGTATACCGAGCATCACAGTAAATTGAAGTTGTTACCTAGCATAACTGGTTGATGACCGAATAGAACTGAAGTTAAAGAATGAAAAAATTACTTAGCTAGCAAGAGCTATATTTAGGGATTAACTGATTGATTTCTTTATTTTCAATGATCAGTTAAACTAAAGAAAGGAAAGAGATTTAAAGCACATTTTATTTACAGTTATCATGGATAGATTTTCATAATATAACTAAAGCAGAGCTTTACAGGATAAAACAAGCATGACAAGTTTTACAGATCAAGAAGTGATGTACGACAAAAACAAAGAGATTGAGTAGCTAATCATGTCTATATAAAGAGACAAGGAATTTATTAGAAAGAGAGGAATGTTGAATATAATTCTAGTGAAGATAGAAGTCTTCATACAGATCTAATCATACAGGATGAAGAACAAAGCCAAGGAATTCTACAGACACCGAGCAATAGAGGACAAAGCACTCACCGAGTAGAAGAAAGAAAGAGAGAAAAGGAAATCAAGTGAGCATTGATCAGAGAGGTATTATTGTCCTAACAATAGATCTGAATATCTGCAAGTTAAAGTTGTATTTTGAATAGATCATTTACTATATCAGTTTAACCATTGATTCAGAAAATATCTTAACTGAGTGGGATTTAACAGTCCTTATTGTATTGAGATAGTCAAGAGTATCAAAAGGTTTTCTTGTTGACAGCATACCGAGTGCTAGGTCAAAATACAAACTATTAGTTTTAAATCCTCGAACAAGGTCACACTTAATAGTGTGTATTGTAACCTTTAACAGGGTTGGCTCTTCATGGAGCTCACTTTAGAAGAGTGCAAATATTTTGGGTTACCGGTCCCAGGTGGTTTTTCCCTTAGCAGGGTTTCCACGTTAAAATATATGTGTCAAATGTGTATATAATTTAATTGCATTGAATTTTTTCTTTACACATTATTGAAATTGGATTGGTCAGTTAACACTAAGTTTATTTACTGCTATTTGATAAAGTCTAGAAAAGATAAATAGTATATCTTACCGAGCAGGTTATATTTGTTAAAGTTGTTTATGGCATACATCTTGATGGACTGAAAGATAACTAGAGGGTTAAATTTGTTAAAGTTTTTGGTTGGATTTTTGGAATTATTTTTAAGGCCACTAATTCACACCCCCCCCCCCTCTCAGTTATTCTAAAATATGGAAGATGAAAAATGNTTAAGGCCACTAATTCACCCCCCCCCCCCCTCTCAGTTATTCTAAAATATGGAAGATGAAAAATGATGAAGAAATGATAGATTTGAGCACAAGTATGTAGAACTTGCCCCAAATCTCACAATGATGAATGCAAATGCAAAGTATATTCTAAGAATGCAAATGCAAATGCAATATATTACTAACTAGATTGAAATAAAATCTAGACTAAGAATGAAAATGCAAGATTCACACTAAGTTATGAAATCAAATCTACGCTACCATGTAAGGAATGAAATCTAAACTATGATGATAATGCAACAACTATGAAAATGAGATTACTAAGAATGCTAAAATGATGAACTATAAGTGATTGAATGTTTGTAGATCATAAGTTGATGATCACCGAGCTACAGAAAGTAAATTCAAGACATTAAATCAGTGAATGTACTGTATTGTCATTGATGTCAATGTGATATAATCTGATTGGTCATAAACATATTGTCATAGAATTCAAGAAACCAAAAAGATAAAGCTTATGTTATCGGTAAACATAAAAAGCCAGTGTACACCGAGTGACAGTAAACACCGATGGACAAAGAACCCTGAGCGTTCACAGTGTATACCAAGCACCACAACACCGATCATAACTAAAGTGGTCACCGAGCATAATTGAAGTTGATTCACAAGGACAACTGGATTCCATGACCGAGCTAAATGAAGATTAATCACTAAACCTAACTAGAGTTAGAAAATGACAAAACAATTAGCTAAAAGGAGCTATATTTATATTTAACTGATTGATTGATTTATTTTCATTGACCAGTTGAACTAAGGATAAGAAGAAGATTTAAAGCTATTTTTACTCATATTTGTCAAGGAGAAATCTACTGAATAAAACTAAATCAAAGATTTAAAGATTAAAACAATGCATGGCAAGATTTGCAGATCAAGATGTAATCTACGTCAAGAACAAGGAAGACAAGGAGATTAAATGGTGAAATTGTATCTATATAAAGAGACAAGGAACTCATTATAAAAGAGAGGAATGTTGAATATAATTTTGGTGAAGATAGAAGTCTTCATGCATATCTGATCATATAGGCTTAGGAACAGAGCCAAAGGAATTCTGCAAACACCAAGCATAAAGAAGAAAGAAGGGGAGAAAAGGAATTGAAGAGAACATTTATCAGAGAGGTATTATGGACTAACAATAGATCTGAAAATATGGAAGTTAAAGTTGTATTATTGAACAGATCATTTATTGTTTTAGTTTAACCATTGATTCAGAAAATCTCTTAACTGAGTGGGATTTAACCATCCTTATTGTATTGAGATACTCAAGAGTATCAAAAGGTTTTCATGTTGAAAACATAGCAAATTCTAGGTCAAATGATAAACTGTTAGTTTTAAATCCTCTAACAAGGTCGCACTTAACAGTTTGTTTGTAACCTTTAACAGGGTTGACTCTTCACTGAGCTCACTTTATAAGAGTGAAAATTTTGGGTTATCGGTCCCAAGTGGTTTTTCCCTTAATAGGGTTTCCACATTAAAAATTCATGTGTCAAATGTGTATATGGTTCATTGCTTTGATGTTTTTCTTTACACATTACTAAAATAGGATTGGTCGGTAAACACTAAGTTTAATTACTGCTACTCAATAAAGGTGAAAAGATATACAGTATATCTCACCGAGCAGTATATATGTGATAAAATTACATAAGGCATACATCTTGTAGGATTGAAAGATAACTAGAGGATATTATATTTGTGATATAAGTTTAGGTTGGATTATTGGATTAATTTTTTAGGACACTGATTCACCCCTCCCCCCCCACTCTTAGTTATTCTAACATAAAATGCTTAAGTGCTCAAGTGTGCAAGTGCTGAAGTATGCAAGTGCTCACAACTAATCTCAAATGCTTACATTCACTAGTTACAAAATGAGAAGTGAGGCCGTCTTTTATAGACTTGTTATGAAAATGAAGGGCTAGGATTAAGAGGTGGAAAATGAGTGGTTGACATTAAAGGTTAAGTAGGGTTTTGGTTGGAATGAAGGAGATTAAGGGGAAAATAGGATGAGTGGTTAGGATTAAGTGATTAAAGAGAGTGGTTGACTCTTAAAAGTGGAGGGAACAAGAATTTGAAAAAGTCACATGTGTGTGTGCAAGTGATTAAGGCTAAAAGGTTTTATTACCTTTTAAGTGTAATTAGAGGGAATTTATCCAAAAGCAAGGAGAAGTGGGATTTAAATTAAATTAGATTTAATTTAAATGGGGCTTAGAATAATTTTATAGAAAATGAAGGTATTTAAATAAATAAAATTTATTTATATAAGGAATATGGAGGAAACATATATCAAAATAGAATTTTAATATCTTAGGGGTAGTATTTAAATTAATTAAATACAATGTGGGGAATTTATTTAATAATATTAAATAAATAGTCAAATATTTAAAATATAGCTAACTTATAAAAAAATTAACTATATTGTTATAGGCAATATTAATTAAATTAATATAGAAATGAAGAGAGACAATTTTTGGGTGTCTACAAAATCTAATGAAGAAAAAGTATTGGTTTTGTGAGTTGTTAAAAGAGATGGATGGGTCATTCATAGTGGATGCTCACATCATATGACTGGTGATAAGGATAAGTTTGTGAGGCTTGTGGACTATGATGGTGGTTTTTTTAGATTCGGTAACAATGCTCCTTGTATGATTAAAGGAAAAGGATCTATTACTCCTTATTGTAAAAATGGTACAAATGATGTCTTATATGTTGTTCAGGTTTAAGACATAATTTGTTGAGTGTTAGAAAACTATTGGATTGTTGGGATAATGGAGAGGTGTGTACTAAGAGGGGAGGGGTGAATCAGTACCCTTAAAAACCTTTAAGCAATTATTTGTAACCACTGTTTTGTATTATCCGACTGAGTATATTGCATACAACAAAAATATAGTATCACTGCTGAAATGTAAATGCATGAAAAGTAAACAATACACATACATAAAATTAAGTACTCATGACACTAGTATTTTGGTATTGCAGAAAGCCTATGTTAGAAGGTAAAAACTGCGGTGGGGATGAGACCCACAAAACTTCACTACTGTAGAAATAAAGTTAGCCGGTTAAAGCTTTACAAAGAATGATCACTTATGATGATCTTACCCTGTTAGGAGTAACAATGAGATCAATTAGATCTACCTCGTGTGAGTATTTTGCAACATAATCTATTTGTGCACTCGATTAAGAGATTTACAATAAGACGGTTAAGTCTACTCTGTTAAGCGATTTAGGGATCTATTACAATTGTTAGAGAGTAACAGAAGTTTGATCTTAAAGATATGAAATCTCAATATTGATGATACAGATCCATTATGTTCATACAAAAATATATCACCTCAACGTGAATGATAATACCTTCTACTCTGTTCTGTTCGGTAGCCTTGCCTTAGTTTTGTAAACTGATTTTTGCAATGTAGTCTATGTCCTTAAAATCATTGTATGATCTTTGATGTCTGTAGTATGGCAGCTACTTAATCATTTCTTGATCAACATACATTACAAAATTTGACATCAGTACATTTATATATCAAACAATATGACCTAATTAAGGCTTAACAATTACATCCTTACCCTAAGGTCAACGGTGTACAAAATTTACCTTGAGCATCTACCCATAGGAGACAAACAATAAATGTTGTAAATCCGTAATTAATGTCCTCCTCGATCATGTAAACCATTATCTAGGTCGGCTAAAAAATTGTTACATAGAATTATGTGTGATAAAAAAATTTTAGGTGGTCTCTGTTCCACTGAGTTATTGATGTCTCTCGATGCTCAATTTTGTCTGTGTATCTCGGTTATACTAGTGTTTGTTTATGTTGTGTAGCTCGGTGTTGTTCACTTCTCGGTATAGTCTATCTACTCGGTAATCACTATACTCAGTTAACTCTGGGCATGATCAATGCTCTCAGTTAACTCTGTACTTCGGTGATTATACCGACTATCTTGCTTGTGACTCTGTTATTGACTGTTCATTATGTCTGCTTGATAACTAATGACAACTTCAATGTGCAATTCGAGTAACATTGTCCCCCTTTGGCATTAGTATCAAAAACTTATTACTGTACATAATACTATACATAGTGACTCCCCCTTTGTATATACTTGGTATATGTATATGAACTCAATCTAATTATATTATTCCACTTTACTATACATATATAAATGTATTTCCTCCTTTTTTGAAAATAATGACAAAAGCAGTATAACTTATAGTTTGTCAAAAATATTAGGTTGGGCATTCTTGAGTGTTTCCAATAATTTCTCCCATTCCTCCTTTAAATGCTCAAGGGTGAGTAGCTCTAAATTTATATGAGCATGCATATCATATATGCTCTTTGTCACTGACAATTTCAGGGTGGCAATGAGATTCTTTGTCAATGTCACATGTTTTTTCATCATGACCAAATGTGGCAGTCACATTGCCTGAAGCTCGGTTACTTGTTCTCTAATTGTATCTTCTTCTCTCTTTAATTCTTGTCTCAACTGCTAGTTTTGAAGTACTTTGTTGTAATGCATCTATAATGCATGTTGCTCGGTTGATAGACTTTGTGCTCTATCCTTAATATCTTGATCTATTTGCTTTAGCTTTTCACTAATCTCAGTAGTGAAATGGTCTAGTGTACTTAACTATTGTATAATTGTAATGACTTCAAATATAATAGTTTCTAAACCACTTACAAATTCAAACAGAGTTACCTTATGTACTGCCACTGCCTGGCTGATTTTCTCAGTAAATTTATATCGGATCTTCTTTTCTTCTTGTTCTTCCAATTTTTGCTCGGCATCAATGTCAAGATTGTCAATTGCCTCAGTGAGTAGTTCAATTTGGTGGAGTATGGGGGCTCATTCATCAATGTTTATATCTGGTACAACTTACATTAAAATCTCTTTTGCTTTTTTAGCACTTATGTACTCTTTCCTTCTCGTCTTAGCTTGTCCTGTGCTACTTTTCTGGTGCAAAGTTCACCATATTTCTTCAATGTTTCTGGATCAAGTGCCCATGGATCCTAGTCAAGAATCTCTATGATTTCATCTAAAGTAATTGCGTCATTGGTTCCTTTCTTCTTCTTCTTTTTCTTTCCTGGAACACTCGATGAAGGAGATATAGTTAATTTTAACTGAGGATTTTTCTCGGTTTCTAGCTTTGCTTGCTCGGTACTCGGTGTGGTAACTTTGTGGGGTGCCTTGGTAGATGACCTTGTGTTTGTAGTAGATGTATCTATTATCTTGTCAGGATTCTCTATGTTACCTTCACCTTTATCTTCTACAACATCAGTGGTATCTTTAGGTTCATCACCTTGTGTTGTTCCACCACTATGCTCGATCTCTTTACCATGATCTTCACCCTTGTCTTCATTTGTATCTCTGATCTGCTCGGGTTTCTTTTGATGTGCTTCAATCTCAATTCCAATTTCTTTGACCAGAATAGGTAATTGACTAGGTTCATCTGCTTAGGCGACCTGTGATATGTCTTGCTCATCTATAATCTTGGTTTCTCTGATTGAATCATCTTCTTTGGCCTTATCATCTAGATCACCTTTAGTTACATCAAGTACTGTGATCTCCGGGTGACCTAAATTAGTCAAGAGTTTAGGAATACTATCTAATACATCATCTATTGTTGCATCATCAATTGTATGGGTTTTGTGCTCGGTCCAGTAGATGCAACATCACTTACTTCCTCAATATCCTGGAAGTTCTCAGGTGGATTCAGAAGTTCGTTCCAAATTTTGGTGCTCTCAATATCCACTTCTTTCATATTTCCTTGCAAAATATTCACTTTTTTTCCTTCTTTGGAAATTGCTTGGCATACTTTCTCATTATATCATGTATTTCCTCAACTGTGCACTCATCTTTAATAAGTGTGAGTGTTGCTTCTCTCATTTGCTTCTCAGTTTGGAGTGCATATGACCAGCTTGATGATATTTTATCATATAATTCTGATGGAATAGAATCAACAAACTCAACTGGAACTTGTTTGAAGTTGATCATCATACCTATGATTGCTTCTTCAATTTTATCCTTGTGCTTGATAGTTAGATCAGAATATGCTTGTATCTTTGGATGTCCCAACTATCCAGTTGTCTTGATTGCCTTTGCAATCTCATCAATAGTCTATGATGTCTTGTTCTGTACAACCTTGAATTGATCTAGATTGCCATCAGAATCATCCTTGTCATCTTTGTTCTGTACATATGATGAACTATAATTGATTGAATGTTTGAAGTTGTTAAGTTGATGATTATGCCAGGCATTAAATCAGTTAATGTATTGTATTTTCATTGATGTCAACTTGATATAATCTGTATGGTCATGGACATACTACCAAAGACTTCAAAGAACTGATGAATCAAAGATCATGCTATCATTAATGCATATAAGTCAAGTATTCACAAAGTGATTGTATACACTGATGGAGTGCACACCGACGGACAGAGTAAAAGAGAAAAGTCACAATGTTACCCGACGAGCAAATGAACAACATTACCGATGAGCAAAGTCACAGTGTTGCCCGACGAGCAAAGCACAGAGTAACTCAGTAGATAGAATTACAGTGTTGCCTGACAAAAAAGACAAGGAAGGAGATCATGAAGTCAACTGAAGTCACACCGATGGAACAATCAGTTATCACCGATGACTAACTGAAGTATTGGCTGACAGAATAGAGAGTTCAAAAATGAAAAAATGTTTAGCTGTTAAGAGATAAAAATTGACTTAACTGATACTTATCATTGTTTTAATCAACAAGATAAAGTTGGAGATAAGTAAAGGATTTAAATCTACTTTGTCCAATTGGCAAGAAGATCTCTACGAGATAAAAGTGGAGTTTTTCTTTAAATCTAATTGGCAAGAATTATGGATCACGCCAAGATCAAGAAAGCCAAGAAAATGATGAATCATGTCTATAAAGAGACAACCTAATTCATTAAGAATTAGAGGGGTGAAGATAAGAGAAAAGAGAATAGATGCTGAAGTGATTTTGAAAGAGAAGAAAGTATTCATTCAGACCTGATCAACAAGCTGAGGAAAGAGCTAGGTTCTGCAGACACCGACGAACAATGAAACAACATCATAGAGTAGAACAGTGTGGAGAAAAGGTATTGTATTGATTATATTGATCAGAGAGGTAATGCACTTACAATAGATCTAAAAATCTGTAATTCAAGTTGTATGTGTGAACAGATCACTTTATTGTTTTATTTTAACCATTGAAGCATCAAGTCTCTTAACCGAGCAGGACTTGAAATTCTTTTGTAATTGAGATACATCCCAAGGAGTATCAAAAAGTTTCATCATAGAAAGTAGCATTGGATATGCCTGATACCTATTGATAGGCCAAGTGAGTGTTTGATCAAGGATGATAGCATTAGATGCCAGATACTAAGTGACAAACTATCTTTTAAATCCTCTAGCAAGGTCACACCTAACAGTGTGTTTGTAACATTTAACAGGGTAGGCTATTAATCGAGCTCACTTCAGAAGAGTGAAAATTTGGGGTACCAGTCCTAGAGGTTTTTCCCTTTATAGGGTTTCCACATTAAAATTCCATGTTTTATGTGTTTATGTTTCATTACTTTACTATTTTGCATTTCACATAAGTTATTCTGGATTGATCGGTATACACTAGTTATTTATAGTGTTTCGGTAAATAGAAATATTGCTTATCGGTAAACATACAGAAGAAGGTTTACAAAGCATTCCGAAAAGTATTAATTTAATTTAAGTATTTCAAGGCATTCATCTTGTAGGACTGAGTATAACTAGAGGCTCAAAAGTGGTAATAATTTTTAAAGGGTTGATTTAAGGATTAATTTGAGGCCACTGATTCACCCCCCCCCCCCTCTTAGTTATTACTAACAACATANATTAATTTGAGGCCACTGATTCCCCCCCCCCCCCCTCTTAGTTATTACTAACAACATATCTCCTCTTTTGTATTTGTGTAGTAGTACCCTTCTGCTTTCTTGTTTGGTATGTAAACTTCGGTGAGGGTCTTGTTATTTTTTCTACACCTTTCTTAAAAGTTGGTAAATCCTTAGTAACCGATTGTGAGCTGGTCTTTGATGGAGATTCAATCTTTTTTTTTTTGCTCCTTTTGGCCTTAGGTGCCTTAACTGGTTCTTCATCTAACTCGGTGGCATCTGTATTATGTTTTGATTCTTCTTCTTGACCAATTGAAGTGTACACCTTGGTTTCAGCTTCATATTTGTCCAATTACTCGTCTATTATGGAAATTTTTCTCTTCAAATTTTTGACAATTTTGGTCTTTTTCTGACCCATCTGTTGAACTTGTAAAGTAATTTGTATTCGGGTCTTTGTTTGACCATAGGTGCAAAATCTCATGGAATATTTGTCAATGGACTCATTCAATAGTTTCTCAGTATCCTCTAAAGAAACATCAATATCTAATTCATAGTCCATTGGAGGTAGCCATGACGTCCTCAGATCTGCTGCTTTGATTAAAGTTGTATCTGTGTCTACTACAAAATAGATATCATCTTTGTATTGCTCAACTAATTGTATAGGAATTATGGATCTCTTTTCCATTCTACCTTTGAACTTTGTAAAATATTCATTCATAACAGGTTCAAAGTTCTTCCCTAGACTTGTAATCATCTCATCAATTTGTACTTTAATTCGTCTGTCCAATTTCCACTTTACTTTACCGATTGAGGGAAAGAAATTCTAAAAGTAGAAGAATATGCAAAGTAGTAATGAACAAAACTTACATGTATTTGTCTTTGCTGATCTAATGGTTCTCATATTTTCTTTTAGTTGCTTCTGCAACAGCTCAGAAAGATCAAGTTATAGACCTTTCTTAACAATTTTGTAAGGTATGTCAATAGACTGTATGGTACGTTGTTTGGTATGCTAGACTGGAATATCTTATACCCAATGGAATAAGCGTCAAACCTCAATTCAAGATCATTGATGCAATTAATTTTCAAACCTCTACCATCCCACTCAGCTAATGTTAGCTTTTCTAACTCGGTTCTCGGTAGGTACCTTAGAGCTTTGGTTTTGTCAAATATAGGATATCTTGTTACTGCATGAATTACATCTTTGGTTATCTTCTTGGGCTCATCCAACCAGAGCTTTCCATCATTTACTCTACTAAGAGCAATGCGGATCCATTCATTATGAAAGACCTTCAAGAAATTTAGAGCATTGGTTAACCCTTTAACCTCTAAGTGTTTTTGATCTTCCTTCAACTTCCCATCAGTGCATAATGATTGATATGTGGCCAGAAGCTCAAAGTCTCTGATTTTACCTATTTTGCAGTGTATGTATGTACGTATGTCTTGCACTAGCAAAAACCTAGGTGGGATAGATGAAAATGCACCTTTATCATCTAGTTGTGTTGTAACCTGTGGATGGATATTATAGTTTGGTTCTGTGTAGGTGGAGTTATTCACCAAAATAACCTTCTTATCCTTATCTAGTTTTTCTTTCATTATTCGAGATGAAGATATCATGATCTCTATTTTAGGGTTTCTTTAAAATATGCTCAAATAAATTAGTGAGGGAAGAATGCATAGTAAATAACATTTTTGTGCTTTGAAATGTGAACAAATATTTAAATAATGCTTGAAAAATGCTCTACTACAACTTATCTCTCTTTACTTTGTTCTGCTTTGTAATCGCGTTGTGAATAAATGAGTTCACGTTGACCAAATATATAGAAAATAACTTAGGGCAGTGCAATAAATGTTCTTCACCAACCATTTGGTGAAAAAATATTATGCTCAATTAACACTGATGATATTTCAACTTGGTGAGTATACCATATACTCAGTTACCATAATAACTCGGTTGTCTTCTTCACATTTTTACCGACTGACAGTTCTAACTTGATACATATTAACCGACTCAACTAGATCATAGTAATCAAAACTATAATACCATAGTGCATCTCTATTCATTCTAATTTGGCATTTGTGCAATGAATATAGGAACTAATGTAAGATATAGCATTGCAAAACATAGTTCCATACCTACTTGTATTGCTCAATTGGAGACGGTGGAATCACCAAATCCATTAGATGAGGTGTCACCGACTATTTTTCTTGGTCCTGCATTATCATTTTATGCTTTCCTCCACATTTGATTTATGATCCTTACAATTTCCTCAATTTTATTGTCATTCCCATAAGTGTTTATCCAGTTTTTACAATCTCTGCTTAAGTGACCGACTCTGTGATAGTGAAAATATGTCATTCCAAAGTCTGACCAATTCCTAGACTTGGTTCACCATTGTCTCATAGAATTTTCTGTTATATGTCCATATTTTCCACATGTTTTACAACTACTCCAAGTGTTATAATCCATGCATAAGCATTGCCTTGTCTTCCCGGTTGATTTATTGTTTCTTGTCCTTTAGGCTTCTAGATTTGCTTTTTGTTCTTTCTGCATGCTTGAGTTGTATGACCATTCATGTTGCAATTTTGATAGTATTTATCCATGTATGGTTTCTTCTTTATTTTGTTCAACTTGGATCTGCATTCATGTGCCTGATGTCCATGCTTATTACAGTTATAGAAAGTACCATTGAATTTAGGAGGGTTTCTAGGAATACCTTTGACTTTGCTTCTGCAAACATTTTATGTGTGGCCTGGTTTTCCATAGTGATGCCAAGAGGGCTTCTTAGGCTTCAGGCTTGAGTGTACACTTATTTTTTCAGCTTTATTTGATGATTCTCCTTGCTCGGTATACTCTAATTTTGTATTATTGTTCAGCCTTCTTTGATAGTTCATAAATTCATCCATTCTTTTAGTGTTGTCTTCAGATCTCTTAATCACTTCATTATGTTGTTTTAAATTTTTCACTTCATTTCACAATTTTTCATTTTCTTCTTTTAGTACACCAATATCATCTATTCTTCTTCCAAGTTTAGAATTCACTCTATTAGCCTCATGATTCATAGAAACCAATTGATTTGTGATCTCAAAGTAATGTTCAGTAAGTTTTGATATCTCAATTTCTTTCTCTTGTAACTTTTCAATCATTTGTCTTCTGTCATCAACAACAATGTTTCTATCTTGTCTACATTTCTTTGCATCATTCAAGACTTCAACCATTCTAACCATTTGTGTGTCTTGACCGATCTGTAGTTCTTTGACTTGTTCAGTAAGTTGTTGATTGCTTTCAGATAGCTTTGATATGATTCCTTTAGATGCATCAGATATGCTACCAGATTCAGATCCAGATGTATCAAATGGGTCATGAATCTCTTCTTCATGATAATCAATCTCACTATAATGAAGTTCCATGTCCTTTCTCTTAATCAACATCTCCTTGAGTTTCTCTTTGTCTTCCTTGAATTGTTTGACATAGATCTGTAGCTATAACTTCTTATTTTCAATATTTTGTCAAGTGTATACCTTTCCATTGTAAGATCTTTTCTCTTCAGTGATTAAACCTTCAAAATAAGATAACAAGATCTGATACCAATTGTTGGGATAATGGAGAGGTGGGTACTGAGAGGCAAGGGGTGAATCAGGACCCTTAAAAAATTTTAAGCAATTATTTGTAACCACTGTTCTGTATTAACCGACTGAGTAGATTGCATACAACAAAAATATAGTATCAATGCTGAAATGTAAATTCATGTAAAGTAAACAATACACATACATAAAATTAAGTACTCATGACACTAGTATTTTGGTATCACAGAAATCCTATGTTAGAAGGTAAAAACTGCGGTAGGGATGAGACCCACAAAACTTCACTACTGCAGAAATAAAGTTAGCCGGTTAAAGCTTTACAAAGAATGATCACTTATGATGATCTTACCCTTTTAGGAGTAACAATGAGATCGATTAGATCTACCTCGTGTGAGTATTTTGCAACATAATCTATTTGTGCACTCGATTAAGAGGTTTACAATAAGACGGTTATGTCTACTCTCTTAGGATATTTAGGGATCTATTACAATTGTTAGAGAGTAACAGAAGTTTGATCTGAAACATATAAAATCTCAATATTGTTGATATAGATCCATTATGTTCATTCAAAAATATATCACCTCAATGTGAATGATAATACCTTTTTCTCTTTTTTTCTTGGTAGCCTTGCCTTAGTTTTGTAAACTGATTTCTGCAATGTAGTTTATGTCCTTAAAATTCTTGTCTGATCTCTGATGTCTGTAGAATGGTGGCTACTTGATCATTTCTTGATCAACATACATTACAAAATTTGACATCTATACATTTATATATCAAACAATATGACCTAATTAGGGCTTAATAATTACATCCTTACCCTAAGATCAACAGTGTACAAAATTTACCTTGATTATCTACCCATAGGAGACATAAACAATTAATGTTGTAAATCTGTAATTAATGTCCTCCTCGATTGTGTAAACCGTTATCTAGGTCAGCTAAAAATTTGTTACATAGAATGATGTGCCATAAAAGACTTTTAGGTGATCTCTGTTCCACTCAGTTATTGATGTCTCTCAGTGCTTGGTGTTGTCTGTGTATCTTGATTATACTGGTGTTCAGTTATGCTATGTAGCTCAGTGTTGTTCACTGCTCAGTATAGTCTGTCTACTCAGTAATCACTATGCTTAGTTAACTTTGGGTGTGATCAGTGCTCTCGGTTAACTTTGTACTTCAGTGATTATAAAGACTATCTTGCTTGTGACTCTATTACTGACTATTCATTATGTCTTCTTGATAACTAATGACAACTTCAATGTGCAATTGGAGTAACATTTGGTAACAATGGTCCTTGTTTGATTAAAGGAAAAGGATCTATTACTCCTTGTTAGCATAAAGATTTGTCTTTCTATAAATTATCAATTACTTTCTCTAAGCCCATGAAAAACAACAATCTCAAACTAACAGTTGAATTATAAAATTTAGATTTATAATTATTTTAATTTAGGTACAGCTCCCTATTTGATCTTCAATGAATTTTGACAATCACAAATTGCTTTTGTAAACACACACTTTTAACCAGAAAGAGAATAAGGCTTTTGCAGCATTTCATACATCAACATGTCATGAAAACTGAATGAAAGACAGAGATATCAAACACTAAATGAAGCTCATAGACTTCAATTTCATAACTTACTGAAAATAAAACTATACTAGCACAAACTACAAAAAAATCCACTTGAAAATAGATTCCTGATATTCAAGAAATATCCCAATATAGATTAATATGCTAATATAAACCAATGGATTCACACAGCATAATTTTTTGTTCCATTCATATAAAAAATATACTTCCAAATTTCTTTTTCAATTAAAAAATTAACTGAAAAATGCTAAAAACTATTAAGTCTTGCCCTAACTTAACCAAAATTACCATCATCCAAATACAAATTAACCTGGCTATAAATAGTCATCCATCATAGGAAATAGGAACTGACATCTTGAGATACACTCTACGAGATTCAGTATATAACTATTTTTACAAAACCACCCAAATTCAAAGAAAACATGAACTATGAAAAACTACCACTACTTCATGATCTGCGAAGCATGATCACGAAGTGGTGTATGCGCTAGATCCCTTTGATTGGTCATATGAGGTGTCAACAATTTGGGAGCTCCTCCATTCCTTATGTGCCTCCGCAACTATGATGATTGTGGACTGATGTGGCAAGGTAATGTGAATTACCCTTTGCCTCAGAAACTTTTTATCTTTGCGGACCTGGGCAATTTTCCATGTGTGCACCTCGAGGTGGTCGGTACATACTACCAACATAGCTTCCATGTTGGAAAGGGTCATGAAATCATCTGAGGTGATGTCTTTAGCATCTCTGATGGTGGTAACTTCATGTTCAAAGTCTAGTAACAATTCCTCTGCTCCTTTGATACCCTAAGTATCTTCTTTTATAAGAGATATATTCAAACATTTGAGTTCTTTCTGCATGATATCCATCAACCCCTTTGATTCACTCATTAGGTAAGTAGTCCTATCATGACCTGATTTAATAATGGAGTTCCTCCACTTGATGCTCTTGATGGAGACATATAGAATGTCTTCGTCCAATACTGGAATGGGCTTCTTAGTCAAGAATTTACCCACTCCATATTTCTCTATTTCACAGAGCTGATTCATCACCTTTAGCCATTTTTTCTTCTCTTTTTCCCACTCTATCAATTCTACAAAAATCTCAGCAACAATTGAACTGACAACTTCATGAGTTTTAACCAACTGATTGATATAGTTGCTTCCCTTCTGTACTATCACTTGGATCCATTTAGTATAGGCATCCACAATCATTTTATTTTTTTGGATTTGGTCCAGGGTCTTCCTAACATATGGTGAACGAGGATCAAATGACTATGAAGCTATAGTTAAAGGGAGAGGATTAGGGTCCTGAACTTCTTGAATAAATTCAGCCATTCTTTTGATTGTTGCTTTCAACTCATTCTTATCCCTCTCATCTTTAAAATTCCTATGCAAGATCTTCTTTGTAAACTTTTCTATGTGTTTAGCATCAACTACTCTGGTCGCATATCCAAGGCCTATCTTCTCAATTGTGAAGTCATCTATAGTAGCTTCAGAAAGTTCTTTATCATTCTTGGTAACTGCATGTTCAGCATACCAGTGCCCTATTTTGTCATCAATGTCCACCCTGGACTCTGTTCTAATAATTTTTGGTTTCTCTGAGGAACCCAAACATTTTCTCACCATATCTTCAATTGGTAGTGTTATTGGCGGGACATTTCTCTTTCTGCTGATGGATGTTTCTAACCATTTCAAGGTGGGAATAGGAAACTACTGAGAGTCTACCATTGCCTATGTCAGACTGGTGGTCATAGAAATTGTAGAATCTTTAACTCCCTGCTGATTATCTTTTTCAGAAATAGCTTCTCCTTACACGGAGCATTGTGTGTTCTCATCTTCCATCAAGGTATCCATCTCCTCGAGATCAATCACTTCCTTTTCTTCAACTGGTTCAATTTCTTCTTTGAGAGCTCTGCTTCTGGAAATCCTCCTAGACGAAGCTGGACGAGAGGACCTCTACTTCTTAACTTTAGATTCAGCAACTTTTCTATTTTTAGGTTTAGATGGCCCTACAACAGAAACATTTTTATTAGAATTTGGAATAGATTTTTCAACATGAGCATTAAGAACTGATCCCCTAGTGTTGTGCCTTTTGTGAGGAGGTGTTCTTTTACTGGAAATCCATCTTTTGATTCTTTTTATGGCACATAGAGTCTTAATGGGGATACTCTCTCTTTCCTCTATATTCCAATTAATTTCAGGGAGTGGTAATGCCTGAACCTTCTCTACATAGTATTCATCTATTATCTCTTCTTTTTTCCCCTCTTCTATTCTAGTGGCATCAATGCCTGTTTGCAACTCAACTATTTGATTAAGTGTAAATCGACACCATGACTTTCTTCTAACTTCAAAATCATCTACACAATTTTCCTAGAAATCTTCCATCTGAGGGATATGGAGGAATTCAGAAGGAAAACTAAAATGCCGAGTAGCATATGCCCTTGTATCAAAGTCTACCCTAGCCTAGAAAGTCTACAGTTTCAGTTTGTTCAACTAGAGCTCTAAATTAAGAGCATTAGAGGAGTTCTTGCAAGTATAGAAACCAAGTTTTATAGGAAAACTAGATTTATCTCTTCCCTTCCTTTCTTTGAGTTCCTTGTGTACATGGGCTAACTGGAGACCAACCTCAACTATAACATGCAAATCCAGAGCATATCTAGGAAGTTTGAATGGTTTTCCTTCAAATCTGCCAACTCTTATGTATGTAAACCTTCTGAATTGTATGAAAAATCTCCCTAAAACATTAACAAAATTCTTAGCATCCTCTAACATTCTCTGTTCAATGTTTCCTTGCGGTTCATAAGTCAACCTTCCCAGGAAAAAACCACTTACTTTCATAAAACCGTCAACATGGAAATCCTTCTGTAGATGGGGATAATAATCATACACCTTCGTATTGGGAATAGGTAATTCATGATATAAACCATCCCAGTTTCTAGTACAAGCCAACACATAGAAAAGATAAGAAGACATGTCAAAACCATTGGCCCTTTCTGAATAATTTGCTAGTTGATGATGGAGTTCATCAACAATACAGTCTACCCAATCAATTAACTTTTCCCCTCCCAAAGTTATCTGGATAAAGAAATACATCCAGTCATGCCAGTAATAAGCGTGATTATTACCTTTAATCTTGTTCAGAAAAATCACTAACTTTGCAACCTCAGGCTTGAAATGATGTATCGTAAGAGGTTTGGGCAGCCTTGACCCTCCCCTTTTTTCTTCCAATAACCATTTTTTGGCAATTTCATTTCTATTAACCTGTTTCTTTGTCAAGAAAATAGATTGGGAGGAAGCAATGGTCCATCCTTCATAAGGGTCTTTTTCTGGAATGCCCATTGTCGTAAGGATGACATCTCTATTTTTAAAAGTCAGGGGGCTTCCATCAATCTTCTTAATACATCTCTCCTCCCTATTATACCTCTTAACACACTCCATCAGTAACTCTGGATAAGGGGCCACTAGGGGAAATGTTGTTGCATCAACTAGACCACTTAACACCACCTTCTCTATTATAGAACTAGAAACAGGGTTCTTGATTTTACTATGAATTTCCTCTAAGGCACCCATTTTTATCGTCGTATCATCACACTCAGGTATTGAACTAACCAAAGGAGAGGTTCATCCAAAATTTTGGAGTGGGGAATTCATATTTCTTAAGGAAAATACTTATAAAAGACTCAGATTGCAGAAGGAAAATAGAGCCTTTCAATATCAAACTTTTTCAAATGGCTTCAATTTCAAACAGGGACTCTGGAAGAGAGAAACACTAACCTAGAGATTTCACACACTCTAAGCTTCTCAGGATGAGAGTATACCTTCTGGTGCTCCGCAAATTCAACTTCACCAAAAAAACTTCACTAGAAGACTAATAGCAAAAACTCTCACTTTATAACTGATTTTCTCACAAAATGCATAAGATTTTCATTTAATGACAATGTGGGCTCTTAATTAAATGTGACAAGAGTTCTCACTCGATGTGATCATTAAGTATTTCACCTCTTAAATGATTGAAATGATATATAAGTGTCACATCTAATGATGATTATATCCATGACACGTGCAGGTATAATTATTGCCTTCCAGCAGTTGTACATGCTAAAAACCTACCTGTTGGGAGCACACTCAGACATGCAAACATTAGAGAAATACAAACAATAAGTTACACTAACATGTCTAAAGCATACTACAAAAATAAGAAACTCCATCATGACCTCCGATGAGTTGAACAAGGGCACCCAAGACCTTGTTGATTTTCTCTTAGAGAGGTTTGTGGGTGTGCTCTCCCAACACAATATACTAATCCCACTTTGATCTATGAATGCAAGATAAATGATTAAGATGAATGAAAAACTCAAGAAACAGGTATTGAAAACTTGTCTCAAGTTCTCACCATGATTGTATATGCAAAACTACACTATGATGAAGATTCAATGATTAAGCTAGCATGATATGCAAAGTCTAAACTAAGATTCATTCCATTATGAGCCTA
>MU223568.1:718900-737416 GCA_018584345.1 Thuja plicata | reverse complement strand
TTTTTGGAGGAGAGAGAGGGCTTGGATGAGGTGGAGCTCATGTGGCATCCACATAAGTGCCACATGAGGGACACATAAGCCATGCAAGAGGCCCACTTTTCTCACACATGTGTGAGCAACTTTGGATATGATGGGTCAAAGTGTACTTAAAGTACACATGTGAAGGATCTTGTAATAAGGTGTAAGAGGGTGTAAGAGTTTTAGTCCAATGAAACACTTTTAGAAAGTGTAAGAAGGTGTCATCATGGATGTAAGAAACATTGTTGGTACCAAATAAGGATTATTTGGAAAATGAAATTTTTTGAAATTTTCTCACACATGTGTGAGCAAATAATTATGACTAATTGGTGTAGGAATCTATAAATTAGCCTAATTAACCTTAGTTAATTAGTGAATAGGTTTATTTGGTGAGAGTGATGTGAGGGAGGGTATGATCTAGGTTCAAATTAGCTTAATCTAAATTTAAAATTTAGATTAATTTGGTTTAGTAGAATTAAGTCATGTGGAGGAATAAATAAATTCAAAATTTATTTAAAAGGAATTAATGAGGGGTAATGTATTAAATAAGATTTAATACATCAAAAAGGGGTAGTATTTAACTTAAATTTAAATACTAAGAAACGTGAATCATATTTAATTAAATAGATAGGAGAATATAACAAATATTGTAACCACCTGAATTTGGTATGCTCTGACCATAGACCCTATTTTTCCTAAGTGTGATCATACCCCCAATTATGTCCCAACGACCCTGTTACTGCTTGGCATAATTCCTTCAAATTAGATTTAAGCTCCTAAGTGATATAATCACTAATTTACATTAATGACTTTAGCCATTTCCAATCAATTCAATTCAATTCAATCAATTCAAATCATACCTGGCTAAGGTAATTAATTTAAAGGAAATTAATGAAATCCTATTTGTACCTCATCACTTGCTAAATCAATCCCCTAGCCTAAATTGATTCAATTTGGCTATAGTCCTAATTAATTGTTACAAAGCAATCAAAAGGCTTAAATGATTAATTAAATCCCTATTATTAAAATGAATATGTTATTACAACAATCCATTTTATTAATATTCCTTCAAACCTAACCAATCTTAAATATCCAACCATGAGTTCAAACTCATCCCAACCCCTTCTCACATACTAATTCTTCTTAATTAGTTAATTAACCCTAATTAGCTAATCTCCCCTCCACTCATTCTCTCCCCTCCCATCTCTATCTTCTTAATCACATCCCCTAAGACCTAATCCTAATCCTAAGCTACCCTTAATGTTGTCACATTCCATTAAGGAATGATTAACAACTCCACCCACTTAAGAAAGTCAAGGAATCTCAAGATTCCTTTCCTCTAGTCCACATTGTCAGGCTTGACTCTAAACCCTCACCCATACCTCATTAATGCTTTCATAAATGAAGCATTAATGGCTCTTACATATTCCTTCCACCCATACCTCATTAATGAGCCTTACACCCTCATTAATGGCAGCCCTTCTAGATTCTTCTCCTCTTCCTCCATTTCTCCTATAAATAGGATGGATTTTGAGCTCAAATGGCCCTGAATTTGAAGTCTTTTAATGTATTGTTATAATGCTCCTAATTTTGAAGAGTTGATAGCATCCTTATGCTGCCCATATTTTGGAGGATTGAAGGAGCAATCTCATATTGCTCATGTTTAGTACTTTCAAGTGCTTTCTAGCTTAAATCTTAGCTATATTGTTGTAAACTTCATTGCTAGAGCTAGCATGCATGTTTTTGAATCATTTAGATTACTTTTCATTTGAATCTTCTGTTCTTAGGTTGTATTTGTCACTGGAATATGCATAATATGAGGGCTATTATGTCATTTTTCATACTCCTCCTAGATAGGAAGCAATAGATTGATTTTAGTGATTGATATGTTGGCTAACCCCTTTTTTTTCACTAATGTAATGATTTATTGAAGTTTTGTGTCTCTTAACAGGAACCAAAAATACACACACATCTCTGGCGCCCACCGTGGGGCACGATAGCTTGAAATTTCATCAAATTTTGCTCTCTGCCCTTAACATTTTCAAGATTTACAAGTAGTATATCATTTTTGGGAGCATCTTATCATTTTTGGGGATCAACTTATCATTTTAGGTCATTATTATATCATTTTGGGGAGCAACTTGTTGTTTCTGGTCATTATTTTAGCGTTTCTGGGAGTTTTAATATCATCTGTCGTTGCACTGCCATAAGGTAAAATTTTGCTTAAACATCATTTCTGGTACTCATTTTCACATTTTTTTGTGTGAAATATCATTTCGTGTAAAAGGAATATCATCCTGGGTTTTTTTAATCATTTGGGGTTAATCTTTTATCATTTTTGGGGTTTATCATTTTGGGTTTCTGAAATATCGTCTGTCGTCCAGGGGGCAGGAATACAAGGTTATAAAATTTGCAAATTTGATTTCTAACATGCTAACAAGGTTGTTTTTGTGATTCTCATCCTACTTTTTGACAAACTAACTAAGTTCTTGCAGGTTCTGAGAAGGAGATAAGAAGACAATGCTAACGTGTGTGGTTGCAGGGATTTTAGACTGATTTGGTACTAACCCCCTTTTTTGAAATTTTTCACACTTAAACACCATTTTCTCAATATGTGTCAAGCCAACTAGATTATTATTCTCTTTTCCTCTTAAGGAAAATTATAAAATCAGACGTTGGTTTAACACTTACGAAGGAATTTGGCGGTAAATGAACAAGCAATCTCACAGTTTAATTTCATTTGGGATCAGTAAATGAACAAAACAAGTCACTAAATATTGTGGTTCAATGAACAACTACATCGTATAATTTATTTTTGGATTTAGAAATTGGACAATCAAAGCACTAAATATGTGGGATCAAAGAACAAGTTCAATCGTTTAATTCAATTTGGATCAGTAATTGGATAAGCAACTCACTAAAATTTTGTGGCTAATTGAACAAGGCAACTTTCCTTTTTCAAGAAAATATTGTTTTTCTTAAATAGGAACCAACTAAATCAAGCTCAACATAGCTTGAAGAAATGAACTTTGCTTTACGTGTTTTGGGAGAAAATAGTTTAGATTAGGAGAGTATGCTCTTCTTCTTTGGAAGAATCAGAAATCCAGACATCTAAAGCTTGCTAATCCTGGTTACATATACTTAAACAGTAGAGGGCCTATCAGTTGAGGAAAAACTCTCCCGGGAATGACCCAAGTGAGGACAGGTTTTATGCCAACCCTTCCAACTCACTATAAATAATTTCTTCCTCGTAGGCTAAAGCCTCAGAAGACGGAGCTAGTTTTGTTCTTGGAATTTTGACATCATTCCTTGAACATGCTTGGGTGTATGTAGAGCGGAGTCACTTGAATCTTTCTTGTGAGACTACATACATTCAGATACTCATAGGGCTATATGCCACAATTTTGCCTTGTGCAATTCTATGGGGGACAGTTTCGAACGGATTGCCCAATAATCTACAACTTCAACTAAAAGAATTCCTAATTCATCCCCGAAAGGGTGATAATCTTTGTGCAACGCAAAAATTAATTTCCCCAAGACGCTCATCATATTGTGCCCTCGCTTGTGTTTGGAGTCGACTAATACAACATCATGACTGGAGCTATTGTGTGCTTGGTGATGGCTGTATTTTGATTAGCATTTGAGTGTGTACCTAAGTCATTGAACAAAGATTTTCATCCTCCACCTAGAGAATAGGAAAAAGATGAGTGTTTGTTTCACCCTCCTAACAATGCAAATTTGTTTGATGTGCTTGCAAAATCACTAAAAAGATAACACCTTCAAACAAGCAACAAAATTCAAACCTTGGTCTACATGTGTTTTTCACTCCTTGGAAAAATCTCAAAACACGATCTTCAAACTTCACACACCTTCAAAATAGAACTAACAAAAATTTGAATAGTGGGAACTTACATCATTTCCTCTCAGAGGAAGATAGTTTATTTTGGATTCCCTTTTGGAATCTTTAATCTGTCCTTATTGCTTCTTTTGGTCTCATTGTGGCTATATCAAAAAAATTTTCAGACATCTACCTTGCATGTCCCGTCAGACTCTTGTAATCTGTCTCAATACGTGTGGTCTACCCAATTTTTACAAAAACTTGGTTCCTAGCTCACTATGAGGGCATTCTAACCCTCTAATGTTGGAATCATTTACATCCACCAACAACAAACAGTTACTTCTACCTAGACACACTCACTTGAATGATTTAAGACTCTACCTGACACTATTGGGAAATGTTGACAAATTTTGAGACATAACCACATGGTTAACACAAGATGCAACAAGTACACATCTAAAGGATCATAAGTACCTCCTAAATCAACACACTTTCTAGGAGAAACATCTCATAGTTCCCTTCTTGATCTATATTCTCCTCAAATGGATAGCGACACTCGCAAATGGAGTGAGGCTTTTGAGGATTATAATGATGGAAAACACCAAAATCCCAAAGACACAGATGAGGAGGAAGGACCCAAATTTGAACATGGCCCATTCGGATCAGACAGTGAAGGGGAGATCCCCGAAGATGAATACAAAAAACTCAAATAGAGTAAATGATTCCACAAGATTTTGGAATGGATAATTGATGACAATAAAGAAAAATACTTCCTTCATCTAGCGTCTACAGGTGTTAAATTACCCACGGATTATGATGTGGAGAAACTCAAAGAAAAGGAGGTACCAAATCCTATATCTATTCTCACCAAACAACTCAATATGATGCAAACAGAGCTCACAAACCTCAAACAAGAGAAGGAGAAACCCAAAACACAATACTCTTTGGACACCATTTGTCCATTTCCTTTTGACAAGAGTATCACTATGGTCCCATTTCCCCCCAACATGGCACGACAAAAGTATGAAAAATACATGGGAGAAACTGATCCACATGACCATGTAAGGGAATTCTATGCTCTAAGCATAGAATACATGCATGAACCCACATACCTCATGCGACTATTTCCAGGAAGTCTAGGAGTTAACGCCATGGAATGGTTCTCAAAACTGAACCCTAAGGTCAAAACATTTGAGGAGTTGATCCAACAATTCATTCAACATTACTCCTACAACATACAACATGATGTAACTATGATGAATTTATGCAATACCAAATAGAAAACTGGTGATTCATTCACACACTTCCTACAATGATGGAGGAAGATTTTTGCACGATATTGAAGGGCCATTCCTGAATCAGAGAAGATGGAGATATTTGATAATAATCTAGTGCCTGAATTAAACTATGCTTTATAAATGCAAGACTCTCCAAGCTTCGACATAATGATTAAAAATTCCCTCCATATTGAGGAAGTCATGGTCAAAAGAGGGGAAATCAACCCTTCAAAATGAAAACAAGACCAACAACTCCAACTCCAAGCCTAAATGGTGGAGCAAAACAAGAATGTTGTTAATGATGGAGTGGTTGATGCCTCTCACATTAATCCTAAACCCAAGGTATTTAATCTAACTAATGGCATGCAAGCAAGCAAGGATGCTAAGGTAACACCTCTCATCCCCAAAGTAAAGAATGATAGTAACAAGGGACAATCATGGACTTCCAAACCTCATAGAACATTCACTCCTTTGGGAGAGCCTCTTGAGACCATTTTGAAAACACTATTGGATAACAAAGTCCTCACAATCCCAGATTCCAAACCATGGGAACCAATGGTCAAACCCAGGTGGTGGGATGATAACTCCTACTGTGTCTTCCACAAAAACAAAGGACACAAGACTAATAATTGTCTCAAGCTTAAACATGTCATCCAAGACCTCATTGAAGGAGGTAAGATCAAGGTGGATGGACACACTACCAATGAGGATCATACAACATTCAACAAACCCTTTCCTAATTATGATCAAGGAGAAACATCTAAAGGGAAGAGTAATGAGGTAAACTACACCTATTCCAGAAATCACAATGTGATCAATATGCTTAACATTAAAACTAAATCCATCAATGTGGTCACAATAAAAGGTGTCTCATTCCACTCAAATTATGTAACACGGAGCCAAGCATAGGTTACAATCAAAGGACCTCCAAAACAAACATCAACATCCAAGGTTCCTATTGTAACTATTCCTAAACCAGCAGCAAAACACATGGTCACTATTCCTTGAGCAAAATATGACTTGGTAGACCAATTGCAATGAACCTTTGCCAAAATTTCCATTTTTGAATTGCTCAAAATATCCATGGTACATAGGGAAATCCTAGAACAATCTCTACATGCTACTAATGTTCCAAAGGATATTGATATAGACAAGTTTCAAGTGATGGTCAATCACATCTTAGCACCACACAACCTCTCCTTTTCTGAAGAGGATGACAAGTCATTTACCCATCCACACAATCAACCCCTCCATATTGAGGTCCTTCTTCATAAATCCCATGTTGATAGATGGAGGCACAAGATTGAATATATGTACACTGGATCTAATCAAGAGATTGGGTCTTTCAGAACAAACAATTGACTCTAGAAGCGAGATAACCATCAAAGCTTATGATGAGGAAGAAAGGTGCTCCAAAGGTCTTATTGTTCTACCTATCAGAGTCACACTGATTGAGAGGAATGTCATATGTCAGGTTCTTCTGGATCTACCTTTGGCCTACAATATCCTACTAGGGAGACCATGGATTCATGAGATGCAAGCTGTACCGTGCACTTACCATCAATGCATAAAACTCCCACATAATGGGGTGGAAGTGACAATTCTTGCAGATGCTAACTACACTTGCAACAATATCAAAGCTGGTAACATGACCCCACACAACAAAGAAGCTATGGATGCAGTTTCTCCTGAAACTACCAAGGACATGGTTATGAAGAGTTTTAGCAAAACCTTGAAACTTGAAGAAACAGCTATGGGAGAGTACAAGCTGGACCTGGCTCCCTCACTAATAGAACTTCTGATGTCACCAAGATCCTATGGAAAACCTTCCTCGACATTCATACCTACAACATCCAAAGAGCCAGAAGTACACAAAGCAACTGGCATGATAAAGGCATCCACATCTTCTTCAGACAACACAAAAGAACAAGCAGTCTTGGATTGGCTTTACAAAGGAGAACCAGTGGAAACTGAGGTCAAACATGTAAATATATCCCCAAAATAGTATGGAAAGGGATATGATTTCCTCACACAAATGGGCTACAAAGGAAAGGGACCTCTAAACAACACAAGACTAGGGCTTATTGAACCTATACCCATGGAGTTTTGAAATACCAGAGATAAGACAGGACTGGGTTTTAATACTAAAACTGATAAACCCACTTCAAAAGAGATTCCACACTTAGATAAAGAGAGTGATGAAGCAGATGAACTAGAGAAATGGTCCTATGAGAGATTGTTACATGTTGGCGCACAGGACCCCAACTACCAAGGATCCTAACTGGGGGAAATTGGTCACAATTTCACATGTCCTTGATCTACCCCACTTTGATCTACAAGTAGCTAATCGGGTACATCAGATAACCATTACTGAATACTTAAATAGATCTGATGATGATGTAACAGACTCTCATGACTATGAATGGGATCATCTATCTATCGCCTCTGAAGATATTGGAATAGATACAATTCACATGTTTGCGGCTCCTTCAGCTCCGAGTAAATGATCTAACACACCTCCCAATGATACTGATCCTCCTAAAGTAGAAGAAGAGTTCATTCCCCTGATCATTGATGGAGACACTGGTGAATACATAAGTATAGAAGAATTTCATAGGCTACAAGCAAGAAGCCTCCTTTTACGGAGAGATGTTGATGAGATTTCTACTGACGAGTGGCTAGAGTTTGATACGCATATGACTAACAATGACCCTTTTAATGATGATCTCACTCTTATTGATCTAAATATCAAATAAATTAACTTAACAAACCATGTCATGTCAGTTAATGGTCTTGATACTAGCACGATGTTGTCCTTCCCAGAATCTGACTCCCTAACATTGGTACTTCCAGACCTCATTGATTGGATTGAAATAGGTCCTACTCCTATCCTTGACTTTTCTAATGACCACACCCTTGCTTGTTATCTCAATGCTTTTGAACCTTACTCTTCTTCCACCAATGCAAGGAGTGAGAACATGTCACAGGAGGATATCAAGTTTTTTAGTCACAAACTGAAAAATAAAAAGAAAAAGCGGACTGATGGTGAAAACCACTCTGTGGTAGTATTAGATCCCAAAATAGTAAAGAAAAAAGATGTATCCAATGGTGAAAACCTCTCTGAGGTGCCAAAGGATGAGACTCTTGATATCCTCCCTGAGCACTTTTAGGAAAGGTCTTCAATATTGATTGAACCAACACAACCAATAAATTTGGGCACTGTTGAAAATCCTCAAATAGTTCACCTGGCACAATCCTTATCAGAAGAAGAAAAGGTACAGTTCATAGAGTTCCTGAAAGAGAAGAAGATTAAATTTGCATGGTCCTATATTGATATGCTAGGGCTAGATCCTAATCTCATCATGCACCACTTATCTATAGCTCCCGGGATCAAGCTTGTAAAGAAAAAACTTAGAAAAATACATCCTCATGTTGCATTATTTGTAAAAGCGGAGCTAGAAAAGTTGTTAAAAGCTAGATTTATACGGGTCATTGCCTATGCAAGATGGATCTCCAATGTGGTCCCCGTGTCTAAATCTGATAAATCTATCAGGATCTATACAAACTTCAGAGACTTGAACAAAGCATATCCGAAGGATGATTTCCCTCTACCAAACATTGACATGATCATAGACCTTACAGCAGGCTACCAGATGTATTCATTAATGGATGGATTCTTGGGCTATAATCAAATCAAAATTGCCCCTGAGGATCAAGAGAAAATTGCATTCACATGTGCATGGGGCACCTTTTTCTAGAATGTCATGCCTTTTGGGATAAAGAATGTCGGTGCGACATATCAAAGAGCCATGACAACAATATTCCATGACATGATGCACAAGAACATGAAAGACTATGTAGATGACACATTGGCTAAATCCAAAGAAAGAGGTACTTACATTACTGGCCTAAGAAAGATATTAGATTGAATGGAGTAGTTTCAACTTAGGCTCAACCCAAAGAAATGTGCCTTTGGGGTCCAATCAGGAAAGCTCCTAGGATTCATAATATCAGCAAAGGGAATTGAGGTAGACCCTGCTAAAGTTAAAGCTATACTAGAGATGGCTCCTCCATGTAACATCAATCAAATGAGGATGCTACAAGGGAGACTCTAGTCTATCAGGAGATTCATGTCCCAACTTGCCAATAAGGCCCAACCCTTTACTAAGCTACACATAAAGGGGTTACCTTCAAATGGGATGAACACTGTGAAGCAAAATTCAGAGAATTGAAAGGATACCTAGCTGCTCCACCTATTCTTATGGCGCCTATTCATGGAAAACCCTTACTCCTATACATTTCAGCTACAACTACATCCCTAGGAGTATTACTGGCACAAGAAGATGAAACAAAGAAAGAAAGAGCTATCTACTACATTAGTAGAACACTGGTCGCCTATGAGCTCAATTATAGCATTATTGAAAAAGCATGCTTAGCGGTCATCTTCACATCACAAAAATTAAGGCACTACATGCTCTCTCATACAGTGAAGCTCATTGCTAAGATTGATCCTCTAAAGTATCTTTTTAGCAGAACAGCATTAACAGGACATTTGGCAAAATGGGTCCTGATTCTAAGTGAGTTTGACATTGAATATGTAGAATGGAGAGCTATCAAAGGACAGGTCCTCGCAGATCAATTGGATAATTCACCACTCCATGATGATGAACCTTTACTAATTGAATTCCTTGATGAAATAATCATGCATCTCACTGAATATCCATGGAAGATGTACTTTGATGATTCATTCACTCAACAAGGATCTGGAGCAGGGGTCCTATTTATAACTCCTCAACGATACAAGATTCTCAAATCTTACAAATTGATGTTTCCATGAACCAACAATATCTCAGAATATGAAGCATTGGTCAACTGCCTCAAGCTAGCTATGGAATGGAAGATCATAGAGTTACATGTGTATGGTGACTCCCAACTAATTATCAAACAAGTCAATGGGGAGTATCAAACAAAAGATGAGAAATTGATGTCCTACAAACAACTAGTTGATGACCTGAAGAAATACATTGTCTTCGTCACCTTCTAGCAGATACCAAGGTCAGAGAACAAAGCTGTTGATTCTATGGCTACATTGGCATCCATGTTACAACTGGAAGAACATCAATTTTGCTATGAATTCTTGGTGGAAGAACTATCTTATCCTGCCTTTGACACCCTTGAATACCAGGTAATATGTACCTTGAATACCCCAGACCAATCTTGGTATGCCAATATCATTGCTTACCTTTTTGACCAAACCATTCTAGCCAATCTATCCATAAATCAGAAAAGATCCCTGATTAGGACAGCATCATGTTACGTCCTCATAACTAACAACTTATATTGACACGGTCTTGACGATACACTTCTTACATGTTTAGAACTTAAAGAGTCTGATCTAGCATTAAAAGAAGTCCACGAAGGTGTATGTGGATCACACTCGAATGGTTTTTCATTAGCCAAGAAACTTCTTAGAGTAGGCTATTATTGGCCTACCATGGAGAGAGATTCTATTCAGTTTTCAAAAGCATGTCTTAAATGCCAGACATATGGAAATCTTATCCATGCTCCTGCCAGAGAACTTATACCTTTCATAACACATTGGCCATTTCAGCAATGGGCCTTTGACTTGGTTGGACAAATATATCCCAACTCTTCACATGGACACAAGTTTATCATTATAGCCACTGAGTATTTCACAAAGTGGGTCAAAGCTGTGTCGCTAATCAAAGCCACTGGCAAATAGGTGGCTATGTTCATTCTGAACTACATTATTTGTAGATATGGGATACCCTCTTCAATTGTAACAGACAATGGGGGCCAATTTAAAAATCAAGACGTTGTTGACCTTTGTGAACAGTTCCATATTACTCAACATTTCTCCTCAATCTATTATCCTCAAGGTAATGGACAGGCTGAGGCATCAAACAAGAATATTCTCAAGATCCTACACCAAACTATGAGCAAGTCTGGCAGAGACTGGCACCTACAACTAAATCCGGCACTATGGGCCTACAGAAAAAGAATCAGAACACCAACTAGAGCCACGCAATTTTCTTTAGTCTATGGTACTGAGGCAGTACTACCTATTGAGGTTGAATCCCATCTTTGCGGATATCTTTACAAGGTCTTGTTACTGATGAGCAGTATCACATAGATAGGGTGAATTCTCTCGACCTACTAGATGAGTGCAAACAACAAGCGTTCGATCATCTCAAAGTGTATCAAGCACGTATGTCCAAAGGTTACAAAAAAAAGGTAAAACCACACAAATTTGAAATAGGAGATCTCATCCTCAAGGAGAATCCTAAGAACCAGCCTAACAAGGAGCAGAAAGGAAAATTTGAACCTAACTGGCTGGGAGCTTATTTTATCACTGCCACTTTTGGGATTGGAGCTTATCAACTAGCTACACCTGAGAGAGACGTTCTTCCAGATCCTATTAATACTCTACATTTGAAGCAGTTCTACGCTTGATGTTTGGCTAGCAGAGCCTGTACAGCAAAAATTTTTTACAAAATACCAAAAACATTCAGAAAATTGATCCTGAAGAAATTCAAAAATAGTGGAAAAAGGTCCTATAGAAAGGGTATCCTTGGTGAAAACCTGGTAAACAGGCGCCTTGATACTACAAAAACATTCAAAAAAGCAAAAAAAAAAAATTGAAAAAGAGAAAAGTGCCTTGATGAGCACTGGTAAAATAGGCATCCTGGTAGCAAAAAGAAAGAAAAGATCTTGCCAAGTGGTGAAAACCTGGCAATCGGGCATCACTTGTGTTCTGTGCTCCATCTATCAATGCACTACTAATACTAGGCCTTTGTAGTTTCACTTGTGCTCAAATGCTGACTTCGTTTCCTAAAACAGCTATCTTATCCTCGCTTGGGATTTGTCTACATTTATGTCTTAGGAATAAGTCATTCTGCACTGGGGGAATCTTTGCTGGCATCTTAATTGCTCTAGGATTGTTTGCCTCACAAACACGCTATTTCTTGACACATACAAAACAATGTCACTTTTTAAAACAAGGGTGTCCTTTCAAACATCACATATCTAGACATGACATTTACATTAACAACACTCCTATAAGGCTATATTGGATTGCACACATGAACGGATTATCCTCTCGATAAATAGACATGGAACACCATATTGCTTGTATTCCAATTTTTTGATTAATGAATCTTTACTATGTTTGACATATGAATGAACAAGTACTACTTATACACACAGCTTGATATTGGTTTGATTATGATTCTTCTATGTCCTGATGATGTTTTTAACTAGGGGCATCTAAGTAATTATAAATTTTATTAGCTTGATTCATAATTGATGATTTATTATGTCTTCTTAGTTACTCAATGACGTCTACACAAAGACAAAGAGTCACAAGGATAGGGGGCATAATGTTTTCTTAGTTTTCTATGTATGGTGATTGTTCCAAATGATCCTATATATTTCACCTAACTTAGATGCTTATGATAAGAGCTACCGATATGGGTGGATAGCCACATATATCTCAATCTTTGTTATGTGTAGACTACGGTGAGGTTGAAATAATTTCCTTGTCTATTTTTTGATCCAGATCCTTACTAATGTATACGAATCATAATGTACCCAAGGATATGAATTTTCAAGGTCATTGCGGGTCCAATATCTTGCCTTAATCAGAATCTGGTATATTAAAAGGAAAGGTGACTACTTTATTATCCTGGCTTCTATGCCTTGATGCCTAAGTCTATTTCTGACATTTCAATAAAACATAGTATTCATACTTTCATAATATCAGTGGGTATTAGTGATTGTTGTACTATCTGATGGTATCCATTCCAAAAGTTCCCAATGATGATAAAATATTCCAATATCTGCAAATCAGTGACAAAGTCCTAAGAGTCTGCATATAGCTGCATTTAGAGTTTGCATGATGCATTTTTGAAAGAACAACATAAGGATTTGAGCTCAAACTCCTTTCTATTTTTAATTCATCTAAAATCCAAGCTATTTACATGCTTCCCAAAATCTTTGATCTATCGGGAAAAAAATTGAACTCACCTTTTAAATGTGATTAAATTGGTATTCATGTGTTTACTCTTAAACACACCCCCGCTTTCTTAACTTCTTCTAATTCTTCTTTCCCCAATCACTGCAAGTGATACATTCTCTCAACATAGGGATTTTACTTCTTTTCCTTTGATTTCATTCCCGAGGGGGCCTGATCACACTATCATCAATTAAATTTTTGCTCAAAACAGCATCAAAAATGACTTCGTTATCAAACAAACTAGGGACATGATAGTTTCCTTGACTAAGTTAGAACTGTTGGATAGAAAACTTTGGTTCTCATAAGTTGGATATCTTGTGTTTCCTAATTTCAAAATATTCTTATTAAGCTCCTAGCAGCTTCTTACTGACTTTTGGACGACAACCAAGTTCAAAATCAGTATTATCGATCTTTGGATGACAACCAAGTTTAGAATTGGTATCTTTAAAAATATTTTATTGATCTTTGGATGAAAACTAAGTTCAAAATCAATTTTATCAGTTTTGTTCGATCAAGTGCGAGACTGATCTCATCAAAAATTTCATTCGACAACCAAGAATGAAATTCTCAATCTTTCTGAAGTCAAAATCAAAAACTTTCTTTGAATCAATGCGTTGCTCACACATCAATTCAAAGAGGGGCAAATGTAACCACCTGATTTTGGTCTTCTCTGACCATAGACCCTATTTTCCCTAAGTGTGATCATACCCCCAATTATTTCCAAACGACCTTGTTACTACTTGGCATAATTCTTTCAAATCAAATTTAAGCTCCTAAGTGATCTAATCACTAATTTAAATTAATCACTTTAGCCATTTCCAATCAATTCAATTCAATCAATTCAAATCATACCTGGCTAAGGTAATTAATTTAAAGGAAATTAATGAAATCTTATTTGTACCTCATCACTTGCTAAATCAATCCCCTAGCCTAAATTAATTCAATTTGGCTATAGTCCTAATTAATTGTTACAAAGCAATCAAAAGGCTTAAATGATTAATTAAATCCCTATTATTAAAATGAATATGTTATTACAACAATCCATTTTATTAATATTCCTTCAAACCTAACCAATCTCAAATATCCAACCATGAGTTCAAACTCATCCCAACCCCTTCTCACATACTAATTATTCTTAATTAGTTAATTAACCCTAATTAGCTAATCTCCCCTCCACTCATTCTCTCTCCTCCCATCTCTATCTTCTTAATCACATCCCCTAAGACCTAATCCTAATCCTAAGCTACCCTTAATGTTGTCACATTCCATTAAGGAATGATTAACAACTCCACCCACTTGATAAAGTCAAGGAATCTCAAGATTCCTTTCCTCAAGTCCACATTGTCAGGCTTGACTCTAAACCCTCACCCATACCTCATTAATGCTTTCATAAATGAAGCATTAATGGCTCTTACATATTCCTTCCACCTATACCTCATTAATGAGTCTTACACCCTCATTAATGGAAGCCCTTCTAGAGTCTTCTCCTCTTCCTCCATTTCTCATATAAATAGGATGGATTTTGAGCTCAAATGGCCCTGAATTTGAAGTCTTTTAATGTATTGTTATAATGCTCCTGATTTTGAAGAGTTTATAGCATCCTTATGCTGCCCATATTTTGGAGGATTGAAGGATAAATCTCATATTGCTCATGTTTAGTACTTTCGAGTGCTTTCTAGCTTAAATCTTAGCTATATTGTTGTAAACTTCATTGCTAGATATAGCATGCATGTTTTTGAATCATTTAGATTACTTTTCATTTGAATCTTTTGTTCTTAGGTTGTATTTGTCACTGGAATATGCATAATCTGAGGGCTATTATGTCATTTTTCATAGTCCTAGATAGGAAGCAATAGATCGATTTTAGTGATTGATATGTTGGCTAACCCCTTTGTTTTCACTAATGTAATGATTTATTGAAGTGTTGTGTCTCTTAACAGGTACCAAAAATCACACACACAAATATAATTAATTAAAATTAACTATAATATTATGGGAATATTAATTAAATTAATATAAGGATGATTTTGGACGTCTACATTTTGCCCCTCTTTAATGCGGCATCAAAAGTGGCCTCATGTCAAAGAAAAGAAAATAAGATGCCCTAGAGAGGTCAGAAAACCTATGGTAGCGAGAGCGGAGGAGTGTGCCCCCTCGAGAAAATAATAGGAAAAAATACAATTTTCTAATAAAATTTTCTTGAAAAGGCAGGAAAACAGGGAAAGTGAACCAATTGCATGGCGTGTCCAAGGAAAATGGAGGACAAACAGGGACCAGAATGGGAAATGAGGAGATAGACAGAAGAAATGGGTCCAAAGGGGCTATAAATAGTCCACCGGGGCCCATACTCAAGTCACTTTAACTCAAAAAGAGAAAAAAGACTGAAGCAGAGAGCAATGGCAGCGCAACAAGAGCGAGCATAGCTTGGGGAGTGCGTCTGAGTGCACCAGCAACCTGTGGATGTTGGACCACCGGTGAGTAGTCGAGCACCTCCTAGTATTTGATGCATTTATTACCTATTGTAGGTCATGTAGAGGACAATAAATACTCCCAAACCGGTGCGCAGCGTAAACGGCGGTTGCCTGACTGTCATCTACGTAGATGATGGTTGACAGACCATCATCTTCATAGATGGTCGATCAGCGATCAGTGTCTGCGTAGACAGGAATTGACCGATCTCTGTCTGTGAAGGCAGGGGGAGACAAACGAGCGCAGCGGAGACGGCGGTGTGTGAACACCGTCGTCTTCACGGCAAATAGACAATGATCGTTGATCAACCATTTGCAAAGGTAAGGGGGAGACAAATGAGTGTATTGGAGATGGCAGTGTGTGAACACTGTCATCTACGCGGCAAATGGGGAGTGGCCTAAACCGTCATCTTTGCATACTGAAGTCTGCGAAGATCCGCCGGCTCTGCAGACTAGCGACTACAAAAGTCTACCATCTGCGAGGGTCAACCGTCGTCAGCACAGATTGACCCAAAAATGGAAGAAAAGAGAGAAAGAAGAGGAAAGACAAGGGTCCAGGAGCATTTTTTGATGCCCCAGACGGGCCTAGGACATTTTTTGATGCCCCAAAATGCTATCTGATTGCTAACATTTGCTTGTTGACTGCAGGAGGAGACCATCATGTTTTGGGCGAGGGCGTGTTATCCAGTGACCATGAAGCTGGAGCAACAGTTGACAGTGGATGAGTGGGGACAGGTGACACTATGTGGGTTAGAGCACGTGCGGCATTGGTCGCATCTACGAGCACATAATGCGCTCATGTCTGCATTGATAGAGAGATGACATAGCACCACCTCTATCTTCCACTTCCCTACAGAGGAAGCGACTATCACCCTCCATGACATATGGTGGATTTATAGAATGCCCATTCAAGGGCTTATACCCAAGTATTACATGGAGGGATCAGAGCCATATATGGAGATGGCACTTGGTCAGAGATTTACAGATCTGCCTATTACACGGTAGTGGATGTCTTGGACAAGGGATATGACTATGGAGCCATGGCCACGGCAGTTGGCTTTATATCGAGCTGGGCTGATAGGGGGACAACTCATGCCTGATCATGCAGGCAAGGGGTTCCCCATAGGTTGGGTGCAAGTACTGAGCAGCATGGTGGAGGATGGGGACAGTGTTGCTGGAGATATGTCATCCTCGGCCAGTTGTATTATGATCTGCATATGTGCGCCTACCGCAAGGGTAGGGCACTAGGTCTCAGATCTATGCTCCTACTGGTATGGGCATGGGAGCATATTACGGTCACACAATCGATTAGACACCAGGAGACCAGAGAAGCTTACAAGCCTTATGTATGCAGTTATAGGCCACCGATCAGTTATGAGGCCACAGATTTAGTTGGATACTGGTGGAGGAGACTGGACGAGATGGGGGATATACTGTGGGCACCCTATGCAGGGTGTGAGGCTTGGGGTCATGAGATCCCACAGCAGGATGGATATGCTAAGGATGGGTTCTATGACTCGTATTATATGAGATTTGTGTAGACTGACTGTTGGCCGTCTGGTAGGACAACGTATATGATATCTAGGTACATGTCATCCAGAGTACAGAGGCAGACGGTACTAGATGGGTTTCCACATCCATTGGTGACCCGAGAGGTGGGGAGTGTCTGGGGTATCGATGTAGATCCACACACAGCGCAGGCATCTTTCATGGGGATGATTGAGGTCCCATGGATCAAGGCTTGAGATTCTTTACAGGATGCAGGTGTAGTACCAACATATGCGTAGTGATGGGCTGCACACATACCTATGAGACTGACAGTGCCAAGATTTATATAGGAGGATGAGCAGCCAGGGATCAGAGGGGATGGAGGAGGACAGGAGGGGGATGATGATGAGGAGGGAGGAGATGGAGGGGCTGGAGGGAGGAGATTCTGGCCTAGGGTTGCAGCACCGAGGCAGAGGGGACAGGTACAGATACTTGTAGGAGGGCAGCCACCCATTGTTCTGATGTACAAGTACAGGGGCAGGATCCACAGGGGCCACCAGGATAGGGGCAGGTACCACCAGCAAGCTACATAGCCTAGGAGACACATGATACATTCATAGTAGAGTGAGATAGCCTACAGACCGAGTTGGGTAGGGTACAGGGATTATTGGTGACATCTCAGGTGACTGAGGTGAGCACATAGGCTGAGATTCAGCGACTACAAGGATTATTGGCTACAGCACAGGCCACAGCCAACAGCCTATAGACAAAGGTAGCTCAGGTAGAGGGGGAGTTAACAGTAGAGACTACTTGGGGGGATAGTGCTCAGAGAGCACTAGACATTTTACAGGCTCGGGTGGACAGCGGAGAGTTCACTATCATAGAGGAGCATGATGAGGAGCTGGCAGTGATGTCAACGCAGATAGCGGCTCTTACAGCAGAGCAATATTTAGCACAAAGATGTGCAGAGGACTACAGGGTAGATTGCGATATAGCACATCTAGCAGGAAGTGCGCTAGGTTTGGGTCAGATGATGGCCAATGCCATGGCGGCACAGAGAGAGGCAGGACAGAGAGGCCGAGAGGCCGCATACTACATGTGACTTTACCATGGTGTAATGCCAGAGGAGGCACGATAGCCTACATACTCTGACAAGGTGTAGACAGAGAGCACTAGCCAAGGATCATAGGGATCAGTGGGGTTACTACCACATCCCAACAGTGGTGCAGGACCATCGCAGCCACCACCATGATGTTTTTTAGACTTTTTGGATACACATTTTTGACACATGATGTATGATACTGACACTTTTGATATATATACATGGACTATTTTGGGACTATGGGACTTTGATTTATGGACATTTGTGATGCTATATGTTATATGATGTGA
>MU223568.1:653750-691982 GCA_018584345.1 Thuja plicata | reverse complement strand
GTGTGAGCAACTTTGGATGTGATGGGTCAAAGTGTACTTAAAGTACACATGTGAAGGATCTTGTAAGAAGGTGTAAGAGTTTTAGTCCAATGAAACACTTTTAGAAAGTGTAAGAAGGTGTCATCATGAGTGTAAGAAATCTTGTTGGCACCAAATAAGGATTATTTGGAAAAGACAATTTTTCAAAATTTTCTCACACATGTGTGAGCAAATAATTAGGACTAATTGGTGTAGGAATCTAGAAATTAGCCTAATTAACCTTAGTTAATTAGTGAATAGGTTTATTTGGTGAGAGTGATGTGAGGTAGGGTAGGATCTAGGTTCAAATTAGTTTAATCTAAATTTAAAATTTAGGTTAATTTGGTTTAGTAGAATTAAGTCATGTGGAGGAATAAATAAATTCAAAATTTATTTAAAGGGAATTAATGAGGGATAATATAATAAATAAGATTTAATACATCAAAAAGGGGTAGTATTTAACTTAAATTTAAATACTAAGGAAAGTGAATCATATTTAATTAAATAAATTTAATTAAATAGATAGGATAATATAACAAATATAATTAATTAAAATTAACTATAATATTATGGGAATATTAATTAAATTAATATAAGGACAACTTTGGACATCTACAGCTGTCACTTCGGTCATGTCACCGTTGTCCTTTCTTTCTTCAACACGCAAGCTTTGGTTGGACTATGAACTTCGATATAATCTTGTTCAAAAATTAAGTTCAATGGGTAATAAGGCATTACTTCCTTTTGGTGTGTTTATTTAAAAAAACATGTGAGCAGCGAAAAAGACTAGACTCAACTACATTTTGTGCAAGATGAAGACCGCAATTGAACCTTGAACCTTGAACTAGCTAAGTTCAAGATTCAGAGTTCAACAGTAGATTGGACTTTGCAAACCGCACCCCTCATTTTCACATAAAAGCAAAGAAAGGAAAAACACACCGCAAGCCAACTTTGAACTTTCAACCTTGAACTAAATAAGTTCAAAATTCAAGTTCAACCGTCAAGGAGAAAATGAAAACTAGACTGAAAGATATGATGACATTTTTACTTCTAAGATGGCAAACTCCTTATTTTACGAAATGATAAAATGTAGGGTATGAGTCAAAAATCAGGGGTAACACTCCTGATGGTAAAAATGGTACAAATGATGTCTTATATGTTGTTCAGGTTTAAGACATAATTTTTTGAGTGTTGGAAAACTATTGGATAAAGGTTACAAATTGGAATTCATGGATGGAATCTACAAGATCATTGGAAGTATAGGAAAGCTTATTGCAACAGGTACACAAACTGCTAGTAATCTATTTCATTTGAAAACTATTGAGAATAAATGTTTGATTGTTAAGATTGATGATAGTTGGTTATGACATAGAATATTTTGTCATGTGAACTTTGATAATATGGTGAAAGTTAGCACTCCTAATGTTGTAAGATATTTACCTAAACTGATGAAGCCTTAACAATATGTTCAAAGAATGTCAATTGGGTAAATTGACTAGATATACTTTTAAGAATAAGACATAATCTTCAAATAGAGTGTTGGATTTGGTACAGACAGGCCTATGTGGTCCTACTAAGACAAGAAGCTATTATGGTGATGAATATTTTATGCTACTTATTTATGACTATTCAAGGATGATGTGGGTTACATTTTTGAAAGAGAAATCATAAGCTTTTCAAAAATTCAAATATTCAAGATGATGGTAGAAACAGAATTTGGAAAAAGATTAAAGTGCCTAAGATGAGACAAGGGTGGATAATTTACATCTGGTGAGTTTTATGCATTTTGTGAAGAACATAGGATAAAAATATAGACTTCTGCTTCGTGAACCCCACAATAGAATGGTGTTACAGAGCAAAGGAATATGACTATCCTAGACACAACTAGGACTATGATGATAGAATGAAACATTTTACAGATCTACTAGAGAGAAGAAATATGCACCATAGTATATACTTTGAACCAAGTACAGATTAGGAAAGGAACTAGTAAGACTCCTTATGAACTATGGTATGATCATTTTACGATAGTGAAATACTTTAAAATTTTTGGAAGTAAATGCTACATTGAAAGAGATGAGGATATTGAAAAGTGTGATTCTAGAAGTGATGAGGTAATATTTCTTAGGTAATCTACAAAGAGAAAAGCATATAAATGTTATAACTACAGATAGAATATTGTTGAAAGTGCAAATATCAAAGTTGATGAGAATGCGCAAAAATCAGAAAGAACCCGCTAGTATGATATAGTTGAAGAAGACAATCAGATTATGGAAGTGCAAAATCAGAAATAGGATGGACCAGAAGAGTAGAAAGAACCTGTGGAAAATGATACCGAAGGGTCAGCTACATAGGATACGCTAAAAACTCTATGGTATGTAAGAATTAATCATTAAAAAGATGTCATTATTGGTGATAAGAATAGAGGTGTTCAAACTAGAGGAAGAATTGGTAAGGATGAAACGTGTTTGTTATCTGAATTTGATCCTAAAGATGTAAAGGAATCATGTAATGATGAGAGTTGGATGAAAGAAATGAGAGAAGAACTTGATTAGATTGAGAAGAACAAGACTTAGATTCTTGTTCCAAGATCTATTGACAAGAATGTGATTGGTACTAAATGGGTATTCAGAAACAAGTTGAATGAAGATGGTAATGTTGGAAATACAATAATGGGAAAGCAAGATACTGAGAGGGGAGGTGAATCAGATCTTCAAAATTAAACACTTAAAATAAAATTGATCCACATTCATACATATGTGAATCTAATGTAATCTCAAATAGCATTCACACAATGAAATAAGTAACACATAACACAATAACTTGGTAACCCAGAAACCCAAATAGGTAAAACTGAGGTGGGGATGACACCCACAAAATTCTCCACTACTGCAGTAATAAAGTGTACTTGTTAAGGTTACAAATGTCGATTACAAAATGTAATCTACCCTGTTAAAGGTCCGCCCTGTTAAGAGCTTAAGATCATTACACTCTACCCTGTGAAAGGATTTGAAACTTACAATGAAGTAAGCACTCTATTAGGAGATTTAAGAAAGGTCTTCTAGAACCACTTTGTTAAGAGATTTTCACCTGATACAATGATTAGAATGTCTCGAGTATTGATCCTTCGTTATGCACTCTGATGCTGATGACAGATCTCCTCTTTTCAATACCTTCTATGATCTCATAATCTGATATAACTTTACTCTGTTGTTCACTGTGTTCTCACTCTGCTTGATCTCTTCTTCTTAACAAAATAACCCTTTGTGCATTCAAATTCTGAAAATGTAGTCACCACACACCATACACACTTACAAATTAGGGTTTAGAAGCAATCTAATATACTTGTTCAAATCTGATAGCGAGATCTAGATCAACAATCAAGATCTCATATCCATACCTTGATGGTAAAACAATTAATGCTTACAATGAGTCGTGCATAGGATAAAACAATTAAATGCATAACTAACTCCGTATAAGAATATTAAATGCATACATTAGTTGGCCCAAAAAGCTTATATAAGTTAGCCAGATCACTTATCCTTGAAGTTTGTATCATTCCAGACATATATACAAAAACTGTTCCACTCGGCACTTGACTATATGTCGCTCGGCACTTAACATCCCTGTATCCTTCTCGGCTCGGCAATGTAACTAGGCAAACTTGAAAACTGCTCGGCAATGTTGCTCAGCCTTGCATAGTTTTAGCTCGGCCACAGTGATAGCCAACTAAAACTGCCTAGGTGAATGACTAAGTGTTGGTCACTAATCATCAACAGATCTTAGAGATTAACAATCTCCCCTTTGATATTAGTGGAAAAAACACTTATCATTACTTCCATTCATTTCATCAAAAATATTGCCTAAGTACACTAATTACTCCCCCTAGGAATATACTTAGAAATAATATACAAGTTTAAATGCCTTCAAAAATTATATACAAGTGTACATGTACTGTACTGATGTATTATTTTGTATCTTTCATACTTCCTTACTGATTTCCTTACTAACTTCCCCCTTATTTTTGTCACTGATTGTTGGTGGGGTTAAGTTGTACTTATACATAAATTGTTTATGAAGCTGCAAGGTGGATTCAAATGTAGTATCCCAGCTTTCCTTTGCAATCTTCATAACTTCCAATTTGATTTCTAGCTCAGCAGCTAGACTCACTAAACTCTCTGCAGTCGATAGATTTGCACTGCTCTGTGATAACTCCTTTGCTTTTGAGAGTTCCATCTGTATTACCTCCGAGTGAGGCAATAGGCTTGTCTGAATAGTTATCAATTTGGCTCTTATTCAACCATCTTCAGCAATAAGCTCGACTATTTTCCTTTATGCATTTATCAACTTATTAAAATGTAAAGAACTAGATGTAGTATCTTTACCCAAAGTAGTACCAGTTGATATTAAATCTAACTGTAGCTTCTCAACAAGTTGTAGATTATCCTTTGTGAAAAATTCAACATCACATAATTTTCTATACAAAGAATAAACATTGGTTGTAACTTTCTCTAAAGTTTCTACAAGAATAGAAAGTTCAACCTGTTTAGTGGTAATCTCTTCTGAGATCTTCTCTAGAACTTTGCTCTCAAATCTTCTCCTGGATCATTGCAGAAGCTTTTCATTGTTGCCTATGTCCTCATCAATTACCTTTTGTACAATGTTGACTAGCTAATCAATGATTGGAGATTGAGGCATTTCATCCTCTAAGTCAAAAGCCTTTGTAAATATGTCTTTGATGTCATGCAACACCTACTTTTGCTTTTGTTCTATCTTCATCTCTTCCTATCTATTCTTCCTCTTAAGTAATTCTTGAAGAGTTCCTATTTTTTCAAAAGATAACTCATTGGAATCCCATTGTGGAATCACAATGACTTCATCTAATGTTACATCTAAAATCTGAGACTTCTTCTTCAAGATTTTCTTCTTCTTCAATTTTGGAGAACTTATGCTTAGCAGCATAATATCTTTCCCTTTAACAGTGTCAACGTCCAATGCCTCTTTTAATTCTATCAAAATTGTTTGGGGGTTTGGCATACTCCTAGTTTTAGGACCTGTAGGAGTGGATGATGCAGAGTGTGGCAGATCAACCAACACTTGCATTGCCTCTTCTTCTTTAGGCTCGTCAACTGTATCCTTCATCCCTACTCCACTATCTAAAACTATTTTCACAACCTCTAAAATAGGTGGATTCTGTGAAGTTACCTCTTGTTCATTTGTTTGATGTTTCTCTTCACCTTTCTGATCACTGCCAACTTCAATTATTTCATCAGATGTTTTGGTCTTCCCTTATTCTATATTAGTTGCCTTAATAGGCAAATCAGTGTCTTTACCACTTGGCATCTCTTGTTCCCCGACATTCAAATTTCTTGGATCATCAACTATATAATCCATAGGACTATCTGTAGTCAGATCAACAGAGTTTGTTGCATCTAATGCATCTTTGGTCTCATCCTGTTCAATGGAATTTTGATCTTGTATTGCATGTGGTTCAGGGGTAGTCTTGACTTCAACTTCTTTTATCTTTTGCTCAGATGTCCCTTCACCAGATGTCTTATCTTTTGGAATGAGCAATCCAAAGATTTCCTTCCAAATCCTTGTGCTTTGTTGTACTACATCTTCAATGTCATTTTTTAGAATAGCATAGCCTCTGAGTTTAGGAACAAATTTGCTCTTGTATTCCTCAATGAATTTGATTCTTTGCTTTGAGGTGAGCTCAGGTATTACCTGGGCTAGTGTTCCTTCCATGATCTATCTTTCTGTGGCAAGTGCAAATTTCCATTTTCTTGACAAAAAATCATAAATTTCATCGGGCACATGATTTCCTATCTCTATAGGAGTTAATTTGAAAGTACTCATCATGTCCAAGAGTGCTTCCTGTACTTTGTGCCTATCTGCAGTTTTCAACTTTTCATACTTAATGAACTTAAATGTTACTAACCCTGCTGAATTCCTCAAGGTGTCACATACCTCATCAATGCTTGTTGGCTTCTTGAATTGAGCTATAGGTATGTTGCTGGGTTCATCAATTTATGTCTTCTCCTCATCACTATCAGTTCCTAAATTTAGTCTCCTTCTTGGTCTTTTTGCTGGCTTACTCAGCTCAGCCTTAGGAGCAACCTTTGCTTCCTTTCCAAAACTACTTTCTGCAACTTTTCTGTTGCCATACACTATAGTTTGTACTTCTACTGGGGAAGTAATAGTAGATGCTCTAGTCCTTGAACGATTAGCTGCAGGAGGTGTAATCTTAGGTTTGGCTTTTCTTTTCTTGGTTACTATGACAATTGAGGGTTTCTTGCCCTTAGCTTTCTTAGTAATCTCTTTTGATGTACTTACTTCCTCCTCTGTAGAAATATCCTCACCTTGTCCTATGGTTAGGCCTAAAGGTGCATCCTCAGGTTCTGCCTCCATACTCTTAGTTGGTGTGGAAGAACTTGCAGCCATAGTTTTGAAATTAGGGTTCAAGAGATGTAAAACAGAGTACCTCATCAACTAATGCTTTGCACTATTCACTGTTCACCTTAGGATTGCTGATGGCACACTGATGAAATCTTTGATGCTAAAACTCAGTTAAGATCAATTCTGCAAATTACTTCAATCGCTCCATTAAACAGTTAAAATCGCAAGGTAAAAATGAGATGTCAACTGTTCATCCTTTATAAGCTTCAAAGCATCAAGGTAGGTGAGCATTGAATGTTCTTCCCATTGAGTTAGTGCAAGCCAACTATCCTCGGCTTTAACACAATTTGCATCCCACTCGGCTCACTAAACTCGGCCTTCACAAAATTTCACTCGGCCAAAAAAACTCGGCACTCACTAAAGAACTCGGCTTTAGTGTCCATGATTGATGCTCGGCACCTATAGTGCAATTAGCTCATCTCGGCATTTTGTCTTCAAAATATGTCCTGGTGCATCTCAACATATGCAAATATGGACTTTTGTACATTTCATTTTAGGAACTGATGTAAGATAAGAATTTTAAATACAGTTCCTTACATACGTCTTTCTCTTAGTTGGAGATGATGTGATCACCTGATCCATTGGATTGGGTGACCTCAGCTTCATTAGCTTCACTACTGCATGGTTTAGACTTCTTAACCCATGTCTTGTTCATCTGTTCCCTTATTTTCTCAACAGTAGGATTAGGTACTCTAGTCTTGCAATATTTCCTTGTATGACCAATTTTTAGACAACTGTGACAAACTAGGCTTCCATTCATCCAATTTTAGACTTACCTCTGAAATGTGTCCTTATGCAGTTTTCTGGAACATGTCCATACTCACCACAGTAATGACAACTATGCCATGTATTATAATCCCAATTGTGAGTATTTCCTTTTCTTGGTGATTTCTCTTGTACCTTTGATGTCCACTATTGTTTACCTTTAGATCTGCAATCTTGTGCTCTATGACCATAGTTGTGATAGTTATAGAAATTACCATTGAGTCTAGGTGTTTTTCTTGCCTTTTCCTTGCATTCACGTGCTTGATGTCCAAACTTATTACAGTTAAAATAGTAACCATTAAAGTTAGTTTTCGGATTGGACTTACCATTTTTGCTTTGGAAAATGTTTTTTGTATGACTTGGTTTCCCACAGTGATGGAAAACAGGTTTGTTGTTTCTCAGCTTTGCATGCCTTCTTTCACCTGTCTTAGATTACTCTCCATCTTCAGTGGTTGTATGTTGTCCAGTGTGACCTAATCCAGAAGAATCTTTAGGTCTTCTTGATGCTTCCACCATTTGTTCAAAGTAGATCATAGCTGCACTTGGATCATTCACTCTGTTATTAATTTCTTTCTCAGATCTCAATTCATCTTTCAATTGACTGTTAAATTGTTCTCAGATCTAAGATTAACAATCTCCAAGTCTTTCATGTCGATCTCCTGAATTGCAAGTAGTAGTAGATTTTCCATGTCCACTTGATTGACTGTCATTGTTTGCACATCATATGTTCTTTCATCAAGTCTAGTAGTCATCATTCTCTTGTCTTCTTCTTCCATAGCCTTGTCATCTTCGGCTTTCTTTTTCTGTTCAACAACTTCACACATTCTTATTGATTGGGCTTCTTGTTCCTTTTTCAATTTTTTTGACTTCTTCACATAGTGCACTGTTCTTTTCTAGTAGATCTGCAATTGCTACATCATTCTTAGTAGAATCTCCATTCTGAAATAGATTTGTGGTGTCCTCTTCCTGATAATGAGTGTCATTCATTTGTTTGGCCAAATCTTTCCTTACATCCAAGGACTTCTTTAATTCTTGTCTTGCAGTCTCAAGATGTTGCAGTGCTAGCTGAATATCAATATTTTGATTCTACATGACTTTACCCATCTTGTAGATCTCCATCTCAAGATTTGTATTCTCAAGCTAATTATGACCTTTTTAGAGAACTAAGCTTTGATACCAATTGTTGGAAATACAATAATGGGAAAGCAAGATACTGAGAGGGGAGGTGAATCAGATCTTCAAAATTAAACACTTAAAATAAACTTGATCCACATTCATACATATATGAATCTAATGTAATCTTAGATAGCATTCACACAATGAAATAAGTAACACATAACACAATAACTTGGTAACCCAGAAACCCAAATAGGTAAAACTGAGGTGGGGATGACACCCACAAAATTCTCCACTACTGCAGTAATAAAGTGTACCTATTAAGGTTACAAATGTTGATTACAAAATGTAATCTACCTTGTTAAAGGTCTACCCTATTAAGAGCTTCAGATCATTACAATCTACCCTGTGAAAGGATTTGAGACTTACAATGAAGTAAGCACTCTATTAGGAGATTTAAGAAAGGTCTATTAGAACCACTCTGTTAAGAGATTTTCACCTGATACAATGATTAGAATGTCTCAAGTATTGATCCTTCATTATGCACTCTGATGCTGATGACGGATCTCCTCTTTTTATTACCTTCCATGATCTCATAATCTGATATAACTTTACTCTGCTACTCACTGTGTTCTCACCCTACTTGATCTCTGCTTCTTAACAAAATAACCCTCTGTGCATTTAACTTCTGAAAATGCAGTCGCCACACACCATACACACTTACAAAGTAGGGTTTAGAAGTAATCTAATATACTTGTTCAAATTTGATAGCAAGATCTAGATCAATGATCAAGATCTGATATCCATACCTTGATGGTAAAACAATTAATGCTTACAATGAGTCATGCATAGGATAAAACAATTAAATGCATAACTAACTCCATATAAGAATATTAAATGCATACATTATTCGGCCCAAAAATCTTATATAAGTCGGCCGAATCACTTATCCTTGAATTTTGTATCATTCCAGACATATACACAAAAATTGTTCTACTCAGCACTTGACTGTCTGTCACTCAGCACTTAACATCTGTGTATCCTTCTCAGCTCGGCAATGTAACTAGGAAAACTTGAAAATTGCTCGGCAATGTTGCTCGGCCTTGCATGGTTTTAGCTCGGCCACAGTGATAGCCAACTAAAACTGCCTAGGTGAATGACTAAGTGTTGGTCACTAATCATCAACAGATCTTAGAGATTAACAAGTAAAGTGGTTCAGAAAAAAGTAAGATTGGTATGCAAAGGATATTCACAGATGGAAGATATTGACTTTACAGAGACCTTTTCTCTTGTAGCTAGACTTGAAGCTGTTAGATTACTTCTTTCATATGCAGATTATAGAAAATTTAAATTCTATCAGATGGATGTTAAGTCTGCATTCTTAAATAGTAAACTAGAGGAAGATGTTTATATTGAGAAACTTCATTTTACTCTATCCGAGGAAGGAGATATGGTTTGTAAACTGCAGAAAGATTTTTATGGATTAAAGCAAGATCTTAGAGCCTGGTATGCTAGATTAGACAGGTACTTGACAAATTTTAGTTTCAACAAATGTACTACAGATAGTAACTTATATTTTAAAATAATTGATGATAATATCTTGATTTCTAAAGTATTTATTAATGATATTATATTTATGGTAATGATGAGTTAAGTAGAAATTTTGCTGATGAAATGCAAAAAGAATTTGAGATGTCCATGATAGGTGAGATGAAATTCTTTCTTGGATTGAAAATAGCACATTTGGATAAAGGAATGTTTATTACACAGTACAAGTATGGTAGAGAATTGTTGAAGAAATTTAGTATGGAAGATTCAAAATCGGTAGGAGCTCCTATGGTTACTAGTTGCAAGTAACTAAGGATGATGATTCCCCTTGTGCTAATCAGACATTATACAGATCTATGATTGGAGGATTTTAATATCTAATTAATTTAGACCAGACATATCAAATGTTGTTGGAATTGCTGCAAGATTTCAAGATGAACCAAAAGAATCACATATAGTTGTTGTTAAGAGGATTTTCAGATTCTTGAAGGGTATAGATGACTATAGATTAAGGTATGGAAAATATGATGACTTTAATCTATGTACACAAACTGATGTTGATTGGGTAGGTAATGTGGATGATAGGAAAAGTACTAGTGGAGGTGCATTATTTTTGGGTAAGAGACTAGTTTCTTAGACTAGTAAGAAGTAGGATTTTATTTCTCAATCTACTACTGAGGCTGAGTATGTTGTTGCTACAATAAATTGTAATCAAGTTGTTTAGATGAAGCAAATGATGAAGGATATAAGGATACAAATTAATGAGCCTATTGTTATTTAATGTAATAAATCTAGTGCAATATTTATATTAAGTATCATATCTTGACGGATAAAGTCAGTGAAAAGGAAGTAAAACTGGAATTTGTGCCTCCTAAGGATAAAAAATCATGATCTTTACAAAACCTTTCTCGAAGGATACATCTAATGATGTTTAGGATGGCATCAATCTAGAAAATCTATCAGAATATCATTCACTAGATTGGTGAGTTTGGGGACTACTCCTTAGGGGGAACAATCTTATGGTTATTACGGTTTTCCTTTTTTTTTTTTTCCTTTGAGGTGAGTTTAGTTCTGTTTGATGTCTTTAGTCCTTTTCCATTGATGTCAAAGTGGGGGAGATTGTGTAAAACATATAGGTGATTATTCTTGAGAGAGATTTTGTTGAAGCTGGATATTCAGAGTGATCATATGGATATATTTTGATTATACTTTAAGAGTGATCAGGTAGATATATTAATGTCTTTATGCATTGATAAATTTTCCACTTCACATGTTGCCATCAATGCCAAAGGGAGAGATATTTGGAAGATTTTTTAAACATGTCAGATTTTGGTACTTGGGTGTGTTGACATTAATATTTTTTCATTGATGTCAACATACTAATTATTGTTTTAGATAATTTGTTTAGTATGTTCCATGAAGAGGATTTCATTTGTTTAGGTTCTATGTTGAAGATCTTAAGTTGTGATCATGAGTTAGTGTTGAAAGGTATCTGTAGATGTTCCACAATGGTTCGTAGAAGTTTGGATGATAGTTTGAGTAAGGTATGATCAAGTTGTTGGTTTTTGTTGTTATAATGTTCATGTGTACAATGGATGAGTATTTGGTTCAGTATGTCTTTGAGTTTTTGTTTCAGGGGTTGCAAAGCTGGTGGTTACATGGTGCCTTATCATTGTGTTCACAACTAGTGTTGTTCATGATTCATAGTATGAAAAGCTATCTTTTCTTGTGACAAAGTCTGGTATTTTAGTGTTCTTGTTGATCAGAGATGAAGCTGAGATGATGTGAAGGTTCTGGGTGGTAATCATGTTTCTTGTTGGTGTTCTTGGATCATGTGATGATTGTGTTGTTGGACTGCATTGTTTGAGGTGATCAGATTTGATATTTTGGCAGAGTATCATTGTGTTCACAACTAGTGTTGTTCGTGATTCATAGTATGAAAAGCTATCTTTTCTTGTGACAAAGTCTGGTATTTTAGTGTTCTTGTTGATCAGAGATGAAGCTGAGATGATGTGAAGGTTCTGGGTGGTATTCATGTTTCTTGTTGGTGTTCTTAGATCATGTGATGATTGTGTTGTTGGACTGCATTGTTTGAGGTGATCAGATTTGATGTTTTGGCAGAGTGCTGGTCTTTCTTCATTTAGGTCCTAGCTAACCTAATGGAGTAACATCTTGTGATTCTTGATCTTTATTTGGTGATACACAATTGTGTTCGTGGTTGAATGATAGGTATTCCTAAGTGTTCTCACACAGGCCTACTAGGACCTCCACTATTCCTAGTCTTCACAAGACCCTATGCTTCCTTTTTAGGATCTCAATGGCCCTCACTATATCAGTCTAGGACTACTTCACTACCACTCTATGAGTTGGTATAAATTGTGCTTCACAAGGGGACAACTACCATTAGTTTGTACTTCACTCTTTCACTCTTTCACTCTTCCTTGGACAATTCCAAGTGCATTTTCAACCTTTCAGCTCCACAAGTGTCTGCAAGGACATTTCTCATGTTTAAAAAATTCTTAGACTCCATATGATCCTTCTTGTAATAAGTTATAATAATTGTTCCAAATGATGTCCCAATTCACCTTCAAATTTGGCTTTTAGGCATATTCCTTCTAGTAGCCCTATCTAACAGGTTTTTCCCACTTCTTGCAAAATAACCCCAAAAATAGAGTGGGTATCCTGATACCCTTTTTCAAGTCTCAAAGGATTTTTTAGGTCTTAGGGTCTTGAGGTTTCCATACACTAGATTCCTATAATTAAGGACAACTAGGGCTAATTGGGCTAAATAAGTGCAGTCAGATGAGTTATGCTTGGAAATGTATCAAAATGGATTGGCAGAGTCTTATCCTTTCTAGGAGGTTTCTATATATCCCCTAGGTTTCCAAAACCATGCTTGGTTTCCCACAACTCACAATTTCCCTGAAATCAAACATAACTTATCACTAAAAATCTCCTAGTCAGGTACTCCAGTTTCGCCTAGGGCTTGCCATGAAAATTAGCTAAACAACTTTTCTAACTCTCTCCTTCTATATACACACTATACAGAGGCTCCCCTTCCATATTCCTTCATTCCATGATGAAATTAATAGTGGATAATTATGGAGGATCCATTTTGTTCAAAACCACCCTGGCAAATCCAGTAACAACACACTTTACAAAACAACTTACAATCCTATGTTAATGAACTCACTGAACCTTACAATGTAAACAAAAGATACTCAAAAATACCTCTACAACTCAAATCCAACACTAACTTGCACTATTCAATCAATCTAACAATGCTCAAACATAAACATAGTCAAGTGTATACTAAACCAGAAAACAGAGTTCTTCTTGCTATTCAAAAACTTGCATTACATCACCATTACCTCGGGAAATGGGCTTCATCATCTCTAAATATTCCTTCTCCATGTTTTAAGGCTACTACCATTAACTAAATTTTCCACTCACCGAATGGAATCAAACTTGACAATGTTGTCGGACAACATTGCAAAGTTGCAAAATGTTGTCAAGCAACATTTTAGCAACTTTTACATCTTTTGCTAAAACTTAGTTTAATGACATCCAATCATTATTAAATGATGTAAAAACATCATAAAGGCCCTCTTAGGCACAAATATAATCCATGCAAATCCTTCTAATCTTTTTTACCACAAAATCCCAATTTAGACTAAAATGCACTAAACACACTCAAAACCTTAAACATCTAGTTGGACTAATCCTAGTCTAATCCAACTAGGCACCAACATCCTCTGGTAGTTCCACTGGTGCCATATTTGGCTAGAATGTTACATGGGACAATCCTTCTCATATGTATCTTATGAGGCACTCATTTTTGAAATATTTCCTTGTTTAGATGGACCATTATTAGATCCCCTACTTGGAATTTTACATCCTTTTTTTTCATCCACTTTGTTCTTTATCTTCTCAGTATTCTCAGTCAATGTATTCCTTACTATCTGGTGGGGACCTCCTCTCCTATAGCCTTCAAGATCTCTCCAATACCTTCACTAGGTCTTCTTTAGGGTCTCTTTCTTTACCCTAACTAGAGGATTCTTCCCTAATCCCCTAACTCCCAAGGAACTTCCCACCAACTTCAAACTCCTCTCTATTCTCTTCTCCATAGCTTTCTTCCATCCATGGCTTCACTAGCCTTCTACCACTCCAATGGTGACAAATCCTTAAGTATTGGTTTCCCAACTCCCCTTAGGTCTAATCCAACTTCTATGGATTCAATTTTGTGAATCTTGCACCCATTTTCCAATCGAGTTCCAAGAATCAAGTCTATTAGGCCTTGTAGCCCTTTTAGGCCAATTAGCCCTCCTAATCACTGAAAATGTGATTTTCCTACCAAAACCCCTTAAAAACCCAAGAAAAAAACTGCATATTCTTTGTGGGTTTTTCTTCCCCTTTAGGATTTTCTAGGTCTCTGGTCTCAACTCTATCTATACAATGTACTTTTACCAAACCCCTAAAAATAAGGGTTTCTAGGGCATGAAGACTAATCTGGTTTCTTGATCTTCTTACATTTATCTAATGAGCTCCTCAGAACTCCTCCTTCCATCAAAAGGTCTGAACCTCATGCCCCTACACTCTCCTAACACTGATTGGCACATACCAATCATCTTGCAACCTCCATTGTTGTTGCACTGCTCAGTAACCCTAGCCAGAATAGCTAGTACTCACCGAGGGCTTGATTGTTTTCAATCTTCCCCTTCACACACACACTCCACAAGACATATGTAAAAATTATATACAAGGCTCTAATGGATTCCAAGTGGTCATGGAATTTGAACCACGGGAACACCAAAGAAACCCATTCTTTACATGACTGGACCAAAACTGGCCAGTGAACTCACAGAAAACAAGAATTTAAATAAAACTTAACAAGAAAGTAAAATATATTAAAATAATTCCACAAAGATCTTAGCAATTACATTTCAAATACTATCCATTCATTATTTTAACCCATTCAATCCAATAAAGTGATGGATGATGGCTCTATAACTTAATTACACTGTAAATTGCTTCTTCTCAAACACTAGTCCGTACATAATCCAATCTAACTATCAATTTAGGGTTGGAAACACCTTATATACCTCTATCCCACATCTTTAGACCTTTTGGTTGGGATTTGGGCACCATAAGTTCTGATTCATAAAAACTAGGAAATGTTGTCATGACAACTTTAAAAGTTGTCATGACAACTTTGACAACTTTTTATCAAAATGACAATTTTCACATTTTGAGTGTCCTAATTGGTTTCAAACCTTACCAATTGACCTAAAATGACTAGAAAACAATAAAACCTTAAAAATGTTCCCACTTTGGGACTTTGGTCAACCCTTTGACTTTTGAGTTGACTTCTGGGTTCTAGACCCCTACAATCAACTAGACTTAACAACATCAAACCCTAACCTTTCCTAACACTAACCACACTTCAAAACACACTAGGGAATTTATAGATTAGTCCTTAATCTTGGATGGTTGGCCAAACCAACCTACAATCCAAAATATCTTAAGACCTCACTAAAGACCTTAGGGTGCTCCTGCACCATCCTCCCCCTGCAACAAGAAATTCAAGGTAGATGTGGTGTCAGTAACTCCTCACTGATTCTGTGCTTCTTGAAGTCACTCTTAGCTATCCAAGTGGCTTTTGACTCTGGTTTTTGTCTCCACTTCACTAGATGCTCCATATAGACTTTGTGTCTTGTCTTCTTCTTCACCCTTGAATCCAATATCTTCTCCACTTGTTGCTTGACTTGTTCCAGAGTCTTGAACTCTCCCATGTCCTTATGCACCTCTATACTGTACTACAACTCATCCATATCTAGCCCCTTATAATTGATCAAATATTTCACATTGAAGATTGGAGAAATTGTCATCTCCTTGGGCAACTCCACCTTATAATCATTAGGCCCATAGTTAGCCAATATCTTGCAAGGTCCAATTATTTTTATTTGTAGCTTACTAGGTATCCCCTTTTGTAGTCTTGCCTTATTCAGGAACACCATTACTAACTCTCCCACTTCAAACTACAAATCTCTTCTTCCCTCATCTCTTTTTGCCTTCAACTTTTGATTGGCTTCCATTAAGGTCTTTTTCACTTGTTCATGAACTTCCTTCATTGATTGTGCAAAATCATCAACATGCCCACTAACTCCCTCATATCCTTTGAGGTCTTTGAGCTCCATCACACCCCTTGGATGTGTCCCATACACAATTTCAAATGGACTTTTTCCTGTAGTCCTATTTGTGCTATCATTATAGGCAAATTCTGTCTGTGGAATAACTTTCTCCCATCCTTGTCCATATTCCTTTGTTAGACATCTAAGCAAGTTACCAAGAACTATATTGATCACTTCAGTCTACCCATCCATTTGAGGATGATAGGCAGATCCATGAGACAAATTTATCCCTAGTCTCTTCCATAGGGTCTTCCAAAAGTGACCCATGAACTTCACATCCTTGTCTGCAACAATGCTTATTGGTAGGCCATGAATCCTTACTACTTCTTTGAAAAACAAGTAGGCAATATGGTTGACATCATGTGTTGTTTTTCATGGTATGAAGTGGCTCATTTTACTAAACCTGTCTACCACTACAAATACATTGTCTAAACTAGTTGGAGTCCTTGGTAACCCCACTATGAAGTCCATACTTATGCACTCCCCAAGGTCTACTTGGGATGGGTAATGGTTGGTAAAGTCCTGCATTTGATGAAGTGCCTTTAGCCTTCTAACATATGCCACACTACTCTACATATCTTCTCACTTCCTTCTTCATCTTTGGCCACCAATAGAACCTTTCCACTAGGTCCAATGTCTTACTTAGTCCAAAGTGTCCACTTAGGCTCCCATTATGATTTTCTTGTATGAGGTTCTCTCTCATTGAGCCTTTTGGAACACAAATTTTCTTTCCTTTGAATAGAAACCCATTCTGCAATGTATACTCTGCAAACTCACTATGAAAGTGATTCTCAAAATTCTGACACACCTTGTATACCTCTGATAAATCTTTATCTCCCTCATATAGGTCCTTAAAACCTTCAACTCCTGTACTTTGCAACTGAATCTCTTTGATGGTGAGTAGTCTCCTACTAAGGGCATCTGCAACTTTGTTTTGGACCCCCTTCTTATGCTTTATAGTGAAGGTATATGACTGTAGGAATTCCATCCACTTTATGTGCCTGAAGCTAAGCTTGTCTCGAGTGTTTATGTAACTCAATGCTTGGTTATCTGTAAAGACAAAAAACTCTTTAGGTAATAGATAATGCCTCCACTTCTTTAGGGCTTGCACAAGAGCATATAGCTCAAATTCATAGGAAGAGTACCTAGACTTAGCCTCATTTAGTCTTTCAATGAAAAAGGCTACAGACCTGCCTTCTTGGCTTAGGACAGATCCTACTACAATGTTTCTTGCATCACACTCAACAATGAATGGTTTGTCAAAACTAGGTAACAACAATATAGGCTGAGTAGCCACTTCCTTCTTTAACCTCTCAAACCCCTCATTAGCTATCTTTTTCCACATAAACTTTGTTTCCAATCCTCCTTTTATAGTCTCTAGGACTGGAGCACAAATCTCACTGAATCTCCTAATGAACTTCCTATAGAATTTGGCTAACCCATGGAATCTCCTAACTTCTATTCCTGTCTTAGGAGTAGGCCAATTCAAGATAGCCTCTACTTTCTCTTTATCCATTTTCAAGTCACCCTTGGAAACTAAAAAGCCAAGATAGACTAACTCTTCTTTCATGAACTCACTCTTCTCAAGGTTTATGGTGATTTTCTCCTCCTACAACTTCTTTAACACTAACTCCAAGTGCTTCATATGATCCTCTTTGGTTTTACTAAATATGAGGATGTCATCTAAATAGACAACTACAAAAACTCCTATATAGTCCTTCAATACTTCATTCATCACCCTCATAAAGGTGCTTGGTGCATTGGTAAGCCCAAAGGGCATCACTAACCATTCATACAATCCCTCTGTAGTATTTTATTGCAAACTTCCACTCATCACCCTCTTTCATCCTAATTTGATAGTACCCACTCTTTAAATCAATTTTAGAGAAGTACTTAGCACCCCCCAAGAAATCTATCAAGTCTTCTATTCTAGGAATTGGAAATCTATACCTAATAGTTATCCTATTTAATTCCCTAGAATCAGTACACATCCTCCACTTACCTCCCTTCTTAGGAGCCAACACCACTGGGACAACACAAGGGCTAATGCTTTTCCTAATCAATCCTTGATCCAACAACTCTTCCACTTTCCTGGCTATCTCCTTGTATTTCTCTAGTGTCATCTTGTATGCAGCTTTGTTTGGCAAAGATGCTCCTGGTATGAAGTAAATCTGATGACTTATCTCCCTCTTTGGTGGTAGTGAAGCTGGTGTACCCTCACAAATTATGTCTTTGAACTGATCCAATAGTTCTCTCACCTCTTTTGGCATAGGTGCTTGCTCATGAGTCTCCTCCTCCTTTGTCTTTAACAAGATTGCATAGCCAACTTCTTCATCCTTCATATCTCTTAGGAATTCTTTTCCATTCATCAACATGGCATTGGATTTTGCCTTCTCCACTATGTCCTCTTCTATCAAAGATTGGATTTTGAAAGCTACCCCATTTTTCTTGAAGGAGTACTTGTTATCATTCTCATTATGGATAGCTTCTCTATCATACTGCCATGGTGTGCCAAGCAACAGATGGAAAGCATACATTAGCAACACATCACATAGTATCCTATCTTGATACTTCCCAATGGAAAATTCTACCCACACTTGTTCATTCACCAAGATGTTTTGACCCTTATTCAACCATGTAAATTTATAGGGACACACATGTGGGATTTTAGTGAGCTTCAACTTCTCTACTACCTCCTCAGATATGACATTATCTATTGACCTTGAATCAATGATCACCTTGCACACTTTTCTCAACATCAGGTATTCTCCTTTCTCTAAATCTAGACTCACCTTTGATTGTTTAGATAAATCTTATTCTTGGACATAAGCTATCTTCTTCTCCCCTTGTGAGGATGTTGGTTTACCTAGACACCTATATGCAGGATGCCCCATCTATCCATAATTGTAACATTTCATGGAAGAAAAGTGAGAGCTTCTCCCAAAACCTCTTGATCTTCCTCTGCCACTGTTATAGGAACTTCTTCCTCTGTTATTGTATCCACCTCTACTGCTTGTTTCTTGTCCTTACTCTAAATATCTAGAGTCACTTTTTCCTCTATTGTCACTACCTCTTCCACTTGAACCTCCTCTATGGCCACCTTTGTTGTCTCTACCCCTTCCTCCATTTCTAGAACTAGAATCTTGTTTCTTTTTTAGCTTCTCTTCCACTTTCAAAGCCATTTGAAAATAGCTATGATGGAAGTCAGGGTAAAGAGACTAAGTTCTTCTTGAATGTTCCACCTTAATATATTAAGGTATCTTGCAACTTTGATTCTCTCTGTCTCCACGATTCTTGATCTAAGACAAATTTTTTGAAACTCTTCTATATAGGCTGGAACATCTAGGTCTTTTTGCCAAAGGTTCTGCCTCTTCTTATGCAGTTGAATGTCATAGTCTTCTGGAAGGTAATTCTCCTTCACCTTTACAACCATTGTCTTCCAATTTTCTATGGGCTTCTTGCCCTCTTTCTCTCTTTCCTCCTGCAAGAACTTCCACCATGTAAGTGCTTTCCCTCTTAGCCTTGATTTGTCTATCTTCACATTTTGTGCTTCTATAATCCCATCACACTCAAAGTGATTCTCCATCCCTTCAAGCCATTCCATAACCATTTGAGTGTCCATCTTACTAGATAATACTGGTATTCCTTTTAGAGCCTTCCCACTCAGTGCCTTGAGTGCTTTCAGGAATGGTTCCTTAAGTAGAAGATGATCAGGCTCTGGTTCTATTTCCTCTTCTACTGGTTTCTTTCCTTTATCTATTCCTTCATACATTTCTAATCTCAACTTGTTGGCTATCTCTGCAACCTCTACCATATTAATCTTCATTTCCTCCATTGCTTCTTTAAGAAGCATGTTCTTGATTTGTTGTTGTAACAAATCCTTGGCCAACTCTTCATTGGTCACCATGATGTTCTCACGTATGGATTCACTCCACTCTGTCATGCACTAACTTCCACTCCCAAGCCTTTCAATGGCTCTGATACCAATTTGGTGGGGAGCTCCTCTCCTAGAGCCTTCAATATCTCTCTAAGACCTTCATTTGGTCTTCCTTAGGGTCTCTTTATCTACCCTAACTAGAGGATTCTTCCCTAATCCCCTAACTCCCTAGGAACTTCCCACCAACTTCAAACTCCTTTCTATTCTCTTCTCCATAGCTTTCTTCCATCCATGACTTCACTAGCCTTCTACCACTTCAATGGTGACAACTCCTTAAGGATTGGTTTCCCAACTCCCCTTAGGTCTAATCCAACTTCTATGGATTCAATTTTGTGAATCTTGCACCCATTTTCCAATCGAGTTCCAAGAATCAAGTCTATTAGGCCTTGTAGCCCTTTTAGGCCAATTAGCCCTCCTAATAACTAAAAATGTGATTTTCCTACCAAAACCCCTTAAAAAACCTAGAAAAAAACTACATATTCTTTGTGGGTTTTTCTTCCCCTTTAGGATTTTCTAGGTCTCTGGTCTCAACTCTATCCGTACAATGTACTTTTACCAAACCCCTAAAAATAAGGGTTTCTAGGGCATGAAGACTGGTCTAGTTTCTTGATCTTCTTCCATTGATCTAATTAGATCCTCAAAACTCCTCCTTCCATCAAAATGTCTGTACCTCATGCCCCTACACTCTCCTAACACTGATTGGCACATACCAATCATCTTGCAACCTCCATTGTTGTTGCACTGCTCAGTAATCCTAGCCAGAATAGCTAGTACTCACCTAGGGCCTGATTGTTTTCAAGCTTCCCCCGCACACACACACACTCCACAAGCCATATGTACAAATTATATACAAGGCTCTAATGGATTCCAAGTGGTCATGGAGTTTGAACCATGGGAACACCAAAGAAACCCATTCTTTACATGACTAGACCAAAACTAGCCAGTGAACTCACAGAAAACAAGAATTTAAATAAAACTTAACCAAAAAGTACAATATACTAAAAAAATGCCACAAAGATCTTAGAAATTGCATTTTAGACACTATCCATTCATTAATTTAGCCCATTCAATCCAATAAAGTGATGGATGATGGATCTATAACTTAATTACACTGTAAATTGCTTCTTCTCAAACACTAGTCCGTACACAATCCAATCTAACTATCAGATTAGTGTTGGAAACACCTTATATACCTCTATCCCACATGTTTAGACCCTTTGGTTGGGATTTGGGCACCATAAGTGCTGATTCCTAAAAACAAGGAAATGTTGTCATGACAACTTTAAAAGTTGTCATGACAACTTCGACAACTTTTTGTCAAAATGACAATTTTCACATTTTGAGTGTCCTAATTGGTTCCAAAGCTTACCAATTGACCTCAAATGACTAGAAAACAATAAATCCTTAAAAATCTTCCCACTTTGGGACTTTAGTCAACCCTTTGACTTTTGAGTTGACTTCTATGTGTGTGAAATATTTTACCTATTACCTGCAACACAACACTTCATTAGGTCATTGCGTTAGTGGAAAACATGATTAGATGAGCATATAAAGAAACTAAAATCAACCTATTGATTTCTAACTAAGAAGAGTATAATAAGTAACATAACAACAATCATATTATGCTACTATCAGTGACATATACAACTTAGCATGAAAGATTTGAGTTAAAAACAAACTATTTAACCATTAAGCATGCATTCTAGATCTAAAAAGCATGAAAATAAAAATGCATGATACGTAAAATATGATATGAATCTATATTTATTCTAACAGCATAACAATGCATTTGATTATAAAATTATGGGCTTATTTATGCTCAAAAACACCTTCTATTTATAGAAGAATGAGGAGAGAGAGGGGGGACAAAGTGCATTAATGGAGTTGAAAAACTCATTAATGAAGTGTAAGAGGCATTAATGCCTCGGTCATTGACGAGGCATGGGCTTAAGGAATCTCCATTAATGAGAGCCTTAAAGAAGCATGGGAAGGGTGTAAGGCAAGCTTGATAAGGTGGACTTGAGGAAAGGAATCTTGAGATTCCTTGACTTTCTCAAGTGGGTGGAGTCCTTAATCATTCCTTAATGGAATGTGACAACATTAGGAGGTGGGTTAGGATAGAATTAGGATTAGAATAAGATTTAGCAAGGGTGAATGGGTTGTGATAGGTTCAAACCCAGAGTCAAAGTAGTTGAAGTGGGGATATTAGTTATTTAAACATTTAATTGCTTTTTAATAATCAATAGGACTATAGCCAATTTAATTAAATTAATTAGGCTAGGGGAATGGGTTCCTTTGCAAGTGAGCAATTGATTTAGGACTTTATTTAATTCCTTGAATATTAATTATTTTAGCCACGTATTTGATTGATTTTGATTTTGGATAAAAGTAATTAATTTAGTGATTTGATCACTTTAGGAGATTAAATTGATTTCAAAAGAATTATGTCAAACAGTAACAGGGTCGTTTGAACATAATTGGGGGTATGATCACACTTAGGGAAAATAGGGTCTATGGTCAGAGAAAACCAAATCCAGGTGGTTACATTTTCCCCTCTTTAAATTGATGTGTGAGCAGCGCATTGATTCAAATAAATTTTTTTATTTTGACTTTAGAAAGATTGAGAATTTTGCTCATGATCGAACGAAATGCCTGATGAGATCAGTCTCGCACTTGATCAAACTAAACTAATAGAATTGACTTTGAACTTGGTTGTCATCCAACGGTCAATAAAATATTTTAAAGATACCAATTTTGAGCTTGGTTGTTGTCCAAAGATTGATAATACTAATTCTGAACTTGGTTGTCGTCCAAGAGTCAATATGAAGCTGCCAGGAGCTTAATAAGAATTTTTTAAAATGAGGAAACACAAGGTATCCAACTTATGAGAACCAAAGATTTCTATCTAACAGTTCTGACTTAGTCAAAGAAACTGACATGCCCCTAGTTGTTTGATAACGAAGTCATTTTTGATGTTGTTTTGAGCAAAAATTTGATTGATGATAGTGTGATCATGCCCCCTCGGGAACAAAATTCAAGGAAAAGAATAAAATCCCTCAGTGGAAAGAATGTATCACTTGCATGGGACGGGTAGGACAAGAAAGAAGGAGTGTTTAAGATTAAACACACAAGAACCAAGTTAATTACATGAAAATGTGAGTGGTGGGACTGATAAAATGATGTCAGACCAAGATTTATGGTTAAATGCGCAACTTGGCAGATTTTTAGAACAAATGGAGCAAATCTGCATTTTTAGGAGTTGTCACAAAAAATGTTACTATGCTGCATAAAATAACTTAGGCACCTTCGATTTGGTTCCCGATTGATCAAAAAGTGAACAGAAATGGAGTTTCAGTTGCCTGGGAGGAGTTTCGAAACTCCTAAATAGCTCAAAAGACCAATATAAGCCTCAAACATTACCATTTTACTATTCATTTTCACTCTTACCCATAGTAAATCTGAGAGCTCTACAGAGAAGATGGTGGTCCCCATTAGGAAGCATCATTTTGAGCTCAACCATCGACATCTGTGCCCAGCCGACTACCCACCTCTGGTAAGTACTCGTAAAAATACCTTGTGAATTTTGCAAATTTGAATTTCATGCATTTTTACAGATTTTATAGCCTTTTGAATTCTGGGTCACATCTGAGATTCTGGATCACACCCTGTCAAACCCATGTCTCATCCAATATTTCTTAGATTGTATCTGGTTTTTCTAGATTTCTGAATCGCATCCAGAATTTCCTGGATTGCATCCTATTTTTCTATTTTTAGCTTAGTTTACCAGTGGATTTTTGGTTTGTGTCATTTCCTATCCCTTTAGGATCGTACCCCGTTTTCTGGGTCATATCCAGGATTTTAGGGATCGCACCCGGTATTCTCTGTTGCATCCTATATTTCCAGGATCGTATCCGATAAAAGAGATCGCACCCTATCCTTTCAGGATCGCATCTCAATTTTTAGAATTAGAAATTTATCCATTGTGAACCGTTTGCCTGTTGTGGACCTTGAATTACTTAGCTGATCAAGAGTCTGCATCTTTTTTGTAGATAGAGCATTGATTTATCTTTGTATGTGCCAAAATAGGTGTATTTTGAGGTAGTCGCATTTAGAGGCACATATCCAGGTCATGTGCTTGCCTTTTCTGGACTGTTATCAGCTAAGGAGCAGGAGACAGTGATCCATTGTGGATTACAATCTTTGATAGGTTTACCTGAGATAGGGGTAAATTGAGGGTTGTTGACTTGTCTTGCCGAGAGATGGCACTCAAAGCAAAACACCTTCCATCTTCCGACTAGGGAGATTACAGTTACTCCTGAGGACATATGGAAAATACTACATGTTCCCATCATGGGCTGCGAGGTGTACTTTGAGGTGACTTCTGAGGTGGCGATTGGTGCAGCTCGTCGATATTTTGAGGATGAGGCTTGATTGGTGGCATCCTGATGCCAGATAGAGGACAACATAGGTTCATGGTCGGATGGGTGGACATGCTAGAGAAGATGGTCATCCATAGATGGAGATTTGCATGGGGTAGTTGTATCTTAGCTCACATGTATCGAGAGCTTCATGAGATTATGTACCACTATACCCAGAGCATGACTGTGGGTATTTTGATTATTCAGATCTGGGCCTGGGAGCACATCCCTGTTACATGGCTGATAGTTGATAGACAACGTGCACCAGAGTAGGATTAGGTATATATGTATGCAGGTCTTATTCAGTAGCCCCATCTGGGTAAGGTAGAGTATTGGCGACGTCTCTTTGATGATATGACAGAGGTAGTCTAGTGGCCATACCTAGATTGTGAGGACTGGACCTTAAATGCTCGACAGGTTCCATTTTTGTTCCAGAGCAGGTGCTTCTTTAGGAGAACTAGATATATTGTAGAGCGGTTTGTGCATACCCGAGTTTTGAGACAGTATGACTGACAGCAGGGCAGGATACAGGACATTACTATATACGCGCGGATCCGTGATGAGGCACCATTTTGGGGTGCCCAGCTTAGGTATGAGATAGCCCACCAAGAGATTAGGGACATGGCTAGAGTAGATTGGGATCTCCACCTGGATGTTGAAGATGTAGGTTGCTCAGATGGGTAAATAGAAAAGATGCTTCAGCATCCATTTCCTTGATTCACAGTGCCTGAGGAAGTCATTCCTCATATAGAGGAGTTGATATATTATGATCTTGAGGATCGTCTTGCCAGAGGGAGAGGAGGAGATCAAAGAGATAGGGGCACCAGTAGGCATGGAGGGAGAGACAGTGGCAGAGGTGGAGGTAGAGATGGGAGGCATCCTCCTCCAGATGAGGGGGATGACGGTGGAGATGACAGGGGTGGTGGTGCTATGGGTGGCCACGCAAATGTTGCTAGTGGTAATAGAGAGGGTTGGCGCACCTAATTTAGATTTGTTTCTCCTCAAATAGATCTAGGGCCTTTACTTATAGCGGAGCAGCAGAGACAACAGACATAGCAGTAGCAGAGACAGCCTGATAGATCTCAGGATAGGCCTTCTAGACAGGATTCTGGCAGGGGTTCTAGCAGAGATGGGGACCCATTATCTCAGTGTGAGCAGGAGAGAGAGAAGCTTAGGGCCTAGATTACGGTTTTAGAGGCTAGAGCTACTGCAGCAGAGGATAGGATCACAGTAGTAGATGCCTTTCTTACTGATCAAGATACACAGCTAGAGAGGCTTAGAGCATAGCGAAATATACAGGCTCAAACTGCAGTCCATCAGGCACAAAGAGCTACATATTATTATGCTTTATACCATGTTGTAGTGCCAAAGGGATAGAGAGTTGCATCATTTTCACACCTAGCACAGCAGTCAGAGGGAGCGATGCCTCCTCCTCCTCCATTTACACCACCTCCTCCTCTAGATCAGGGAGAGGGGGGTAGCCAGAGCTGATTCTATATTTTGTTGCACATTTATATTGTATATCTAGATCCTTCTGAGATCTTTCTCTTGTATCTCACACACACACACACACACACACACACATCAGATTCTTTCTAATCCTTTGATACGCTGATACTCTTTATGTAGACTAGTGCCATATTTTGATCTGTACCATGTTGAGAGATATATCTGATGCAGCTATTTCTAGTTCTGGCATGATTCATGATGTATCTTTGCTTTGATAGATTTATTTGCACACATGATTATACCTTGGTCATATGATGAGATAGATTTAGATGATGACATCATTTATGCATTTGGATTTATCACTGATATAAATATGTTTCAAATGATTCTATGTGAATATGCAAATGTATGTTTTTTATTTTTTTCTTATGCAAGTAAAATGTATGGATGCACTTAGGATGTAGAAATGAAGAACATAAATGCTTTGTTTTTGTATTTTTCTTCTATCTCATTTTATGAATGCAAAATGTATGCTATGGATGTGCAACGATATACATATCAGTAATAGTAAATGGATGTAATTAACTTGGATTTAGAAGAAGAAAATAGAAATCTTTTTTTATCACAAATTTCCCTATGTTGTTACTTCTTTTACAAATGTATCATGCAATCTCTAAATGCAGCTATATGCAAACTCTTAGTACTTGTCACTGACTTGCAGATATTGTAGCCTTTTTATCATCATTGGGCACTTTTCAGAATGGATACCACCTGATAGTACAATAATAAATAATACCCACTAATATTATGAAAGTATGAATACTATGTTTTATTAGAATGTCAGAAATAGACTTAGGCATCAAGGCATAGAAGCCAGGATAACAAAATAGTCACCTTCCTTTTATTATATCAGATTCTATGTAAGGAAAGATATTCGACCCGCAATGACATTGAAAATTCATATCCTTGGGTACATTATGCTTCGTATACCTTAGCGAGAATATGAGTTAGAAAATAGACAAACAAATTGTTCCAACTTCATAGTAGTTTACACATAACGAAGATCGAGATATATGCAGCTATCCATCCATAGTGGTAGCTCTTACCATAAACATCTAAGTTAGGTGAAATTTATAAGAACATTTGGAACAATCACCATACGCAGAAAACCAAGAAAATGTTATTCCCCCTGTTCTTGTGATTCTTTGTCTTTGCGCAGACGTCATGGAGTAACTCAGAAGACATAACAACTATCAATTGTGAATCAATCAAATAAAGTTCATAACTACTTAGATTCCCCTAGTTAAAACATCATCAGGGTACGAAAAAGATATAATCAAACCAAGATTAAACTGTGTTTAGGTAGTATTTGAGAAATACTATTGATTCATTTTTCAAGCGCAGTATAGATTCATCAATCAAAAAGTTGGAGTTCAAGCAAGATGTGTTCCATGTCTGTGTACAATTTTATTCCTGTTTGCAATCCCATGTGGATCATAGGAACATCGTTCATGTTAGTGCAATGTTTGTGTCAGCCTTGTGTCATGAAAGGGATAGTTTGGTGAAAGTATCAAGAAGCATGGTATTACTAGATAAACCAACCTGTGACAACCTAGAAAATGTAACCTATCAGTCTAGCAAAGATGCCCCCAGTGCAGAATGACTTGATCCTAAGATATAAATATAGACAAATCCCAAGCAAGGATAAGATAGTTGTGTAGGAAACAAAGTCAATGTTTTAGCATAGGTGTAATCATGAAGTCTTAGTATTAGTAATGTATTGATAGATAGAGCGTAGAACACAAGTGACGCCTGATTGCCTGGTTTTCACCACTTGGCAAGATCTTTTCTTTCTTCTTTTTTTTGCTACCAAGATGCCCGTTTTACCAGGTTCTCATCAAGGCACTTTTCTCTTTTTCAAATTTTTTTTTTCTATTTTTTCTTTTTTGAATGTTTTTGTAGTATCAAGGCGCCTGTTTGCCAGATTTTCACCAAGGATACCTTTCTTTAGGACTTTTTCCACTATTTTTGGATTTTTCTGAATGTTTTTGGTATTTTCTAAGAACTATTTCACTATACAGGCTCTGCTAGCCGAACATCAACTGTAGAACCACTTCAAATGTAGAGTGTTGATAAGATCTGGAAGAATGTCTCCCTCAGGTGTATCTAGTTGATAAGCTCTAGTCCCAAAAGTAGCAGTGATAACATAAGGTCCCAGCTAGTTAGGTTCAACTTTTCCCTTCTATTCTCTATTGGGCTCGTTCTTAGGATTCTCCTTTAAGATGAGATCCCCCACTTCAAATTTTTGTGGTTTGACCTTCTTGTTGTACCCTTTGGACATATGTGCTTGGTACACCTTCAGATGATCAAACGCCTATTGTCTGCACTCATCTAGTAGGTCTAAAAAATTCACCCTATCGATGCGGTATTGCTCATCAGTAACAAGACCTTGTAAAGATATCCACAAAGATGGGATTTCAACCTCTATAGGTAGTACTGCTTCAGTGCCATAGACTAGAGCAAATGGTGTGGCTCCAGTCGGTGTTCTGATGCTTGTTTTGTAGGCCCATAGTGTTAGATTCAGTTGTAGATGCCAGACTTACTTACAGTTTTGTGTAGGATTTTGAGAATATTCTTATTAGATGCCTCAGCCTGTCCATTACCTTGAGGGTAATAGATTGAGGAGCAATGTTGAGTGATGTGGAACGATTCACAAAGGTCATCAATGTCTTGATTTTTAAATTGGCCCCCATTGTCTATTACAATTGAAGAGGGTATCCCATATCTACAGATAATGTAGTTCAGAATGAACATAGCCACCTATTTTCCAGTGGCTTTGATTAGTGGCATGGCCTCGACCCACTTCATAAAATACTCAGTGGTCGTAATGATGAACTTGTGTCCATTTGAAGAGTTGGGGTATATCTGTCCAACCAAGTCAAAGGCCCATTGCTGAAATGGCCAATGTGTAATGAAGGGTATAAGTTCTCTGGTAGGAGCATGGATGAGATTTCCATGTGTCTGACATTTAAGACATGTTTTGGAAAACTGAATAGCATCTTTTTCCATGGTAGGCCAGTAATAGCCTACTCTGAGCAGTTTCTTTGCTAGTGAAAAGTCATTTGAATGTGATCCACATACACCTTCATGTACTTATTTTAATGCACGATCAGACTCTTCGAGTTCTAAACATCTAAGAAGCGTACCATCAAGACCTCATCGATATAATTTATTATTTATGAGGACATAATGTGATGTTGTCCTAATCAAGGCTCTTTTCTCATTTTGGGATAGATTATTAGGGATGGTTTGGTCAATTAGATAGGCAATGATATTAGCATACCGTGATTGGTCTGGGGTGTTTAAAGCACAAATTACTTGGTATTTAGGGGTATCAAAGGTAGGATAGGAGAGTTCTTCCACCAAGAAGTCATAGTGGAATTTATGTTCTTCCAGTTGTAACATGGACACTAGTGTAGCTATAGCATCTGTAGCTTTGTTCTCTATTCTGGGTATCTACTGGAATGTGGTGAAGACAAAGTACTTCTTGAGGTCATCAACCTGTTGCATGTAGGGTGTCAACTTTTCATCTTTTGTATGGTAATCTCCATTAACTTGATTGATAATGAGTTGGGAGTCACCATATACATGTAACTCTACATTTTTCCATTCCATGGAAAGCTTAAGACCGTTTACCAGTGCCTCATATTCAGAAATGTAGTTCGTGCATGGGAACATCAATTTGTAAGACTTGGGTATCTTTTAGCCTTGAGGAGTTATGAACAGAACTCCTTCTCTAGAGCCTTTTTGCGTAAAAGAACCATCAAAGTACATCTTCCATGAAAACTTAGTTAAATGCATAATGGTCTCATCAGGAAATTCAATCTTTAAAGGCTCATCATCTTGAAGTGGTGAATTAGCTAGTTGATCCACGAGGACTTGTCATTTAATAGCTCTTCGGTCTACATACTCAATGTCAAATTCACTTATAATGAGGACCCATTTCGCCAGATGCACTGTTAATGTTATTTTTCTTAAAAGGTACTTCAGAGGATCGATCTTAGCAATGAGCCTTATTGTATGTGAGAGCATGTAGTGTCTCAATTTTTGTGATGCAAAGATAACTGCTAAGCACGCTTTCTCAATAATGTTGTAATTGAGCTCATAGGAGACTAGTGTTATACTGATGTAGTAGATAGCTCTTTATTTCTTAGTTTCATCTTCTTGTGCTAGCAATACTCCTAGTGATGTAGTTGTAGCTGAAATATACAGGAGTAAGGGATTTCCATGAATAAGCGCCATAAGAATAGGAGGAGTAGCTAGGTACCCTTTTAATTCTTTGAAGTTGGCTTCATAGTGTTCATCCCATTTGAAGGTGACCCCTTTATGTAGAAATTTGGTAAAGGGGTGTGCTTTGTCAACAAGTTGTGACATGAACCTCCTGATTGATTGAAGTCTCCCTTGCAATGTCCTCATTTGACTGATGTTGTGTGGAGGGGTCATCTCTAGAATATCTTTGACCTTTGTAGGATCTACCTTCCCTTTGCTAAAACTATAAACCCTAAGAGCTTTCCTGATTGGACCCTAAAGGAACACTTCTTTGGATTGAGCCTGAGTTGAAACTTCTCCATTCGATCCAATATCTTTTGTAAATCATCAATATGAGTGATTCTTTCCTTGGATTTGGCTAAGGTGTTATCCACGTAATCCTCCATGTTTTTATGCATCATATCATGGAATATAGTGGTCATTGCTCTTTGATATGTGGCACCAGTATTCTTTAACCCAAATGGCATAACATTCCTGCAAAATGTTCCCCATGCGCATGTAAATGCAGTTTTCTCTTGAACCTTAGGGGCAATTTTTATCTGATTGTAGCCCGAGAATCCATCCATTAATGAATACATTTGGTAGCCTGCTATGAGGTCTATGATCATATCAATATTAGGTAAGGGTAAGTCATCCTTAGGACATGCCTTGTTTAAGTCTCTGAAGTCTATACATATCCTGATAGATTTATCAGATTTAGACACTGGGACCACATCTAAGATCCATCTTGTGTAGGCAATGACTCTGATGAATCCAACTTTCAAAAATTTCTCTAGCTCTGCCTTTAATAGAAATGCAACATGAGGATGCATCTTTCTAAGTTTTTGTTTCACGGGCTTGATCCCGGGAGCTATAGATAAGTGGTGCATGATTAGATTAGGATTTATTACAGGCATATCTGTATAAGACCATGCAAAGTTGATCTTATTCTCTTTTAGGAACTTCGTGAATTGTGTCTTCTCTTCTTCTGACAAAGATTGTGCTAGGTGTACTATTTGAGAATATTCAATTATGCCCAAATTAATTGGCTATGTTGGTTCTATCAGAACTGAAGACATTTCCTGAAAGTGTTTGGGGAGGATATCAAGAATCTCATCCTTTGGTGCCTCTGAGAGGTTTTCACCATCAGATACTTCTTTTGTTTTTACTATTTTAGGATCTAACACCGCCACAACGTGGTTTTCACTATCAGTTCCCTTTTTCTTTTTCTTTTTCAATTTTTGACTGAGAAACTTGATATCCCCCTGTGACATGTTCATGCTCCTTGCATTGGTGGAAGAAGGGTAAGGTTCACAATCATTTAGATAGCAAGCCAAGGTGTAGTAATTGGGAAAGCTGAGAGTAGGAGTAGGATCTGTACTAGTCCAATCAATTAGGTCTAGATTTATCAAAGATAAGGAGTCAGACTTAGGGAAGGAAAACATCACGTTAGCATCATGACTATTAACTGACATGACATGTCCTGTTAAGTTAAATTATTCAATGTTTAGATCAATAAGAGCTAGATCATCATTAAAAGGGTCGTTGTTAGTTATATGTGGACCAAATTCTAGTGACTCGTCAATAGAAATTTCATCATCATCTCTTCATAAAAGGAGGCTTCTTGCTTGTCACCTCTGAAATTCTTCTAGACTTATGAGAACACCAGTCTCTCCATCAATGATTGGGGGAAGGAACTCTTCCTTTGCTTTAGGAATATTAGCGTTGCTGGGAGTAGTGTTAGAATGTTCATGAGATGCTAAGGGAGCTACAAACATGTGAATTGTATCTATTTCAATGTCTTCTATGGCAACAAATAGCTCATCCCATTCGTAATCATGAGAGTCAGTGATTTTGTCATCAAATTTGTTTAAGTATTCAACAATAGTTATCTAGTGTACTCGGTTAGCTATCTGTGGATAAAAGTGTGGTAAGTCAAGGACATGTGTGATTGTGACTAACTGCCCCCAATTAGGATGTGAATCTAGCCATCGTGGTGTGCTCTATGTAACTGTTACTATTAATTATACCTCTGGATCAGTTGTTGTTATGTCTCCTACCTCTTGAATAGGAGGTTTTGGTAACAAAGGGATGTGAAGATCTTGTGGGACCTCAAAGCTTGGTACATAGCATTCTCCTTGATAGTTGGGATTCTTTGTGCCAACATGTAATAACCTTTTATAGGACCATGGTTCTAGTTCTATCTCTTTTGTTTCATCACTCCCTTTGTCAGAGATTGGACTATCTTTTGAAGTAGGTTTGTCAAATTAATTATTAAAACCTAGTCCTATTTTGTCTCTGGTATTCCTAAACTCCATGTGTATAGGTTCAATAAGTCCTCTTCCTATGTCTCTTAGAGGTCCTTTTCCTTTGTATCCCATTTTCTTGAGGAGGTCGTATCCTTTTCCATACTATTCCAGGGATATTTCCACATGTTTGACCTCATCTTCCGTCGGTTCTCCTCTGTAAAGCCAGTCCAAGACTGCCTATTCTTCTGTGTTATCTAAAGAAGATGCGGATGCCTTTATCATGCTAGTTGCTTTGTGGATTTTCAGGTCCTTAGATGCAGTAGGTGTAAATGTCAAGGAAGGTTTTCCATAGGATCTTGGTGACACCAGAAGTTTTATCAATGATGGAGTTAGGTCTAGTTTGTATTCTCCCATACCTATTTCTTCAATTTTTAAGGTTTTTCCAAAACTCATCATAACCATGTCCTTGGTAGTCTCAGGAGAAATTTCATCCATAGCTTCCTTGTTATGTGGAATCATACTACCTGCTTTGATATTGTTACAAGTATAATTAGCATTCGCAGGAATTGTCACTTCCACCCCATTATGTGGGAACTTGATACACTGGTGGTAAGTAGAGGACACAGCTTGCATCTCATGAATCCATATTGGTCTCCCCAATAGGATGTTGTAGGCTAGGGGTAGATCCAGAACTTGACATACGACATTCCTTTCAATTGGTCTAACTCTGATGGGTAGAACAATAAGACCTTTAGAGGATCTTTCTTCATCATCATAATCTTTGATAGTTATTTTTCTTCTAGAGTAAATGGTCTGTTCTGAGAGACCCAGTTTCTTGATTAGATTAAGTGTACAAATATTCAATCCTGCACCTCAATCTATCAATACATGTCTAACACGGGATTTATGAATGAGGACTTCAATATGGAGAGGTTGATTATGTGGATGTGTCAATGACTTATCATCCTCTTCAGAAAAGGAGAGGTAAAGTGACGTTGAGATGTGATTAACCATCACTTGGAATTTGTCTATATCAAGGTCCTTTGGTACATTTGCGGCATGTAGGGCTTGTTCCAGGATTTCCCTATGCACTGTGGATATTTTAAGCAACTCAAAAATGGAAATTTTGGCAGAGGTTCGTTGCAATTGGTCCACCAAGTCATACTTTGTTGCAGGAATAGTTACCATGTGTTTTGTTGTTGGTTTGGGGATAGTAACGATGGGAACCTTAGACGTTGATGCTAGTTTTGGGGAAGAATTGGGTCCTTTGATCGTGACATGTGCTTGGCTTCGAGTCACCACATTTGATTGGAAAGAAACACCTTTGATTGTGACCACATTAATTGATTTAGTTTTAATGTCTAGCATATTGATCATGTTATCATTATTGGAATAAGTGTAGTTTACTTTGTTACCTTTCCCTTTAGATGTTTCCCTTTTATCATAGTTAGGGAATGGTTTGTTGAAGGCGGTATGATCTTTGTTGGTAGTGTGTCCTTCCACTTTGATCTTTCCTCCTTCAATGAGGTCTTGATTAACATGTTTAAGCTTAAGGCAATTGTTAGTCTTGTGTCCTTTGTTTTGGTGAAAGACACAGTAGGAATTATCATCCCACCACCTTGGCTTAACTGATGGTTCCCATGGTTTGGAATCTGGGATTGTGAGAACTTTGTTGTCTACTAGTGTCTTCAAAATAGTCTCGAGAGGCTCCCCCAAAGGAGTAAATGTTCTTTGAGGTTTTGAAGTCCATTTCCGACCCTTTCTGTTATCATTATTTGCTTTGGGTATGGGGGTTGTTACCTTGGTATCTTTTCTTTCTTTCATATTGTTCGTTAGATTGAATACCTCAGGTTTAGGACCAACATTGGATGCATCTACTATGCCATCATTGACAACATTTTTATTTTTCTTCCACCATTTAGGTTTGGAGTTGGAGTTGTTAGTTTTGTTTTCATTTTGAAGAGCGATCTCCCCCCTTTTGACCATAACTTCTTCGATACAGAGGGCATTCTTGATCATCCTGTCAAAGCTAGGGGAATCTTTCATCTGCAATGTGTAGTTCAATTCTGGTATCAAGCTATTGACAAAGATTTCCATTTTCTCAGATTTGGGAATGACTCTTGAATACCATGCAAAGATTTTCCTCCACCTTTGCAGAAAGTGGGTAAAGGATTTGCCAGTATGTTGTTTAGTGTTGCATAGATCCATCATAGTCACATCATTTTGGATATTATAGGAGTAATGTTGGATGAACTGTTGTATTAGCTCCTCAAATTTTTTTACCTTGTGTGTAAGTTTTGAGAACCATTCCATGGTGTTGCCTCCTAGACTTCCAGGAAACAGTTGCATGAGGTAAGTGGGTTCATGCATGTACTCTATGCTAAGAGTGCAAAACTCTCAAACATGGTCATGTGGATCGGTCTCTCCTGTATACTTGTTGTATTTTGGCCGTGCCACATTGGGAGGGAATGGAACCATAGTGATACTTTTGTCAAAAGGAAAATGACAAATGGAGTCCACCGAGTATTTTGTGTTGGGTTTAGCCTTCTCTTGCTTGAGAGTTGCAAGTTGCATTTGCATTAAGGTGAGTTGTTTGATGAGAATAGAAATAGGATTCGGTATCCCTTTTCTTTTAGTTGTTCCAAATCATAATCCTTGGGTAATTTTACGCCAGTGGATGCTAAATGGAGAAAGTATTCCTCTTTATCCTTGTCAATTATCCTTTCCAGTATCTTGTGGAACCTCTTGCTCTGTTTGAGTTTATTGTACTCATCTTCAGGGATGTCCCCCTCACTATCTGATCTAAATCTTGGACGTTCAAATGTGGGTTCTTCTTTTTTGTTAATATCTTTGTGCTCCTGGCTTTTTCTATTGTCATATTCTTCAAAATTTGCACTCCATTTGCGAGTGTTTCTATCCATTTATGGAGAGTCTAGATCAAGTAGGGAACTGCAAGATGTTTCTCCCTAAAAGTGTAGTGATTTAGGAGGCATTTTTGATTCTTTAGATGTGTACTTGTTGCATCTTTTATTAACCATGTGGTTGTACCTCAACTTTGTCAAAGTTTTGCGAGTGTCAGGTAGTATCTCAAATCGTTCAAGTGAGTGTGTCTAGGTGGAAGTATCATTTATGTTTTGGTGGAAGTAAATGATTCCAGCGTCAGAGGGTTAGAATGCCCTGATAGTGAGCTAGGAACCAATTTTTTTGTAACAAGTGGATAGACCACACGTATTGAGACAGATAACAAAAAACTGACTGGACATGCAAGGTAGACATCTGAAAAAGTGTTTCGACACAGTGACAGGGAGACTAGAAAAGACAATAGGGGAAGACTAAAGAGCCGAAAAGGTATCCAAATCAACTGAGTTTTTCTAAGAAGCTATTCTACAAGTGCCCACTATCCTTGATGTGAGCTCCCAGATGCGAGCCTAGAAATATGGGATGTGAGCTACTGATGACCCTAGATGCGAGCTGGAACCCTAGATGTGATGATGTGTTAACCAGATGCGAGCCAGGATACTAGATGCGAATCAAGATACCAAAAATGATCTAGGAAATCTGAGATGTGATTTTCTGATGTCTTTGTTAGATTTGATTAGTTTTGAAAAATTCATTTTGGAAGTGCGTGAAGTTCGTCTTATTGTAGTTTTGCATTCTGAGACTTGTCAGTGAATGAAAACACATGTGTAGACCCAGGATTGAAATTTGTTACTTGTTTTGAAAATGTTATCTTTTTAGTGATCTTCTAGTTATGTCAAGCATTGTTGCATTGTTAAAAGCTGAAACAGGCACACATCTTATCCCTATTTTCTAGGTGGAGTATGAAAATCCTTGCTTGTTGACTTAGGTACACACTCAAATGCTAATCAAAATATAGCCATCACCAAGCATGCAATGGCTCCAGTCATGATGTTGTATTAGCCAACTCCAAACGCAAGTAAGGGCATGATATGATGAGTGTCTTGGGGCAATTACTTTTTGCCTTGCACAAGGATTATCACCCTTTCGGGGGTGAATCAGGAATTTTTTCCATTTAAATGTTGTCTATGATTGGGCAGCCCATTTGAAATCTTCCCCCATAGAATTGCACAAGGAAAAATTAAAGCGTATAGCCATATGAGTACTTAAGTCTATGTAGTCTCGCAAGCAAGATTCAAGCGGCTCCACTCTACACATACCCAAGCATGTTCAAGGAATGATGTCAAAATTCCAAGAACAAAACCGATTTTATCTTCTGAGGCTTTGGCCTACGAGGAAGCAATTATTTATAGTGAGTTGGAAAGGTTGGCGTAAAACCTGTCCTCACTTGGGTCATTCCCGGGGTATTTTTCCTCAACCGGCAGGCCCTCTACTATTAAATAAGCATACAAAGGATTGGCGAGCATAGGATGTCTAGATTTTTTATTCTTCAGAAGAAGAAGAGCATACTCTCCTAATCCATGCCATTTTCTCCCAAAATAGTTTCAAGAAAACAGTTTGCTCCCTCAAGAAATGTTGTGCTCAATTTAAGATGTTCCTACTTTATGGAAAATAGAATGCTTGAAAGTAATTTTTGTGTTGTTTAATTATCCACAATTTTAGATGAGTAGCTTGTTCAGTTTTTGATCCCCAAAATTAGATAATGAGATTGTTCATTTAGCCCACAAATTTAGTGCTTTGAGTTGTTCATTTACTGATCCAAAAGAAATTTAGTTATGTTTTCTTGGTTTAGTTATCTCCAAATTCCTTTCAACTCATAAACTGATGTGTGAGTTTCTAATTTTCCTTAAAAGGAAAAGAGCATAGTCCTCTAGTCAGTTTAGTAGAAGATTAGAAAATGTTCTTAGTGTAAAAAGCATGTAAATAGAGGTCAAGAAGGGGGTTGGGCAACCTGAAAAATCATGTTAGTATTCTTTGTTCAACTCCCAAGAAAACCTTTGATAGCAACATGCAAACACTAGTTAGGCTACTTTAAAAGACCAAAAACCAAAGTGATCAAACTGTTAGAGGTTAGGCAATGAAGTATGCAAGATTTTTTTACCAGATGCGATCCTAAAACACAGGATGCGATACCATATATAGGATGCGAGCCATTGTCACCAGATGTGACTGAATGTTCCCCAAATGTGATTCTAAACCAAAAATGATCTGGGAAATCCCGGATGCGAGCCTCATTTTTTATGGTGCGAGGGCGTATCCCGGATGCGAGCCAAAATGACTAGATGTGATTCTGGACCTGACTGGGAGGAAAGATTAGTGAAAAATGAGGCAAATCTTGAAATGATCCCCATGGTGGGTGCCAAAAATGTGTGTGTGAAATATTGCACCTGTTACTTGCAACACAACACTTCAATAGGTCATTGCGTTAGTGGAAAACATGGTTAGATGAGCATATAAAGCAACTAAAATCGACCTATTTCTTTCTAACTAAGAAGAGTATGATAGGTAACATAACAACCCTCAGATTATGCTACTATCAGTGACATATATGACTTAGCATGAAAGATTTGAGTTAAAAACAAACTATTTAACCATTAAGCATGCATTCTAGCTCTAAAAAGCATGAAAATAACAATGCATGAACATGATATCTAAAATATGATATGAATCTATGTTTATTCTAACAACATAACAATGCATTTGATTCTAAAATTATGGGCTCATTTGTCTCAAAAACACCTTCTATTTATAGAAGAATGAGGAGAGAGAGGGGGGACAAGGTGCATTAATGGAGTTGAAAAACTCATTAATGAAGTGTAAGAGACATTAATACCTTGGGCATTAATGAGGCATGG
>MU223568.1:630723-653630 GCA_018584345.1 Thuja plicata | reverse complement strand
TTAATGGAATGTGACAACATTAGGAGGTGGGTTAGGATAGAATTAGGATTAGAATTAGATTTAGCAAGGGTGAATGGGTTGGGATAGGTTCAAACCTAGAGTCAAAGTAGTTGAAGTGGGTTAGGTTAGGGGTTTAGAGGAATATTAATGAAATGAATAATACTTATTTAATTCATTCAAAAATAGGGATATTAATTATTTAAATATTTAATTTCTTTTTAATAATCAATAGGACTATAGCCAATTTAATTAAATTAATTAGGCTAGGGGAATGGGTTCCTTTGCAAGTGAGCAATTGATTTAGGACTTAAATTAATTCCTTGCAAATTAATTATTTTAGTCATGTATTTGATTGATTTTGATTTTGGCTAAAAGTAATTAATTTAGTGATTTGATCACTTTAGGAGATTAAATTAATTTCAAAAGAATTATGTCAAACAGTAACAGGGTCATTTGAACATAATTGGGGGTATGATCACACTTAGGGAAAATAGGGTCTATGGTCAGAGCAGACCAAATCTAGGTGGCTACAACTTCTAAGTTCTAGACCCCTAGAATCAACTAGACTTAACAACATCAAACCCTAACCTTTCCTAACACTAACCACACTTCAAAACACACTAGGGACTTTATAGATTAGTCCTTATTCTTGGATGGTTGGCCAAACCAATCTACAAGCCAAAATGTCTTAATATCTCACTAAAGACCTTAGGGTGCTCCTGCACCACTGTCTCATGCACTTCTTTCATAGAATGTGAAAAATCTTTTGCATAGCCACTTTCCTTGGCTCCATCTTTCAACTCCCTAAGTTCAAATATACCTCTTAGATGTAGTCCATAGATGATTTCAAAGGGGCTTCTCCCTGTGGTTCTGTTGACAGTGTCATTATAGGAATACTATGTCTGTCTAATGAGTTGGTCCCAAGCTTGACCATACTCCTTAGTTAAGCACATTAGGAGGTTACCTAGACTCCTATTAACCACCTTAGTTTGACCATCTATCTGAGGGGATATGTAGACCCAAAGGAAATATCGGTTCCTATCCTTTACCAAAGTGTCTTCCAAAAATGGCGCATGAACTTTGTATCTCTTTCTGACACTATGCTCAATGGTAACCCATGAATTTTGACTACCTCCTTGAAGAATAGGTGAACTATCTGAACTGCATCATGGATTGTCTTGCAAGGGACAAAATGGGCCATCTTGCTAAACCTATCTACTATGACATAGATACTATTAAATCCCTATTTTTTCCTTGGTAACCCTACAACAAAGTCCATACTTAAACATTCCCATGGTCTACTTTGGATGGGAAGAGGTTGGAAAAGGCATGCATTGGAGAATGTTCCTTTGGCTTTCTGACACACTACACAACACTCCACATATCTCCTGACATCTAAGTTCATCCTTGGCCAAAAATAAAACCTTTGGAATAACTCTTGGGTCTTATTGACTCCAAAATGACCACTAAGTGCACCATTGTGCTTTTCTTGAATCAGATCTTCCCTAATTGATCCCCTAGGGACACATAACTGACTCCCTTTAAACAATAATTCACTTGCAAAGTGTAATCAGAAAATTCACCATGGAAGTGGTTCTTATGCTCCTTACATACCTTGTATATCTCTGCAAAGTCTTCATCCTTAGCATATAGGTCCTTAAAAATTTCAATACCCATGCTCTACAACTGCACTTCTTGTACTATCAGTAGCCTTCTACTTAAAGCATCTACTACTTTTTTTTGTAATCCTTTCTTGTGCTTGATGTTGAAGGTATAAGCCTGCAAGTACTCCACCCATTTCATGTGCTTGTGGCTAAGCTTGTCTTCAGAATTTAGAAAACTAAGAGACTGGTTTTCTGAATACACCACAAACTCCTTAGGAAGAAAGTAGTGCCTCCATTTCCTTAGTGCTTGGACTAGAGCATACATCTCTAGATCATAAGAAGAGTACTTCTTCTTAGAATCATTAAGCTTCTCACTATGAAAAGCCACTGTTCTTCCCTCTTGGCTCAAAACAGCTCCAATGGCCACATTACTAGCATCACACTCAACTATGAATAACCTCTCAAAACTTGGTAGTGTTAGGATTGGTTGAGTGGAAATATTCTTCTTTAGTAAGTCAAACCCATGGTTAGCTTTCTCATTGCAAACAAATTTGGTTTTCATCCCTCCTTTTATAGTATCTAACATAGGGGCACAAATCAAACTAAATTGCTTGATGAATTTCCTATAGTATTGAGCTAAACCATGAAAAATTCTCACCTTTATTGCAGTCCTTGGATTAGGCCAGTTAAGAATGGCTTCTACCTTGCTTGGATCCATTTTGAGATTGCCTTGAGACAATACAAACCCAAGGTACACTAGCTCCTGCTTCATGAATTCACACTTTTCCAAATTTATCATTAGCTCCTCCTCATGTAACTTCTTGAAAACAATCTGCAGATGTCTGAGATGCTCCTCTTTTGTCTTTCTATAGATTAGTATATCATATAGATACACTACCATAAATTTTCCAATGTAGTCTTTTAGGACTTCATTCATGAGTCTCATGAATGTAGATGGGGCATTAGATAGCCCAAATGGAATCACAAGCCTTTAATATAAAGCTTTTGTAGTTTTGAAGGTTGTCTTCCATTCATCCCCTTCATTGACCCTAATTTGATGATACCCACTCTTTAGGTCAATCTTAGTAAAATACTTTGCTTCTCCTAGACAGTCCATTAGGTATTCTATCCTAGGGATAGGGAACCTATATCTAATGGTAATTAGGTTTATTTCCCTTGAACCAATATAGAGACTCCAAGTTCCTCCCTTTTTGGATGCTAAGATAGTGGGGACTGCACAAGGACTAATTCTTTTCCTAATGAGACCTTGGCTTAGGAGTTCTTGAATTTTCTTGGCAATTTCCTCATTTTGTTGAGGGGCCATCTTATAGGCAGCCTTATTTGGAAGGGTGGCTCCTGGGATAAATTCAATTTTATGACTAATAACTCTCTTAGGGGGTAGGGTTTATGATTTCCCATCACTTACTATGCTCTTGTACTCCTGCAGCAACTCTTGCACTTCTTTTGGTATCTCTGTCATCTTGACTAACTTGTCTGCATTTTCTTCTTTAAGTTTCAACACCAGTTCAAATCCCACTCATTCTCCTTCCTCTAAGGCTTCTATAAACTCCTTTTCACTGACCATAAGGACATTAGGGCCTAAGGACTTGTTTTCTCCTTCCTCTAAAAGTGACTGTATTTTGAAAGTCACATTGTCTTTCTTGAAAGAATAGGCATTCTTTGTTTCATCATGCATGGTCTGTCTGTCAAATTTCCATGGTCTACCTAGCAGAAGGTGACATCCATCCATAGGTAGGACGTCACACAATACCTTGTCTTTATACCTTCCAATGGATAAGTCCACCCATGCTTGTTCATTCACAAGGACATGTTGTCCTTTGTTCAACCAAGTAACCTTGTATAGGTTACTATGTGGAATTCTCTTCATCTTCAACTTGCTAATTGCCTCCTCTGACACTATGTTGTCAATAGACCCTAAGTCTATGATGACTCTAGACACTTTTCCCATCATTTTGCATTTCAATCTAAATAGTGACCTTCTATGGCTTGGTTCCTCTTTTACTGGCTCCTTGATTAATTTTCTTCTCATCATCAAGTTATCTCCTTCTTCAGACTCTAAGGGTACCTCAGGGTGTTTTCCTCCTCCACTAGACTCCTCTTGAACAAAGTTTACCCTATTTTCATTTCCATGAGAAGTAGAGCCTCTCTCTAGACACCTATATGCAGGGTTTCCCATTTGATTGTAGTGATAGCATTTCATGCTTGTAAAGTAGGAACCTCTCCCTTGACCATTGTTCCTTTCTCTCCAATTGTTATTAGAACCTCTTCCTCTATTGGAGTTTCCTCTACTTGAACTCCCTTCTTGTTCTCTGGTAAGTTTGGTTTCTCCTTAAGCCTTTGTCTCTGAACGTCTACTACCATATCCACTTCTTTGTCCTCTGTTATCTCTTCCTTTTCCTCTACCTCTGGTAGTACTTGAGTCTTTCTTCTTTCTTAACTTCTCTTCCACCTTAATTGCCATTTGGTGGCATCTTTGAATAGTATAAGGGGTTAAGAGACTCATCTCATCTTGAATAGTCCACTTGAGACCGTTAAGGTATCTAGATACCTTCACCTTATCATCTTATGCAACTTGAGACATCATGCATAGCCTTTGAAACTCTTTAGTATAAGAGTTCACATCCAAGTCTTTCTGTCTCAAACTTTGTCTCCTTTTATGCAACTGAATCTCATAGTCTTCAGGTACATATGCATATCTAATTTTTGTTACCATAGCCTTCCATGTGGCAATGGACTTCTTTCCTTCCTTCTCTCTCTCATCTTGTATAAACTTCCACCAAGTGAGTGCAGACTCTCTAAGTCTTGCCTTAGCTACCTTTAATTTTTGAGCTTATGTTATGCCATCACACTCAAAGTGATTCTCAAGTCCTTCAATCCAATCTAGGACTATCTCAGGTTACATCTTTCCACTAAAGATAGGAACTCCTTCCAATTATTTACAACTCAAATCCTTTAGTTCTTTCAAGAATGGTTCTTCAGTAAGGACATGGTTAGCTTCAGGGACCTCATCATCTAATGCAGTCTCTTTACTCTTTCCTTCAACCTTATCCTTCACTTCTTTAGTCTTTTCTTCTACTTGGTCTACTTTATGTTCTAATTGTGCCAATCTCTCTCGGAGCATTTTGTTCTCTTCTTCTTTCTCATCCACCTTCTTTGTCAACTCTACATTTGTCACCATTGTAGACTCTCCTAATGACTCTTCTAGTTGAAACATTCACCACAAGCCAAATCTTATTGGCACTGACACCAATCTGATAGGTATTCCCAAGTGTGGTCACACAAGCCTACTAGGACCTCGACTATTCCTAGTATTCACAAGACCCTATGCTTCCTTTCTAGGATCTCACTAGCGCTCACTATATTAGTCTAGGACTACTTCACTACCACTCTATGAGTTGGTATAAATTGTGCTTCACAAGGGGACAACTACCATTAGTTTGTCCTTCACTCTTTCACTCTTCCTTGGACAATTCCAAGTGCATTTTCAACCTTTCAACTCCACAAGTGTCTACAAGGACATTTCTCATGTTTAACAACTTCTTATACTACATATGATCCCACTTGTAATAAGGTATCATAACTATTCCAAACGATCTCCCAATTCACCTTCAAATTTGGCTTTTAGGCCTATTCCTTCTAGTAGCCCTATTTGACAGGTTTTTCCCACTTCTTGAAAAATAATCCAAAACAACCACAAAAAAAAAGTGGGGATCTTGATACCCTTTTTCAAGACTGGAAGTATTTTTTAGGTCTTAGGATCCTAGGGTGTCCGTACACTAGATTCCTAGAATTAAGGACAACTAGGGCTAATTGGGCTAAATAAGTGCAGTCAGATGACTGATGCTTGGAAATGTATCAAAATGGATTTTCAGAGTCTTATACTTTATAGGACATGTCTATATATCCCCTAGGTTTCCAAAACCATGCTTGGTTTCCCACAACCTACAATGTCCCTGCAATCAAACACAACTTATCACTAGCAATCTCCTAGCTAGGTACTCCAGTCTCGCCTAGGGCTTGCCATGAAAATTAGCTAAACAACTTTTATGGCTCTCTCCTTCTATATACACATTGTACAAAATCTCCCCTTCCATATTCCTCCATTCCATGATGAAATGCACAGTAGATAATTATGGAGGAGCCATTTTGTTCAAAACCACCCTGTCAAATCCAATAACAACACACTTTACAAAACAATTTGCAATCTTATGCTAATGAGCTCACATAACCTTACAATGTAAAAAAAATTTACTCAAAACTACCTCTATAGCTCAAATCCAACACTAACTCACACTATTCAATCCATCTAACAATGCTCAAACAAAAACATAGTCGACTGTATACTAAACCAAAAAACAAAGTTCTTCTTGCTATTCAAAAACTTGCATTACATCACTATTACCTTGGGAAATGGGCTTCATCATCTCTAAATATGACTTCTCCATGTTTTTAGGCCACTACCATTAACTAACTTGTCCACTCAGTGAATGGAATCAAACTTGACAATGTTGTCGGACAACATTGCAAAGTTGCAATATGTTGTCGAAGAACATTTTAGCAACTTTTACATCTTTTGCTAAAACTTAGTTTAATGACCTCCAATCATTGTTACATGATGTAAAAACATCATAAAGGTATTCTTAGGCACAAATCTAAGCCATGCAAATCCTTCTAGACCTTTTGACCCCAAATTCCCAATTTAGACTAAAATGTACAAACACACTCAAAACCTTAAACATCTAGTTGGATTGATCCTACTCTAATCCAATTAGGTACAAACATGTAAGACCTTCTAAGGTAAAAAATAAAACAAATGACTTGGCTAGGGTCAGTACAAGCCACCACAAAAACATAGGGATTGGATTTAGCCTAGGTGCTCCTACACCATTGAAGATTTGGGTCCTATATAAGTCTTAGCCAACTTGATTTGGATCATGAAGTAGAGCTTTCTAGTCTCAAGCTCTTTCTCAACAAGATCTTATTGATCCTTTAAACTATGGCTTCAAAACTTCAAGGTTTACCTATCTTCCTCCTTCACTAAGTTGTGCCAACCTTCTCCAATAAGGATCCCACTTCAAGAAACTTGTCACAACATGTATAAGGCTTTAACAAAACCCAAATACCTTGTCTCAAAGGTATACACTCACCTTTTTCAAATTTATAACCCACAACCCCAAACTTATCCTTCTAGGCTTCAATTCTACTAGCCTTGTCCAGTGGGTTTTTCAAATGTTTGACAAACCTTCTCCAAAACACTTGCCAAAAAAATGACAATTTTTGATACCCTTTTGGGATCCCTAAAATGTATCCCAAACTCACCTACTATTACTTTGGACCAACTGTATGGACCAATACCCTGTTGCTGCATAATTAGGCCTAATTAGCCCTCTTTTCCAAAGTAGCTACTAGAAATATTTCTTCCCAAGTCCCCAAACCATGAAATAATCTTGTATCCTAATTCCAAAAAACAAATTTCATGTCCATTAAATGTTTCATTCCCATTTGATAACCCAAACATCAAGCACTCTTTTTTAGGACTCTGTAACTAGGGCTTCCTTAAAATGAACCCTACAATCAGTTCCAAAATTAAATAAAGGTTGTCTCACCTTGTACTAAATTTTTTTAAACATGTTCCATCATAAAAGCATATCCTCATTAAAATAAATCCTCAGATCCAATACATGGTACCATGCACCCTAACCCTTCAACATTGCATTTTGACTTCAAATGGTGATCACCAACCTTTCAAACTACATTTCCTACATTCACTTTAGTATAGATGGCTATAGTATATTTTTTAGGCTCATTCCACAAGCCACAATACATACATAAAGTTGAATGATTCTATATTGGCATCATGACCCTTAAAACAACACAAAACTAATAAAAAACCAACAATATACAGGACAATCTTATTCTTTTGTGGAAATAACTTAAAGAAAATTAAAAAAAAATTGAATATGCCTTAAAAAAGGGTTATAATATTTACATCATTCATCCAATCCAAATAATGCGCGATCAAAGGTCTAAAGCGTAGGAAAAACACACACTGTCATATAAATCTGCAAGAACCATTTGTTTTCATTGTCATAATGGAATATTACACCATCCCCTCTTCTCATGCATTAAATATCCTTTAATAAGTGTGAATAACCATTAACCAATTCATTCCTAACTCCTAAACCACCTATAACTATCAAACCTACCATTTGGCTTAACTAGCCGTTGTAATTCAAATTCAAATTTGTCAACTTTTAATATATTGTCCCTTTAACTATCTCATTGACCCAAAGGTATTATATTTGGTTCCCTTACATCAAAATGACTTCAAAAAACTAACCTATATCTCCTAACACACTCATTACATGTGTTTTGCCACATTACCATTATTTGGCCATTCAGTACATATTCACCTAACTATTACATTGATTTGCTTTTCATGCCTTATTACAATGTCTTAGGTCTCAATTGACCCCTATTACATTTATCCATGTCTTATATGAATTTAGGCCTTCTTGGACCTTTAGGTGATCCTTCACCATACTCCCCCCCAATGAAAATTCTCTTGCCACAAGAGAATATGGTGAATAGGGGCCTTGTCGTCATGACATTCATTCTTCTTGATGGTCTTCTGCAATGTTGTCTTCCTCCAGGAATCTGTTGCAATAATAACTCATTAATTGTGCTTTGCTTCCACCTATAACCTACATCAAACCTTTCCACAGTATTAGATGTTAAAAACTCATCATATGTTCTTTTCCACTCACAGTCATGCATTGACTGTTTTTGTTGCTCTTCAACTTATTTCTTGAAGTCCAACTAGCCCCTCACCCTTTCAGACATTAGAGGCCTTTATTGTCATCAATCTTCTCACTCAAAGGACACATTATGTCCCCAATAACCACACTTTCCTTCACAATCTCAGAACTTGTATACTGGAGACCTGTCATCATCTTTTGTATACTGTCAAAACTGGTGTGCAACATTACTAATTGCTTTAATCCCTTCTAACTTCATCCCTTGGTTCTCTCTTCATTAGGAACTTGCACATTCAAATACTCTTTCATCCCTATGCATATGATCCTTGACTCAAGATTTTAATCATCCTTCAAAGGTGTTAAAGTGAGATTTTTTTATCCTTGCTAACAACATAAGTGTTGTGAAACCCATCATGCAAATATCTTCTCATGTAATTCCAAGGCCTTCCCAATAGAATATGACAACAATTCATAGGTACAATATCACACAAAACTTTATCATTATAGTCACCAATAGAAAATTACACATATCCTTTCTCTTGAATCAAAATGGTTTGAATATCATTCACCCAATATGTTCTATAAGGCCTATTATGTGGTAACCTTTCTAGATGCAATTTATTGACATCTCTTGTGAAACTAAGCTATCATGAGAACCTGAATCAATAATAATTTTGTATATTTTACCTTGGCCCTTGTATTGGGTTCTAAAAATTGATAACTTTGGTTTCACTTGCTGTTGTAGAGGTTCTCTTCTAAACATCAATGCTTCTCCTTCAAGCTCTATACCAACATTCCAATAGGCTTTAACTTTGTGTTGTTCTTCTTCCTGTACCAACTACACTCTCTTCTCAGTCCTCTTGCCACTTTTCTCATTCAATTGACACTTTAAATAAGGGTTCCCTACCTCATTGCATGTATAACACCTCCCTTTAAATACACCTGCTCATCTACCTGATCAAAATCTTCCTCCACCTTTGTATCCTCCTCTCTGATCAGAAATGGGTTATTTGCCTTTCTCACTACCACCTTTTCCTTGGCCTTCATAGTTAGGTCTTCCTCCTCTTCCTCTACTTGCATTTCCTCTGTCACTTCCTCCTTGTCTCTCTTTTTTACTCTTTACCTTTTCCTCTACCCTTATTGTCAACTGAATACATTCTCCTAGTATTTTAGGAACACTCAAACCAATCCCAATTTCCAAATTGTATATAAGGCCATTTAGATACATTTCTACCTTCTCATACTCATCTTCCAATCCTCCTCTTATACTTAACTTGTGAAAAATAAGTATAGGTTATGACATCCATATCTTTTTGCTTCAGATTTTATCTCAGACTCTTGGTTTGAATAGCATAGTTAGATGGAATTGATCCTTTATCATCATGACCATCCTACTCCATGTAGTGATCTTGGCTCCTCCCCTAGCCACTCTCTCTGCTTATACACTACTCCACCATGTTAGAGAAATACCCCTCAACTTTTCTTAGCAAAATTTACCTTCTTATCCTCACTCATGTCTTCATATTCTAAGTAGTTTTCTAGGGCATCAATCCACCCTAATACTTCCTCACTATCCATCCTACCATTATAGGTAGGTATATCTACATGTGCTATACTACCCCCACATTATATTGCCTTAAGTAATCTTATTTTTCTCCTCTCATAAACATCCAAATAATCTTCCTCTCCTCTAGGAGGGTTCCCATATACCCTATCATCAGCTTCATTCTCTTCTTCTTCATGCTCACTTTGTAGTCCTCTTCTAGAACTTCTTTACAAGGCTTCCAACCTTGCCTGAAATGCTGCATTCTCCCTTCTCATTTGTCTTAGTTATTTGTCTATTTTTTCCTCATGTTATTTCCTCACTCTCAACTCCCTTTCTCTATTATCCAAGGTCTCTCTCAACTCTTGGTTCTCTCTAGCTATTTGTTGTTTAGGAGGCATCCTTACAACCTACCACAAACCTTCAACCAAGTAACCACTCACTATCCCTTCAAGGATCTACTAATAACTCTGATACCACTATGAAGAAAATTTCTATGGTCTCAATCTCTTTCTCAACAAGATCTTACTGATCCTTTCAACTATGATTTCAAAACTTCAAGGTTTACCTATCTTCCTCCTTTACTAGGTTGTTCCAACCTACTCCAATATGGATCCCACTTCAAGAAACTTGTCTCAACATGTATAAGACTTTAAAAAAACCAAAATACCCTCTCTCAAAGGTTTACACTCACCTTTTCCAAAGTTATAAGCCACAACCCCAAACTGCTCCTTTTAGGCTTCAATTTTAATAGCCCTGTCCACTGGGATTTTCAAACTTTTCACCAACCTTCTCCAAAACACTTTCCAAAAACATTGCACTTTATCATACCCTTTTGGGATCCCTACAACTTATCCCAAACCCACCTACTATTACTTTGGACCAACTATATGGACCAGTACCATGTTGCTGCATAATTAGGCCTAATTAGCCCTCTTTTCCAAATTAGCTACTAGAAATACTTCTTCCCAAGTCCCCAAACCATGAAACGGTCTCATATCCTAATGCCAAAAAAAAAAATTCATGCCCATTCAATGTGCCATGCCCATTTGATAACCCAAAAATCAAACCCTCCTTTTTAGGACTCTATAACTAGGGCTTCCTTAAAATGAACCCTACAATCAATTCCAAACTTAAATAAAGGTTGTCTCACCTTTGCACTAAAAATGCCTAAACATGTTCCATCATAAAATCATATCCTCATTAAAAGAAAGCCTCAGATCCAATACATGGTACCATGCACCCTAACCCTTCAACATAGCATTTTGATTTCAAATGGTGATTACCAACCTTTCAAACTGCATTTCATGCATTCATGTCAATATAGATGGCTATAGTACATTGTTTCATAATTGTTTCACAAGAAACAATACAAGAATAAAGTGGAATGCGTCTATATTGGCATCATGACCCTCAAAACAACACAAAACTATTAAACAACCAAGAATATACAAGACAATCTTATTCCTTTGTCGAAATCACTTAGAAACTTTGAAAAAATTAGAATATGCCTTAAAAAAAAGCTACAAAATTTACACCATTCATCCAATCCAAATAATGCGTGATCAAAGGTTTGAAGTGTTGGAAAAGCACAAACTATCATATAAATATGCAAGAGTCATTTGTTGTCATTGCCAAACTAGAACATTACATTATCCCCTCTTCTCACGTATTCAAGAGCCTTTAATAGGCGTGAATAACCACTAACCAATTCATTGATAACTCCTAAACCTCCTATAACTATCAAACCTACCATTTGGCTTAACTAGCCATTGTAATTCAAATTCAAATTTGTCAACTTTTAACATATTGTCGCTCTAACTATCCCATTAACTCAAAAGTATTGTATTTGGTTCCCTTACATCAAAATGAATTCAAACACCTAACCTATATCTCCTAACACACTTATTACATATATTTTTCCACATGACCATTATTTGGCCGTTCATGACATATTCACCTAACTGTTGTATTTATTGGATTTCCATGCCTTATTACAATGTCTTAGGTCTCAATTGACCCCTATTAAATTTATCCATGCCTTATAGGCATTATAGGCCTTCTTGGACCTTTAGGTGCTCCTGCATCAGATCGCTTTGAAGGTTGAGCATAATGTTTATATCTTTTATTGTAATAGGTCTTAGCCGACCTAGTGGTTGATTATTCTTTGCGATCGGTATAAATGAGAGATCATTTTGTATTTGTGATGAGTGAGAGAGAGATGTACAAATATAAGGAGAATTGATGATATTTGCATTATGCATTTAAGGTAGAGTTTGTACTTCATTGGAACTATATTGGCATTTGAGATTCTATTTGTTAGTTTGGTTTTAAGGGATTGTATGTCCACTTTGTTGTAATTGAAGATAGATCAGTGGACCTGACTGAGGGCCAGATCTATGATCGTATTATGAGCAGTGAGCTTTGGGAAGTGAGCCTATAGATTTGGTTGTAATCCTGTGGTTGCTAGTGTATCATGTTTGTTCTCTATTTTTCTCTTAAGCGGGCAATACTTTTAGCAAAGTACATTCATCTTGTGGGTTTGATTCCCACCGGGATTTTCCCTTCACCGAGTTTCCTGGAGAACAAATCTTGGTGTTTTGTGTTATATGTTGTGCATATTGCATTATTATTTATCTTTTAGATCTAAGTGGCTAAAGTGAAATTTAATTTTTATTATTAGATGTGTACAACTCATTCACCCCCCAATTGTGCTTTCCTCATTTTGGTCCTAACAAGGTTGTCTTGAGATCATGCCGATATGCATAACATTAAGCTAGATAGGCGTATGATAGGGAAAGATCAAGACATGGAGATAATGGATTGACCCCTATAGAGGAAAACAATGAGATAGTGGATTGGACCCCATAAAGGCGGACACTAAGATCAAAATTTGAAAATTTTGCAAGAAAAACCTGTGGTGTAGAGACATCATGATCGTTAGATAAAAGCCAAATCAGACACATAAATAAAAAAACCCCCCTTGGAATGGAATATATTATGCAGTGGGGAGATTAAAACATTCCAAGGAGAGAGGAGACATTTTGGCACATCAACATACGAGATGTTGTCATGGAATGTCACTTCCTGACAGGTGACACATGATTTCCACAACATTTGGACAGAGACAGGAGGGTTCGATGGATTGGTGTTAGAACCTAGAAAAGAAAGATATGAATTCTCTAAGGGAATATTTCATCACTGCCAACCATGGGTTGGATAAGAATAATAGCACATGAAGACAAAATAAAAAAAAATATTTGGGTCAACATGGAAGGAGTGCCTAAATGACCCCAATACTTTGCATCGTACCCAAATGTCAAAAATCAAAGACACGACAAATAGAAGAAAAAGATGACAAATAGAAGAACGTACACAACATAAAACCTCTCATTTCTAGGTACCAACAGAGTAAAAGGGTCCTCTAGGAGGGAGAAACACTTAAATAAAAGAACTGGGTAACACAAGCAAACACACTCTAATCTAAAGATGCATGGGTAGGTACTATTCTCATAGGTCGTCAATTAGTAGATCATTGTCCTCTCAATCTTGATCATATGGGGAGGGAGGTTAAGATTGTAATGGTATGGTCATGATGGCAGTGCCAAGTGCCCCACCAGTAGTAAGAGCCAAGGATGAAATAGTCTCAACATTATCATCCAACAACTCAACTATGGTGAGTGAGAGGGATCGTGTGAAGATTGTTGTCAACACCATAATATCCTCCCATGAATGAAAAAGGCAATCCTCATAGTTTGCAAGGGACCCATGAGGAGGTGCAGATGAAGAAAAATCCTCGCCAACCTCTGTAAAAGGGGTAGAGATGAACTCAGGAGAAGCTGGAGCTTGTTCCACTAAAAGGACAAAAACAAAAAGAGGATCTTCTGGAGTAGATTTACGATGCTTGAACTCCAAGATAGGGTGTTGCTCAAACTTTCTCTTGAAAGATGGAGGAGAAACCGTTTGATTAACTATAGTATCATTTAGGACACTAGCCCTAGGGAAGCTAGCATGGTGGTCTTGAGATGGGGTAGGCGCAGGCTAGGTGGCCATTACTGTACTAGACACTACTTGAGTATGCAACATATTCATCAGCTCAGGGAATGGCGAGATATTTGGAAAAGTGGTGATTAGAAGAGGTTCATACAAAGGGGAGATGAACACCTAAACCTATTTGGCATGGGGCCCGATGGTTTCTCTCAATGTAGGGGGAAGTGTGACAAAGTTGGTCGCAGGGTGAAGGGCTAGTGTAATTGCAGCTGAAGTGGGAGTGAAGCTAGAGGTGAAGGCAGAAGCGAAAATGGACACGGGCTCGAAAGACACACTCTCTGCCCTTGAGGTGATCTCACAAGCCAAAAACATTTCCCATCGATGATGCTTACACTTACACACCAGTTGGTTACAATGTAGATGTGGGTTCAAATGACAAGCCTACAAGGGTACAACGCCTTCCTGCTCCATAGGGGTGGTCATCGATGTTGTTATCGACAAAGGAGATGGCCCCATTGATTAAGTAGGAGGTGGAGATAATGCCAACATTGTTGGTTTGGTCATGAGTGCCCTTCCTCTTTTTCCCCATAGTCGTGGGAGGAACAAAGGAATCCCTCAAAGGTTGAGGAGAAGGTGCCAAAAAAGATGGTATGGTCTTAGGAGACTTCTTACCCTTTCCATAAATGGAAGGGTGAGGTATATTTGCAATGATAAGAATGGAAAAAAGGTAGACACACCTTGAGCTTCGACAACATGGGTGCCTTTATTTATCCACATTAGATGTAGATGTAGGAATAGAAGACGTCGCTAGAGGTTGCATGGCCCAAGGTGGGAGAGTAGGCTTCCCATGGGGCATGTGCTTTCCTTGAGCCCCCAATGAGGAAGGGACATAAGACGAAGCATGCTGAGCCTCATGAGAGGGCTAAGTGGGGGAAGGAGCTACAAATTTAAGATTTAGTTCCAAAACCTTATACCTCTGACAAGAAAACAATGTTATATCCACCTGGGGATGCATGGGCCCTATCAAAGTAGGCCAGAATGGTCAAGAGATAAGCCCCCATGGGACATCAAAGGATGATATCCAGTGTCTTAGATAATAAGAATAGTCCCTTCATGAGGAAATTTCAGAGATTTATGGGTAAAAAATAGGATGATTCCCATAGAGCTCAACCGAGGAATACCTCATTTGACCCTAAAAAGGTCTGATTTAGGAATCAACACAAATGTTGAGAAAACCTCTTTGGGTCCTACCTAGACTGTCAAAATGGCAGACCCTAAATTGGGAAGAGATAACTCATCATGCATCCTAATGGTGGTGGGGCACTCGTCGCACTTTCCCCAGTTTAAGCTGTTGACAAAGAGGACTTCCTCTATGGTCACATCAACCTAGTAAGTATGGTCAACCAAGGAACCTATAATAAAGATGCCATTGATCAAGGTTGGGATATAGAGGGGAGAAGACTCTCCACTGTATGACTCATCTAGAGGGGAGAATGCAAAAGTCATTTCGGACACCCTCCAGGTACGTATGGAAATCAAAGTGATAGTCACCATGTTAATATAGGGGCTATCACTTAAGGAGGGAGGAGATCATGAAGATGTGATAAATTTGATGAATGAGGCTATAAAGGATCCATAAAGTTCTGCAATTCACTATTCACCTTATCCATGGACTTGTTAGCCTTGGGCTTATTCTCATTTACTTTGATGGTGCCTCTGTATATGTAGTCTTGGACAAGATGCCGAAGACGTACACAATTTTTTGTATCATGACCATGCACACGATGATATTGAATTTTTTTTGATCCATCGTACCACCGAGGATAGGGGCAATTATCAGGAAGGGGTTGAATTTTTGGAAGAGTTAAATATCCTTGTGAATGTCGGACCTCTCTGTGGATCTGTTGTGAAGTAATTTCTTTTGATGAGCTATGGTAGTGTCATAAAATTCACCACAACCTTGTTTTTCCAAGACCCTCGAGAAGTGAAGGCCCCTCCATAAGCATTTGAGGAGGAATCCCCAAATTGAGCCATAGTGTGCTGATAATCTGTTAGTGCACTACAAAGTTAGGTGAAATTTTTATATTTGTTCAATGACAATTTCTCCCTTAGTACCGATTATAGGTTGCCATTAAACATTCTTTGGAGATCGACATTGGGTAGGGCATAAGAAACCTTTGTAGAAATAGATTGATACCTTGAGATAAAGTTAGTTTTTCATTTGGCTTCTACTTACAATGAACAAGGTCTAAAATAGTGACCTTGCTTCCTATGTTGGCGAGAAACCGAGTGAGGAAGGCATCCATCAGGTGATTGAAAGTACCAATGTAATAGTCTGGAAGAGAGTTGTACCATTCCATGGTGGTTCCTTTAAGGGACTAAGAGAACAGTTTAAGAAATACATAATCTTGAGTATGATAGTCGCTACACTAAGTTAAGAAGGAATTGATGTGGAGTTGTGGGTCTCCATCACCGCTATACCTTTCAAATTTCAGGACTTAGCCCCCTGCAGCAATGATGTACTCAACACTTGCATGGTTAATAGATTGCAATGATAAAAAAGAGTCAGGAAACTCTGATTAGTCATGGTCATAAAATTAGCCAGTTGTTGTTATAACTGTCCCATATTTTGCAATATGGTGTTTAAGATGAGATTTCCAGGTGGGAGAGGAGGAGGTGGAATGTTTCCACCCCCAGGAGGGGAAAGTATACTATTAAATCCTCCTCCTCCACCACCCCCAGGGTTTGAATTGTACCCTAAGGGATTCTCACTTGTAGTGGTACTGGGGACAACACCACTATTTCTAAGGCCAGTGTTGGGAATAAAATCTATCATATGCATTGAGATCCTAGGCACAAGGACATTAATCTTCTCTCTAGTGAAGTTTGATTGATTTTCTTGGGAGTTTAGAGGAGGGATGGGTAGGTTATCATCCACTATCCTTCCTAATTTATGTTGGATGATATCAGTTTTGGGTACTGATCATGCTATTAACATTCATGTTTTGTCACTGATGTCAACATATATTTATGTGGAGAGGACAAACTGGTTACTTAACTGACAGAAGTGTACAGACACTGTACGAATGATTTAGAACAATCAAAGTCAGATATATGTAGAAGTATGTGTGTTGACCTTATTACTAAGGTCGCTTGGCTTTATCTTGAATATTGCAGATGTTACAGTTGATTTGGTGAAGACTAGTTTCTAGACTGTAACTGTGACCCTGAATAGAGAAGGTAGCTGTGTTTCAGGTATATCTTTCTGGAAAAGATATTTAAGATGAAGCGAGCTTACTGGTGGATAGCCAACATATATGGAATAATGGGTTGAGTTCGATTGTTTTTTTATGACTGTGACGTCAGCTATGGCATGTATTCTGGAGAAGACCTATTTGGTGGCCGACTTCAGATGTGTAGCTTGTAAAATGAATTGTGAGCGTGGATTGCAGATCTGGAAGTATAAGTGATGGATTATATTTTATGTTTACTTGTTATAGGTACCTTGTGTATCTTAGAAAGGGGTTATATAATTATTTGTATATTGGAAATCCTTAATTGGCCGACCTGATTAATTATTTGTATATTAGGAAAACTTAATTGGCCGACCTAATGAATTATTGTAAGAGGGTATATATGAGTGATCTTTTCTTTTGAAAAGATGTGACAGAGATTAAAAAGGAAAATAAGTGAAAGCTGCGAGGCTTGTTTGACTGCTGGATGTAGAGCAGAGTTTATGAGAAGAGTACTTAATTGGAACTAATCAAGCAAAGACAGTGATGACATTAAGTTTTTCCATTAGTATACTTAAGTGAAAAACATGATAAAGGTCATCGATATAGGCATAACCGATGGACAACAAGCATACCCAACAAGATGAAAATGTCTATTGTGAAAATGCTAAGTATAGAATTGCCTGATGAACACTGACTAGTGTTCAACCGACGACAAAGCATAAAGGACATTACCAATGGTACAGTTTTATGAACATTACCGACAGAGCAGAAAAGGTAGGAACTCAATGAACAATTCATTAAAGGTACACCAATGGAGTAGAAAACTGACAAAACAAAGAATGAAAGAAAACTGATAGACTGACAGAGCAGCCTGACCATCAGAACTGACAGTCAGTTACAGAACCCACAAAAAGTGGATCTGACTTTACACGTCAGATAAAACATTGTAATTCTATTTATAGAGTTTTTATTTGTTTTAAAACTTTACTTGAGGGTCAAGCAAGCATATTGTAAATGCTTTAAAGCATCCTAATAGATCTAAAACATAACTAACTAAAGATCAAGGTCAAGTTGTAAACCTTGGATCTAGAGTTAATTTGAAAAGCGTGAATCAAGAATATACCTAGAAACTAGTATAAATATATGTTCAATCATTTGTAATAAGAGACATGAAGTAACTTGGAAAAATGATTGTAGTCATGGAGAGCATCTAAGCAACAGAAGAGAATTCATGCAAAGTTCAGAAACAAATTATATCAGTTATCAAGAACACAGACAAGGCTACCGACGAGCAGAGACAAGGTATTATTCAAATCACTCAAGGTGATTACATATACATTGTAAGCTTTACATGATCTATTATCAGAAATTAGAGATTGCATATACTATCAGATCAACATTTATATTGTAGTTGCATTCTAACAAGTGCATCACATCATAAATCCTTTTGTAGAAGGTGGACTTAACAGTTCTTGATAAATCTCTTAATAGAGTGCACACTTAACAGTGTTGCTAAAGCTTCAAATGAAGTAGATCCCAATAGGTCTCCACTCTAATACTCCTAACAGGGTAGATCATCAAAAGTGATCAAATTTTAAGCCTTAACTGGCTCCCTTCTTATCTACAGATAGTTAAGTTTTGTGGGTAGACATCCCCACCACAATCTTTACTTCCTAACAAGAGTTTTATGTGATATCATATCATCTGTTATGTGTTATTTACTTTTATGTATGTTTGCACATGCAAAGAACTTATATTATGATTTCACATACATAAGGAAAGATGAACAGATAGATAGGAATATACAAATCTGATGACACAAAAGTTAATGGGCCAATCAAATAAAAAGTTTTAGAGGTACTGATTCACCCATCCCCTCTCAGTACATCATTCCAATAATTCCAACAATTGATATCAGAGCTAAGTCTCTTTCTTGAAAATCTTAAATACTTAAGAGAAAAGATCAATATAATGGAAAAGTATAGACTGGACAAGACTATTGAGAATGAGCAGTTACAAATTCAGATTTACTATAAGCAGTACAAGGAGGCGAGAGTAAGCATCAGAACGCTGCTTGATGAAAGAAAGATCATGGAAATTAGGCTTAATGAGAAAGATTATCAAGAAGAGGAGATCCCAGATTACTTCAACTCGGCTGAATCTGCTACAAGCAAAACATCAGACACATTAGTAGAAGAAATCACAAGTCTACAAGAAGTCAATCTACATCTGACAGAGCAAATCAAGATGCTGCAAATTGGTCAAGAGACCTAGATGGTAAAAATGATTGATGTCATGAATGATTAAAGAAAAGCTAAATCAGAAAGAACATTGGCTATTGATGATAGGAGAAAAAATTACAGAGAAGCTACAAGAAAAAGAATTAGAGATTCAAAGACTTACTGATCATCACCATAAGATTACCAACCAGATTATTCTTATGAGTCAAGAGGCAAATAGATTAAATACTTAACTCATTGAAAGAATACAAATCATCGGTGAGCTAAGGGAAGAGAATGAGAAGCTAAAGCATGAAGTCAGAATTCAGAATTAGCACAATGAATTAATCAAGAAATCTAAAGATAGAAATAAAAGAATGGATGATTTCCTTGACAGACAAAGAAGAGTCAACAACTACACAGGAATAGGGTACACTGACAATGGAGAATCATCTAATCAATCAGATCAAATCAATGTTTATGCAACTCCAAAAACCAAGAAGTTGTCATGCAATCACTGTGGAAAACCAGGCCACACCTCAAACATTTGCAGAAACAAAATGAAAGGTATTCCTTAATCACAATCTACTTTCATTAGTAATTGTTATAACTGTCACAAGAAAGGACACAAGGCATTTGGATGCAGATCCAAGGTGACAAATCCAAAGAAGGAAACCTACATGGACAAATATTGTCCTACTTGCAAAATAAATGGACATACACATCAGGAGTGCTGGAAAAAGAATAAGAAAGCATGAACACCAAAAGAACCTGATAATGGCTATAAACCAACAAGAGTTGGTAACTCATATGTTTGGGACTATAACACATGGGTAAACTGCACATCATGTGGAAGGTATGGTCATATATATGCCAAATGTATAAAAAAATGGACTAGAAGACCAAGAGAATGGTTCAATCTAGGTATGGCATGTTTACACTGTCATAAGGTTGGACATGTGATAAAATATTGCAAAGACCGACTGACAGAAACAAGCATTTATCCCAATGGAAACACCATTGATGACATCAAGAAGATGAGAAATAAGATGTGGGTAAAAGCTACAAACACTGAAGGTGCTAGAACAAGCAATGCAAATGATGACACCCCATCCAATGGATCCGGTGGCATCCACATTTCCAACTAAGTTGCACAAGTAAGTATGTAAATGCATTATGACAAGTTAAATTATGCATTGATTCCATTACATATTGATCATATAGACAAATTAGCATTATTGAAGATGCACTATATTTTTACTTGTAATATTACTGAAAAACAACCATCGGTTAATGGGTACAAATTAGCATCGGTGAACACACACAGAAAAGTTGACATTACTTACCGAAATGTATTGGTCATTACACAAAAGCCAAGTCACTAAGTGTAAAATGACAAACATCGGTGATCCTTGACCCGACAGAAGTTGTCGTCGCCATTTTACTGACAATCATCGGTGAAGTCACCAAAGCTGCTAGCAACCCCGACACTTTGTGCCTACACCAAAGATGTTATTTATGCCTCAACCGATGAACTCAGTCTTTGTATACCGACGAGTTGTTGGGCATTAATGACAACTTAGGGCACAAAAGTTATAAAAGCGTGATGGAAGAACTCATTTTGCACCCATAATTTTTGAGCAACCAAGCAGAGCTAAGAAGAGTGATTGAAGTGCGACCTCAACAAGATTTTAACACAACTCAAAGGATTCATGAGCGATCACAGAGATTTAGTAAGTACCTACATTCACCAACCGCACTGTTTAAAGTTATGAAAAGCCCTAAATTTTTGAAAACGATGGCATCTACTTCAAGAATTGAAAAATTGAAAGAAGATAAGAAGAAAATGATTAATCTTATCAAACAACACTTGTGTTGAACCTAAATACAAGTTACACCTAGAAATTGCATCACAACCTGATGATTCCGGAGCATTCTCCAGAATCCCACCTAGGGTTTTGCTGGTAGAGGACGTAAGGTCCTATATTCATTACAAGATCTTAGAATTAGGAGATCTAGAGCTAGACAATGCCTATACAGTACTATGTGATGAAGCTGGAAACTTGAAAGAAGAGCACAACCATCTGGAAGTGAAAGGTCTGACGAATGCATTACATTTTCCCAGGGTTTTTAAGACCGAATGGATATGGATAGCTCTCAGCAGAATGCATAACCAGACATTATGGCTTAATGAGCCAAAATGAATAACAAAAGATGTTATTCATGCAGTTACTAGATATCCCACAACCGACAAGCCACAAGCTCACAAGCACCCATCCTTGAAGGAAGTGGAAAAGCTAACTGGTGCAAAATCAGACAAGAGAAGTCTCAAGGTCAGCATTATCACTGACGAGGAACTCAAGTTTGGTGCATGTGTGGTAGGATACAAAATATTCCAGGCCAGCAGAATGAACAGCATAGCAAACACTGCTATGAGCACAACATACAAGATCATAAAACTAGGAAAGAAGATGGATCTTGCAGAGATTTTGTTGAATCAACTCAAGGAGAACATGAACACCATAAGATCTTCAAGGACAAACACTTGTAAGTTTGGTTCCCTCATTATGTGTGTATTCTTTTACTTTGAAAAATACTTTCCTTACATAGGCAAAGTAGTATGAGACACAAGAAAACCTGTAACCATACAGATATGTGAGCACATAGAATCATTAGGTACAGATTTTGATGACATAATGAATGAGTATTTCAAAGAATTTAAAGAAAAGATGCAAGCTAGAACTAGGATAACCGAGAGTTTGATAGAAGAGCACAAGGATGACATATGTTTTATGGTAGATACTGACTTTACCTATATCAAATCAATAGTACCTAGAAAATCTTGGCTATCACCATTAGAATATGAGATCAAAATAGGACAAGCTACTAACTGCATCAAGGCACTATTGAATGAACCAATGGACAACAAGCAAGCAAGATTTGGCACTTATGAAGAAGCAAAACCAAAGATCAAGATAGATCTTGTTGTCAAGAAAATTGTAAAGAAGAAGAACAAGATGATAAAAGACTTAGCCAAGAAATTTGCAGTTACTGAAGAAGGTGAAGAGGAAATAGAAGGAAAGGAGGAACAAACCGAGGGCCAGTCACCTATCGGTGAAGATACAAAAAAGAATGACTCAGAGGGTACATAGTTAGATTCACCACCTCCTCCTCCACCTAAGAGATCAAGAACAACAACCACTTCAAGAACAAGAAGTAAAACTGCAAAGGAAGCAACTCCTTCACCGTTGAAGAAAGGAAAAGTGAGAACCTATAAGACGAAACCAGTCTCACCAAAAGAAAAACAGACCAAAAGGAGGAAGTTTACAAGAACTAGAGAAGATCTAGAAGACTCGGCTATGGATGAAGCTAACATAGATGTGCAAAAAGGAAAAAAACCCTTGATTCCAAAAACAATTGACGAAATATGTAAAAACATCTCAGAATCACCATCTATTTCTGATCCTAACATTAGGAAATGGTTGAAATTTGATCCAGAGGATCAAAACAAAATTGAAGAAGCTATAATAGCTAAA